>JH720021.1:0-139905 GCA_000231845.2 Tetrahymena malaccensis 436 | reverse complement strand
GAAGCTTCTGATACTATTGAAAATGTTAAGGCTAAGATCCAAGATAAGGAAGGTATTCCACCTGATCAATAAAGACTTATCTTTGCTGGTAAGTAGCTCGAAGATGGCAGAACTCTTTCAGATTATAACATATAAAAGGAATCAACTCTTCATTTGGTATTGAGATTAAGAGGTGGTATGTAAATTTTTGTTAAGACTTTGACTGGAAAGACTATCACTTTAGATGTTGAAGCTTCTGATACAATTGAGAATGTGAAGGCTAAAATTTAAGACAAGGAAGGAATTCCTCCTGATTAATAAAGACTTATTTTTGCTGGCAAGTAATTAGAAGATGGTAGAACTCTCTCTGACTATAACATTTAGAAAGAATCAACTCTTCATTTAGTATTAAGATTAAGAGGTGGCATGTAAATTTTTGTTAAGACTTTGACAGGCAAGACTATCACTTTAGATGTTGAAGCTTCTGATACTATTGAAAATGTTAAAGCTAAAATCTAAGACAAGGAAGGTATTCCACCTGATCAATAAAGACTTATTTTTGCTGGAAAATAACTTGAAGATGGAAGAACCCTTTCTGATTACAATATTTAAAAAGAATCAACTCTACATTTGGTGTTAAGATTAAGAGGTGGTAGACTGCATTAATGAAATATATATTAAAAAATAAATAATTACTCATAAAAGAATTAAATAAATTATTTTTTTTTGAATATTATGTTATATATTTGGTAATTAAATTTTTTTTGCAATTTAAAACAACCTTTAAATCTATTCTAAACCTATTCATTTAAAATTTTAATTTTGAATACCTTTGTTTTAATAATATGATATAAATTTTTTTATCTTTAATTATTATTTTAATTCTTTGTTTGCTGTCATAAAATTTGTATGATTAATATTAATTAAAAATTTTTTAAATAAATAAGTAAAAATGTGTTCAATACAATTTTTTTACTAATATGATAAATAGATAATAATAAGTAATATCAACATAATATATAAAAAATAAAATACTATTAAATAAAAGAAAAGTTTCTCAAAGAGGTAATAAATAACATTTAAAAATATGAATATATTTTTAAGTTGTTGAGTTATTGATAAAAGAATGAAATTTTTGCAAATTAAAAATATTATAAGATATTTAAATATAAATTAAAAAAAATTTACAAAATAATTTTTTAAGTTTTCTTAAGTTTTTTTTCTGTTAATTAGTTAAATTATTAAATTTTTATTAAAAATTGCAAATTTTGATATCTTTATTCTCATAAAGAAAATAATTTATAAATTTTCTAATTTTTTATACTTTTATCATAATTTAAATTTTAAAATGAAAAATTATTTTTGTTGCAAATTAAATATTTAAGAATAAAAATATGTTAGAAATTAGCTCCAATATAAAAAAATAAAACAACTTAAATAATCAATCAATTTATGAAAACATTTTATAAAATCAAATTATCTATATCGAATTTTTCTTAAAAGTGTGAGCTAAGAAAAGGTTTTTTGTGAAGATTCAAAATAAAAGTATTTTTTAAGACTTATTAAATCATCTAGTTTAATTAAAGTAGACAAAAATTCTTTCAAATTTTGAAAAGTATTTTAATTATTTACAATTAATTATAATTATCAAAAAACTGTTTTAATCCGTTTACTCCTTCTTTAAAAATTTTTAATATTTATTTAAAATTATATAATTAATTTATAAAAATAAATATAACATCAAAAAATCATATTCAATAAAAACAATAAAATAAAATCTAATTAGTAAAAATAAGCAAATGTAAATTTTTGTTAAGGATCTAGCTGGAAAAACTATAATTATTGATGTAAATTCTTCGGATACAATAGAAAGCGTGAAAACTAAGATCCAAAATTAAGTAGCTATTTAACCTGACCAATAAAGACTCATCTTTGCAGGTTAATAGCTTGAAGATGGCAAAACTCTCTTAAATTACAATGTATACAAAGAATCAACTATCCATTTAATTGTGAGATTAGCCGTTGTTACTATGTAAATTTCTATTAAGACTCTAAGTGGAAAAACTATTACTATTGATAATGTAAAGGCTTCGGATACAATTGAAAGTCTTAAGGCAAAGATAGAAGAAAAGCAATAAATAGCAATAAGTTAACAAAAGCTTGTTTTTGATAGTAAATAACTAGACAATCAAAAAACTTTATATGAATATGACATCTAGAAAGACTCAATTATATATTTAGTAATTAGATACTTTGGTGGTTCACTTAATCAAAAGATGATTAATTGAATCATTTGATAAAATAAAAAATCTAAAGGTTAAAATTCAAGACAAGCAATGAATTCTACATTATCAATTAGACTTATTTTTGCATGAAAGAATCTTCAGGATGGAAGAGCTTCTTTATGATTATTATATATAAATAGAATAAACTCTTCAGTATATCATGAACTTATTTTTTTATATTTTTAGTATATTACAAAATAATTAATATTATATAAAATAAATCCATTTAAAAATTAAATTATTTTTATTTATTTAAAGTTTTAATAATAAAATTAATGATATATAGTAACAACTTAAAGAAGAATCTATGAATATAATTTTTTTAATTATTTAAAAATGATTCATATACAAATTTAAAATAAATATTAAGTATTTTGATAAAAATTTTAATAATATCTAAGAAAATTTTAATTGATAAACACTTAAATTTTATATAAAAATTAGATATGTGTGTGATAAATAATAAGGCATTCTGTTAAAAAATACAAATTTATTTTATTACTTTTAAACTTTATAAATAAATTGATAAGTAAATAAGTTTGATAAGTAATTCAAGCTTAATACATTATTTTTCAATAATTATGTTTTTGTAAAATAGTATTAGTTAAATGAAAGTTAATTAAATCATTTCTTACAAAAAACTTCATTTTTTTATTGAAATAAATAAATTAATAGTTGAAATAGATATAAATAATTAAATTATAAAATACACAAATGTAATAAAGTCTTTTGCAATAAAGCATTTACTTTTATTTATGATAAATTTAAATAGTTATTATAAGGATTTAGTTATAGATTTTTATAGATAAATTAATTTTTGTTTTGTAGAAAGAAGTAAGAATAATCAAGAATTTCCAAAGTTAATTCTTATTTTGATTCATTCATACAAATCATATAAGATGAGTTTTGGTTAGAAAATCATTTAATCTTTGATGTGCTTATAGTATGCGTTAATGGAGAATAAATTGGATCTTAAGTGTTTAATAGGAGATACATTAAATAAATCTATATTTTATTTTAGGATCATTTATGTATAGTGTGCTTGAACAAAGCCATTAGCATACCTTTCTAACATAATTTTACTGAAGATATATGTACTGTTTTAGATTCTATATGATATTTCATTCTGTATAGATGGAATTATGTTCGATTGCTCAGAGAGGAGTCTCATCATGAAGCATTTACAAAAAATTTTAGTTGAACCATCATCATAAACTTCTATTTTTTTACTTTGTTAGTTTCCTATTTCTTACAGGAGCTTAAAAGAGAAAAAGCATGTTTCAGAACAAAAATGATCCATTTCTACTATTTTATGGTGAGGGAAGAATTAAATTTATCCATTTACATTAGAATAAATCTGAATGTAGAGGACTTTTAGGTGTTTATTCTTTTATTGGAGATATTTAATTGCTCTCTACATGTCAATTACATTTCTAATTAATAAGACTTTTACGCAAAAGATTTATTTGAGAACTGGTTTAAAGTAGTAAATTAGATAAATAGCACTCATAATAGCTGATAAGAAGATATTAGTCAAACATATTATATTTCTACTTGACTAATTTGGTACTGTTAATGTTTCAACATAGAAGTCAAAGCTGAATATGAGGAGAAGAGAGATTCTGACTAATTGGTTGAGATAACTTACGATAGTGGTGCATTAGACTAGAGCAGTATTTCTATTAGCAACAACGGTTGTATGATTAAAGTAAGAATTAAGGAGGGTATTACCCAAAAATTGGGAGAATATATTTTCAAACATTAAACCTTTTAATTCTTAAGGAGGTGTCACTATTAAAAAGATAGCAATATTAATAAGGAAAAAAGACAAGTAATAAAATCCTAAATTGACTCCAAATAGATCTTAAAATTAGAGAAGAGAAGCTAAAGTGAGATAGTATGAGCTTATAGTTATCAAGTACTCAAAGAAACAATGAAGTTTTTTAGGGAATGAAGTAGAAATCAGAGTCAAGACAATTATAGCAAGCACTAAAAAGAGTACATAGTTGACATAAGCTAGAATTTAAACGTACAAAGTGACATCTGGCCTTAACAAAAATCCGCATCCAAAAAATATGATTAGCTCTGAAATAATTAAAGGAAATATTCTACCTAACAACTTAGTCAAGCAAGCTCCTTCAAGAGTGAAGGGAACTTTTTTAGAATATATGATAAAAACAAATCCTAATTGAAGTAAATCGCTAATCCAGAATATAAATCCATACATTCCTTTACCTAATGCACCAAATATAAATGTGACTATTTTATCAATGCTAAACAAGCTCCAAAAAACAATAAAATAAGCCATTTCGCCATTCAAAAAAAGAGCTATACTTAAAAGAATGTTGGCTATATTTATCATATAAAATATGAATGAAAGCCAAATTAATATCTTTTTATCTTTTTATTTCATGTTTCGTTTGTTTTGTTGATTCTTTTGAGCTATTTTATATTTGCTTATTAACCTTAATTTGATATATTAGTTTTAAAGAGAATAACAAGTTATCAAACAATTACAAAAAAACTGGATTTAATCTTATTGCTTTTAAGTATTCCTACCTGCCTTTGTTACTTTAATCAGATATAGTTATAATTTGAATGCTCTTCACCTAAATTTTGCAAAAAATTTACTACAAAACTAAAAACTAGAAAGAAAAGATCATTTGCTTTATTTTTTAAATTTTAGTTGATAATTCAATCAATATTGTTAGTTTTTGATTTATTGTCAAAACCATATCGAGTAAAGCTTTCTACTCCATTCTCCTTAAGCGTTAAACACCAAAATATAAAAAACAAATTACACATTTTCATTACATGCTATTTACTTATAAAAAATAAAATTATTATATCGTAATTTAAAGATTTTACAAAGAAAAGCTCCGTTTGTTTTCTGTTATAACCTTAAAATAAAAAATACCACTACAAAAATAAGTTATTTCAAATATTTTTAATTTAAATATATTTCTATTTCTTTCAAGATAAAGTTAAAACTTTTTTCTAAAAATATGATATGTATGACTATTCTTAAAATAGCACTATTTTACGTTTTTAAGGTTATAAAAATCAGCAAAAGAAAGTTGGGAGATAAAGAAAATAAAAAAACTATCTGGGGTTTTTTTTTTCATGGATAATTTTAATTCTAAAAGTCTACAGATTAAAGAAGTTGGTATATTACAATCAAATATAATTGTACAAATTGCTTTTAATAATCTGAAACCAGCTTAAATCCATCAATAAAATCTATTGGTAATATTTTCAAAATTTATTTACTCTTACCCACAAAGGCGTGTATGAAATTTAAATATCTGAGCTCTTGAGATTTTACAAATGAAAATACCAAATAGTTAGTGAGTCAATTTACAATTATTTTAAAATGAAAAAACACTAATTAAATGGGGTTTATTTAAAATTATATAAACATTCAACAAATACGTCACATAAGATGATATTATTGATAAAATGATAATTAAAATTTGTCTATTTATTTCTACTTTTTATAATTAATTTGCTTTAATTAAAATGCTATTTTTAAATATTCAGTTTATTAGTTAATTCAATTTTTACAAATAAAACTTAAGTTTTGAGTAGTTAATTATGAAGGTTGATATTTCAGTCGTATAAGTCATACAGCACTTAAGATGGTAATAATGGTATAAATTATTTTAGATTCTTTTCAAAAATTAAAATTTATAATATGCTTGATTTAATCATCAAAGTGCTCTATTCCAAATCCTCCTTAAATATCTTTTCTATCGTAATAGTTAATTAGTCTAATAAGAAACCATTAAAATATCTATAATTTAGAACTACATCAGGATTTATTTTCCTCTATCTAATGTAAGAAATTATGCAATTAGTAATACTAAAATGAACTGTTTAAATTTTGCTTACAACCTTTTCGCAAAGACAGATACAAAAATATTCAGATATATTTGATTTTACAATAGTCTATCTATTTAGCCAATAAGCCAATTCAATTTGTAAATCATAAAGATGCTTGCATTATTCAGAACAAAAGCCATGTTCTAATAATGCTTCTTGTAATTTTTTACTTTCAAACTATCCTTTTTATTTGGCTATATCAATGTAGAGAACTATGATTTATTAATTTCTTTTTTAAAGTACTTTTACTAGTGATTGAATATCTTTCATCCTTTTAAGTATAAAAATCTTCACTCTGAAAATGAAGCTATAAAATTAAGGCAAAAAATAAATTAAATAAAGGATTGATAAGGAGGTAGCTAATATAAAATTTATAAATTTTATCTTATCTCCCAAGTGCTTATGTCCATGATTTTTATTTAAAAAGTGTCTCTTTTCAATAGGTATCCCATACGAAAGAAGTAAAATTAGTCTGATCAAGGCATTCAAATATTGTATAATCATTGAGGATTTATAAAGAGGAGCCTTTGAAGCTTGCTGCTTTATTTCTTCATGGCTGTAAATGTTGTAAAAAGTGCAAACAACAAATTAGTCAACTACATAGTAAATTGCATTAATTATCAATTCGAAAGGTGGAGAATAAAAGAGGAAAAATAGTAAATTAGCAATTAATACTGTTAAATAACAACACCCTATATTATTTCCCTGCTTGTCATTAAACTAAATGAGGCTAGAAATAGATATATAGTAAGAAGTAATACTTAAAATATAATTCAAAAATTAAGGCAAAATTTGCTTCCAATTTTTTCTACTAACCAGAATTCTATTATTTTGAGTAGTTAAGATCACAACAAACAATAGGCTTAGAAAAAATATTAGATAAGCGATAATTTAATTGAATTCTTCAACATCTTCCTTCTTTAAATACCCACAGCCAAAAAAAATTATTAGTTATGATAAAAGAAGAGGGAATATTCTCACATAAAGACATAATATTCTAGCATACTAAACGTTGAAAGGAAGATCTTTAAAAATAATCAAGTACAAGAATCCTATTTAAAATGTATCGAAAAGTAAGAAAAGTAGATTGCGTCTATTGATTACAACTAATGTTATAAACTTATCTATCCCAAATAGAACGCAAAATACAATAAAATAAGGATAGTATTTTGCCTTAAACATTTAAATAATTAAATATACATTTAAAAGACTATAAAAATAGTATAAAAATGCCTAAATTATTAACCCTGTTGTCTTATTGCTCATTATTGTATGAGTTAACTATTAATCCTAAATTAGTGATTTAATATCAATTTACCTCTAAATGTGACAACTAATTTGAAGAATTTTACTTTAGCTATTATTTTTTCTAAATCTCAATTAATTTAATATATAAAAACGGGAATGTAAACAAATTTAATTTTTTATTTATCTCTATTCTAACTACTTTTACCATAATATTTTTTGGTTGTCTATGTTGGCTAACAAAAATTTATACATGATGGCTCTTCTCTTCATGTAAAATAATTTCATTTTGAAATAGATCAATTAAAAATGCATACATGTATTGTTAACTTAGCTATATTTTCTTAGGTTATAATTTTGAAAATAAATTTTATTAAAACCTTCATTTTTTGTTTTCTGAATATTTACTTTTTGGTGATCAATTTTTAAAAAAATAAGTTGATATATTTTTAATTTGCAAATCTTTTTAAATTATATAATATTAAGTACAAGTAGATATAATGAAGTAAATAATTTATGTCACTGAATCTTTACATGAAAATGATTTCAAGAAATCTTTAAATAAAAGCTTTCATTTATAAAAAACTCATTTAAAATTATTCTTTCAAAAATTTTTAAACAGTAAATATGCTAATATAACTTCAACAGAACTCTAAAGTTCAAATTAGATTACAAACTTTTAGATCCACGCTGAAGGCTTTCATGATATTAATGAGCAGGATGAAATATAGTTTGGAAAATCAATTGAAAGTTTTGTAAATTTAAACCATCTGTAAATAGCTGCAGGTGACTAAATTACAGTTAATTTCATGATCGGAGTTTTATTAGGATTAAAAAAATTACATAAGCTTGAATCTTTTAATCTCTATCTTTTAAATATTAAAAATTTTAACAACTAGATTTACTCTGATATTTTAGGATGCTTTAAAACCATTTAGCATTTAAAATCTCTCAAATTTTTCTTAAGAAGGACGTCTGATTGGAGTCACTCAATACAACTAGGAGAGGAAATTAAACATTTATAATAACTCAAAAAGTTATATTTAAGTTTCCCATAGAATAATTTAAATAATCTTGCTCTTTAGAGCCTTTCAAGTGGTATTTCTAAGCTTAAGAATTTAGAAAGTCTTAATATGAATTTAGATGAAAATGATATTTCTCCTGATAGTATTTATTATTTTGGTATTAGCTTACAACCTCTTAAAAAGCTAAATAAACTTTATTTAAGATATAATAAAGCAAAAATAGGAGACTATGGATGTGAAGGATTGGCAAAGGGGCTAATAAATTTGGAAAATCTGAAAAAATTAAGAATAAAAATTGGCTCTAAAAATAATATATCTGATCTGGGGATAACTCATTTAAACTAATCATTAAAAATAATGGAAAACATTACAAAATTTAGTTTTTTTATTCAAGGAAACCAACAAATTAGCAGTAAAACTTTATAATAATTAGCAGATTCCTTAAATAAAATGGTAAAGTTATAGGTATTAAGATTGGAGATAGAAATCTTCGATGATTCAAATAACAAGGAAAATTAAATTAGCTAATTTAATAACAATTAAAATAATCAAAATATCAAAGAGTTATTTAAAAGTTTTGAATATTTAGAATAATTATAATAATTTAATATTCGTTTATATGACATTTATTTAAAATAAACTTCCTTAGAATAACTTTCACTATCTATATAGAAATTTTCAAAGCTATAAATGATGGAAATAGTTTTTTATAAAGTTTAAATTAAATAAAATGCATTGCTGAAATTTAGTGAATCCTTAAAATATTTAGTTAATCTATAAAAACTCAATTTGATATTCGAAGAATGCAAGAGCGAAAAATAAAATATATTTTAGCCCTTATTTTCTAATTTGAATTGCTTAAAATAGCTTCTTAGTTTGGAGCTAAATCTAGGTTAAAATAGATTAAATTCAAATGAACTTATGCAATTATTTAAATCTTTATAAAATCTCAAATACCTTTAAAGTCTATTTTTAGATTTAAAATTTGATTTTTAGATTGAATAACATTTGCTCAAATAAATTGTAAATTATTTTAAATCGATGGACAGATTATTATCTCTTGAGCTATACTTTGAATTACAAAATTATAATTTAGAATATACTGATAAATTATAAAATATAATAAATCGAATTTTTACAAAGCCTAAAAGACTTGTATTATGTGACATTTCTATTGTTTGATTTTATAATTATTAATAAAAATTTTAATTTTTAAAACTAATAAAGTTAAAATATATTAAATTTAATAATTTTGCATAAATTATTGTTATTTATAAAAAATTATGTTTACGAAAGTAAGATAAATATTAAATTTAAATTTAAGATTCAAAATCAATTTATAATTCATTATTAAAATCTATTATTAAATGTATTTTACTGCTTGTAAATTTCAATTAATTTTTTTACAGAAGTTAAAAAAAGTTCTAATTTGTTAATTTATGATAAAAATATAAAAGTAATTTTGACATTTTGTTAAATTTTAAAATAAAGAAATTAGGAAAAATTAAGAAATTAATAATAAGAACATAAAGACAATAATATAAATGTTATTAGTAAAAATATTTTATGTTTGAATCTAACAAAATTTTTTATTTTATTGAGTCAATATAAAAAACAGCTAAACTGATATTTTTTAAAAATATTAATTTTAAAAAGACAGACTTATTAAAGTATTTCAAAAAATTCAAGGGCTGTAAAAAAAAATCTCATTTTTTTCATAATAATTTCTTATTTTTAGCTGAATCTAAATGATATTGTATTTATGTATCCAAGCAAGGTTATTTACAATTATCAATGCTAAAATGATGCATTATTAGGGTTGTAAGATCTTGATTGAGAGTATGAGTGGTGTTGTTATTGGTTTATTATTGGGGTAAATTATTAATTTTATTTTATACTATTTGAGCGATTTGTTAAGTGATTTGTATTTATATTATAATTCTATCTTTAATTATTGAAATCATCTCCTTAACTTGACTAGAATTAAGGGTTCTATCGCTTGTTAGGTGATACATTTGACATTAAAGGTCTTGGCAATAAATTTGTATGTCTAAATGATTACATTAAATTTTATGGGGAAATATTTGCTGAAAAGCTATGATTTGGGTTTTATCTATGAGCTGTTTAATTATCATCTGAAAAGAAGTTAATGCTGTTATTATTTGAATTATTATTATTAACATTGCTATTATTATTGGAGATGTTTTAGTAAAAAGTGTATCTTCCAAAATTTGTTGGTAACGAATCTCCTTAAAATGGGGTACCATTTGGATTGTTACTACCATTATTTTGAGCTGCATTATTACTATTATTATTACTGTTATTGTTGATACTGCTATTGTTATTGTTTTAACTTACTTTTCTACTAAGACTAAGTGGTGCTTGTTAGGAGCTACCTACAGAACTATAATGCTGTTTTACAGGGGAATTGTTATTAGATATTCTTTTGTTTTATATACGAATCAAGTTTTATGGTGGATTTGTAATAGAATTTGATTAGGAACTGCTTGCTATTGTGGAGCGATCTATTTCGTTTCCTAAAATTCTTCTTTCAAGTATTTTTTTATCTCTTCTTAGGGCAAGAATTTCTTGTATTAGGTCTTTTTTAGACATATTTTTCCAATTTATAGATGGTGAAAGAGGTTAATTAACAAACGGATTTGCATTTTCATCATCATTTAAACCACCTCCATATGAAAAAGTTGAATTAAAATCCTCTAATTATCCACCATTTTTAAGATGTTAAATACGATCACGGAGATCTTGATTTTCACGCTATAAGTGGAAGAGTTCTTTCTCGCATATCTCACTTTTCTTTATTGCTTAGTCTGTCGTTTCTCTTAACTCTTTGTTATTTACTAAGAGGTCTCTAACCATTGCTATGCTTTCTATTAGTCTATCACTAAAGTGATCGTAGTCTCCATTTCCTTAAATTCGTATTAAATTTTAATTTTACAATTATTAGTTTTAAAGCTAGAGAGTGTTAATTCTTTGTAGAAGCTGCTACTATTGTATAAAAGAGTGGTGCTATAACTAAGCTATTGCATTTTAGTTTATACCACTTCCGTTTTATGCCTAGTTTAAATTCGTAAAGTTTGTAGAAGATTCTCTTACTGTTGATTATGAGCTATCTAATTTACTAATATTATTTAAACTAGCAGGATTATTTCCATTATTGTTGATATTAGGGTTATTATTATTTTGGTTGGTTGAGGATGTATCAGAGCCTTAGCCCTCGATTCACTCTTAATTTGCTATAGCTATACTCATTCTTGCTTTCTAAGAAGGAGTTAACTCGCTCGATGGCTAAGCACCTCCTCCATATTAGCAAGTTGGTAAACAACAATTTGGAGGATGATTAGAAGAAAAATTATTGCCACTATTATTAAGATTAGAAACGAATTGTATGTGCTAATTTGCTTTATCTAATTCAAATCTAAGTCTATTATTCTCTTATTTAAGATCTCTTATAACTTTATTTTTAGGATCATCATTTCTTATAGGTTCATTTTTAATGTATGTCGCTTTTGATGCGTAGTTTAAAGTGGAAATATTTTCATCAATAAAAGAGTCATTTGGATTTATACAAGCGAGCATTAGACAGTAGCTATTACCACCAATAGATTACTTTAGTAGAGAAGTTAATTTACTCTCTCTATAAGGAATATGTTAATATTAATCTTTTTATTATTTTGATGTGCGGTGGATGTCACTTAAAGTAGTTATTACCTATCTTAAAATGAATAAACTTTTGTTGATATCAATACTCTCTTTTGCTAACTTTCCTTCCGTGCCTGTTTAACCTATTCTTTCACTACCTGCTAAATCTACTAATTCTAATTTACTAAAAGAGCTCGATTGTGTACTTAAATCAATCGATTCTACTTTTAAAGTTAATATTGTATGCGAACGACTAGAAGCCATATTTAATTTATGAGAAGCAGTAACACGGTTTCTAATTCCATAATGGAAAAAATTCATTACTTCTTCAGCACTCTTACAGTCAAAGACAAATAAGTTTTCAACTTAAAACTAATCTCTCTAATTCCAACGCAAACGAAGCCCTTAACTTAATACGGGAGTACCATCTGCGCTATTCTACTTAATTGAATTAGGATTTAATAAGTCATATATTTTTTCATTATAAATTTGTAAAAAGGAGCATGTCACATTGAATTCTCCACCTTCTTTAGCCTTTAGCTTTTCGAATAATGCACTTACTGCTCTTGGAATAATACCAAATCGCTCAGGGTTTTGATGCTACTTTGGTCTAGGTTTAGGTGCACTATTACCTCCTTCTTTGCTACTTTCTTTAGGAGGAGCTAATTCATATTCATAACCTTCCATGGTATGCGTTTTTCCAGAACCTGTTTGACCATACGCAAAAATAGTACAGTGATAACCTTCTACAACTTTATTCAAGAGATAATCTATATTGGCTTATTCATAAACCTATAGTTAATTATTGTTTGGAGTAAAAACAAAATCAAATTTGAAAGTCTTTCTTTCTCTCCTACCATCTTCAGCAATCATAATCTCTTTTGTTTGTTCATCAATCTATACCCTTGAATTAAGATATCCTTTTTCTTTTTCAGAATCAAGGAATGGTCTAACACGTATTCCTACTTTGATCCTTGTTGTCATTTGATTATTCTAATTACTTCAGATTATTTATATGTTAAAATTTAGAATCCTTTTTATTTTAATATCAACAGAAAAAATTAATCACTCTAGCAGTTAAAAAATATTTTCAATAAAAAATATGTTTTCAATTCACACTTTTGCTTTTTATTTGCTGATTTAATCTTTAGCCCAATAACTATATGATATAGGTTGCCTGTTTCGCTTTTACTTTAATGACTACCTTGTAAATCTATATTATTTTCTTGGATTCCTTTTATCTAAAATATCTAAATTAACTTTGGAATTTATTTATTAAATAAGAAATTGTTTTGTTTTTAATATGTGTTACTCAACCAAAAGGTCTCTTGATGAATGCAATAATTATAATTATTTAATAATGGTGATCATTAAAAAAAGATAATCTAAATACAAAACAATAAATACTTGTTAATCTTCATTCATCACTTATTTTCTTAACCTTTTTATCAATTTGTTAATTGATTATTTATCTAAGCGTGTAAATCCATTAAATAATATTTTTCATTATTTTTTAAGAAATTAGATAACAAATACTGCCCGTTTGAAAAATAGCCATCGCTTTATGCTATTATTACCAAATTTATAAGTCTATCATTTTATTTCAATCATTCATTTTTTATTTGTAATAAAATTATTGAATGTATATTATTGGTTGAATTTAAAACTCAAAAATAATTATTTTTGATCACAATTCAAATATTTGTTTTCAGCACTTCTTAATTTTCTAGTTTTTCTGAGTTTTTGATTAAAAAGCTTACACTATTCATTCAATTCATTGAACTTTTATGTTTGTTTCAATTTATTAACTAAAAAAATTCATAAACATTTTAAAATAAAAGATTTTTGCTTTGCAATTTAATTTAAAGTAATTTCATTTTTTTAAAAATAAAATTTATTAATTTCATTTTATATAAAATTAAAAACATTTTGAATACGTAATTTAACAAAATAATATATTTAAATTCACTTGACTCCATAATTAGATGTAATTTTTTTAACAGATAGATTAGACTTTTTTGTGTCATGTTTGTTTTGAGATTAATTTTAATAAGCTCCTTCTTTTTTTGTCTAAAGATCTATCCAAGATTATCTAGGAGACTTTGAAAATACTTAAGTAGGAGAGTTAGGTCTTACAAACTTTTCTGATTTTTTTACATCATAATCACATGGAGAAGGAGTTTGCTTAATTTAATTTACATTACTCCGCCTTTCACTGATACTAAGAGACTATTTAAGCTTGGTATTACTTTAACCAAACTCACTCTATATAAAAATAAAATAGTTAAATTTTAATTATGATAATATATTACTAAATTTATTATAAATAAATCTTCTTTTTTATTATATGAATGGCTGGGACTAAAAAATGATGATCTCATTACACTATTTCTTACAGTTTATTGCTAATTTGGGCTATACACTAAGTTTTATTTATGTTTTTCTAATATCCTACAAAAATATATTTTTAATAAAATAGTTTTATTAATTATTATCTAAAAGCTCTAATTAATTATGTGGTAATAACTCAAGATTCTTTAAAAATTTTTTAAAACAAGATTTATGGAAAACATTTAAAAAATATTTTATTTCTATTTTAGAATAATTAATCTTTTAAAGTAATTATTTAGCAATTTTAAAAATAATAAACAGTAATAACCCAATTTAAATATTTTAAAAGAGCTTATATTCATTAAAACTAAATAATACTTCTTAAACATGTGAGTTTTATCGTATTCATTAATATTTAATAACAATGAAAGCTTCTAATCTGATTTCGCCAATTGTCTAATATATTCTTTTGGATTAATGCTTGATTTAGTTCTTCGTCTGCTATCTTTGCATCTATAATTTTTTATTTATGCAGTTTTAAATAATAATTGAAAAATAAGTTAGTTAATTACTCAGATAGGCTTTCAAAAGCTGTAGCATTAGTTGTATTACTAAGAGTATTCTAATGCTTAAAATAAAAATTATTGTTAATATATTATTAAGAGAAAGAAGGAGTTTTAAAGAATTTACTGATTCTTTAGCAGGATCAATCTAAATTTTTGATTAACTTATTTGATAAACACTCTCTTCTGAAGAGATAGCTCCAACAGAAATAATTTATTCTAACTGATCGCTTTTATAAAGCTAAGACAAGTTAGATATTTTATAAATTTAATACTAATCTAATTTTTAATTATTCTCTTTAATTTATTATTCTTTCGATTTTTCATTCTCTAAGTTCTATTATCCTCCACAGTCATTTTTTTGATTTTCATGAATACTCACATTTTCTATTTTATCTTGAATTTACTAAATACTTGGCACCTAAATAATATTTTTAAATTAATTTTAAAAGTGTTTTTAAAGTAACAAAAATAAATACACTGGTTAGTTGTAAAGCTCCATACTATTTCTACCAAGACTTTTAAACTTATTTTTATTGAGATAAATATTAAAATTAAGTGGTTCTACCATTTTATAAGTATTATGTTATGAAGGAAAAATAAGAAACTGTTTTTATTTTAAATTTAAAAATAGAAATATACCAATTATATTTATAATTTGAAAGAAGCACGTTTTAAAGATATTGCAATTTATTTGAAACTATTCGTTAAAATTTAAATTTTTCTAATTTGCAAGATTCATCATTATCTTTTAAAGCTCTATTTTATTTTCAATTCAAATAGTATTTTAAATAACTAACAACCATATTTAAAAAATAAAATACCTGCATGTGTGAAATTAAGCTCCTCGAATATCAAATGATCTAAAAAATCGCTTAGCTATTTCACATAACCTTTATTGTTTAGCTTTTCAAAAATTGTAGAAATACTTTCTAATGATTCTACTTCTTTTTTGACATCTAAAATATCAGAACTTTTCTGATTGATGATATTCCTGTATTAAAAATAAAATTTATTGAATGGTAGCATTAACAAAATATTCTTAAATATTTTCTAAATAATTGAAATCTAATTTTTGAATAATCTGTTTACATAATTAGTTTATTTCTACTTCTTTTATATCCTTTGGTGTATTAAATTATCTTTTATGCAAAAAATATTCAAAATTTTTGATAATATATAAATCAATACTTAAAAATTAGAAATATAATCAATAAATAACAATTACCAAAAAGTTGAAAATATTAAATTTCTAAGCAATCAATATATATAAACCTTTTGTGTTCTTCTATAATCAATCATTTACATATTTATATCAAGCCATTATGGATAATAAAAATGTTAATATAAATCTATTAAATTTTATATATTTATTTTTGATCTAATAAAACCAAAATAAATAAAAATAATTCTTGTAATTTGTTAAAATCAAAGCTATGTTAATTAAAATAGTACAATTTGTTTGAATAAAATATCATCAAAAAATAAAATTAGACATAAAAAAAATTATGAATATTTACAAAATATAAAATAAATATTTAATTATTGTTTATTTATCAATTTATAAATTAAAAAAGGATTTATATTTAATTTTAATTTATTGTTTCATCTAACGTCTTTAAATAGTGAATTATTTGTTTTTGTTTTAAGATTTTGTTTGCTTGGATAATTTTATTAATTAACAAATATAATTTAAGATTAATTTTGAAAAATATCAGAATCATTAAAACTGTAATTTAATTGCTCTTATTTTTTTATTTGATATTTTGATTTATGAAATTATTTTATAGATTGAGATTGGCTTTTTTTATTAGTACTATCATTCATTTTAACTTTAGATTAAAATTATTTTTATTATGATAAAAATTAGCTATTAGCTGATTATGAGCATAAATTTTACATCATACAATTATTTGTCTCCTAGTCTGCTGAGTTATAATTTTTACCTATTAATAAAAAATAATAAATATTTATTCTACTTTAAATAATTATAAAAACCTTAGCTAGAAGATTTAGATAATTTTTGCTAATGACTTATAATTAATGAAGCTTTTCCTATGATAATACATCTTATTTAAGATTTTAAAAATTTCCATCTTTTATAAGTTAGAATTGATGTTTAATTTTTTTTAGTAAACTTATCAAAGAGTTTTTTAGTTAAGATAAATTTAAACAAAAATCTTAATATTTTGCCAATTATATTAAATCTTGAGTTAACTTTTTACTTCAACACTAGTCCTACCAATACCATAGCGCATGTAAAGTAAATGAAGTAGATTAAAATACTAAATATTTTAGATTAATATTGATTGTTTATGTTATAAAGTAAAATATTTAGTAGAATCTATAAATTAACTAATATCTCTGTTTTTAATAGATTTTTGCATTCTAGTGGTCTGAATGTTAACAAAAGTTTTATATATATTCCTAAAATAACTATTATAATAAATTGTTCTATATTCTCGTTAGGAATATAAAGTGTTATATTAAATATAATAATTTTATAATTAATTCTTATAAAATCCCAAAAGTAAAATTTAGGTTTATATTCAGAATAGTAATAGCCATAGATGTACTTCACCTTACAATAATTTAAATTAGATCTAACTTTCCATAATTAAAAAAATATGAAAAATGGTATGAGATAATAAGAAATAATTATACTATTTGAAAAAAATACATTAAATTATTAATAATCTTAATTAGAGCAATCTATATTTATATCTAATTAAACCATTGATCTATCACCTATTTATCTACATTTAAAAGAGTTAACAAAATAAGTCATAGAATTAGGCAAGAAGTAAATGAACATAACATTTAACATTGTGTAAATGTGGTACTTTTTAACCTAGAAAGCTTATATTTTATTAAAAATTAAAAGAATGAGAGCTATAAGCATAGAAAAAATAATTGGGTTTAGAGCTTAAATAACATGATTTACTTTTATTCTTTCTATTCTATTACTTACTTTGCTATTAATTAGGCAATCCAGTAAATTTTGGAACTAAAGTTAAGGACTTTAAAAAGTATCAAAAATATTAGAAATATTCTATTATAAATCATTTATGTTTAGCTTCATTAAATATTGCATAATCTATAAATAATTAACAAGTATTTTCAAGTAAAAGCTAGAGTAGTCTTTAATAGAGCTTTTAGATATAGGTAAAATTTAGAGTTACCTTACATAATAGCATGATTAAGTAAAAATGAAACTATTCATAAAAAGTATTGTACTAATTAATCCATAAACTATAATAAAAACAACTATACCAAAGATGTATAAAATTTAAATAGCCAACGGATTGCACTTAATACAATTTGATTAAGAAAGCTATTTTTTAGAGTACCTATCTTACCAAACAACTCCAAATATATCACATTCTTCACACAAAGGGCCAACATATCCCTCTACACAACCATTAATAGAGCTAATTTCTTATTCCTAGCAGCTTAGGGGGTTATTTACACATTATATTATATTATCTGAGTGCTTACTTATTCTCCAATATCCTTATTTTATTTTAATGATTTATCCTTAACACTAATCAGCTGTTTAAGGGCATAAATTACAACTTGACTCTATAATTTAACTATTAATATAACTTAAGTTATAATTACTATAGTCTTAAAGAGAGTAAGAGCCTATTTAGCAATATTAGCAGCTATATATATTAAATATCAAATGCTTAAACTATTCTCCTAATATACAATTTCTAAATTAAATAAACACTAAAATAGGTTTTTAAAAAAATGTATTTATTTTATAATTTAGTTTTAAATACCCAACACCAAGAGGTGAACCCAATATAGAAATTTAGTTAAAGACAAAAGATTTTATTACAGATTCATATGAATCTGAGTGTATATTAATTTAACCTTCAAGCTAAATTTATTATTGATCTATTGGTTAAAGTGAAAAGCTAAATTAGGACAATTCGTTTTATATGTCTGTTTAATACTGGTTGTTACGAAACATGTTAGTATTAAATTCTAAAAAATTTTTTTCTTCATCCATAATACCAATAGTTATATTTAGCTTATCTCCACTATTTAAGTTTAGTAAATTTAGCTAGCCTGAATATAAATCTTGTTCTAAATTCTATTTGAAGTTAAATTCGATAGGTAAATTATCTTAGCTTACAGAATTAATTGAAATAATATCGACTCTAGATAAACCAAGGTAGTAATTTTAGCTAAATAAATCAGCAGTGTTGTTTCGTATATCTAGTAATTAAACTTAATTGAGTAGCTGAGATGAATATTCATACAAATTAGAATTTTGAATTCTTAAACCTCCACCTATCATAGCTTAGTTATATTTAACACTACAAAATTTATCAATATTAATTATTCCTAGTTGTTCTTTAAAATAAATAGCTCCACCACTAGCTTTTGCTAAATTTCCTTGGAATGTTGAGTTTGAAATATTAAAGTAAATTGAATTATTTTAAATAAATAGTGCTCCTCCATTAATTCCTGTGTTATTAATAAATTCACTATTAAAAATTAAAATATTTTGTACTTTTGTGAGATGTATATTTGCTGTATTATTTAGATAAGTTAAATTACTCATAATGATTTGGTTTGCTTATAAATCAATTAAAGACTAGCTTTAATTAGTAATTTAATTGTATTAAAATTGACAATTTTAGATACTAATTTAATCTTAATTTAATTAGTAAGATAGATTTAAATTAGTTGAAGTATTATTGTAATTTATAAACTAAATGTTATTATTATTAATAAATATTACTTAATTTATATTAGTGTTGTAGAAAAGAGAGCCATAAATAAAATAACCTTCAATACTCTATTAGCTATTCCTACAATCATCTATGTAAAAAGTATTTAAATTAACAAATTAGATGTCTTCTAAATCAAAAAAACAGCTAAATGAACTTTACTAAACTTTTATTTAAAGAATATTCAAGTTTGTGATCTATTTCATCTGAAATAGATAAGTTTATTATTAAGATACGAAATTAATATTCTAAACTGTTAAGTTATTAATAGTCACAACTCTGCAATTAACAAAACTAAAAAATGGCAAGTTCTCCTCCTCATTTATTATATTTAAATTTTAAATTATAATATCTTAAATAATAACCTAATCTATGTCCTAAAATAGGAATTAAACATCGTATAGTTTCTAGTCAGTTATTTTAACATTTTATAAATAAATTATTTAAAGATTTTAATTAAAGGTTATATTTTTATCATTTATAATAAAACTAAAGTTAGCTAATTAAAGCTAATTATGAGGATAGTTAAGAAACAAATTTTAAGTTATTACTAATGAGGATTACTAATAATTATAAGGATTAATACTTAATATGTTTTAACTTAACTGGCTGAAACTTATTTCAGAGAAATCTTTTGTAGAAATCTAGAAATTTATCATATTTTTTGTGGGTAAATTTTATAAATAATTCATTCCAAGTTAAGTAGACTGCTGCCAAGAGAAAGGCTAGATGCTTTATATTTATTTTTATATTTCAAAGAAAGATTGTCCTCCAACAACCAAATTACACTCAAACTAGTTTAAATATATTTTTTTCAAGTAATAGTTCAAAGAGTAATTTTGTTCAAATATTTAATTTTATGTTGCCAATATAACCATCAAATTTTAGATGTTTTAGTCATATATTATGTCTATTATTTTTAGATTTATTATTTGAACCTAATCCAATAAATAAGTTTGTTGATTGTAGATATCAATATAAAATAGTTCTAATTTGTTATTAAAAAATAATAAATAAAACTATTCTTAAACAATAAATATTTTATTAATTGAATCATAGAGATTTTATCTTCTAATATTAATCACATACTCTAGGCTTTATCTATTGTGTATATTTAGTTAAAAAGTAGAATAAAGGATCAAGAAGTTTTGAGTTATTTCTACTCTATTATATTAAGATCCTGGGAATTTTAAAAGTTAAAAATCATTAATAGTCTATAATGTAGAATAATTATAGCAATAAACAATATTTTAATTTAAATAGCTAAAAAATATTCTTGTATTTTATTCATCAATACTCATGCTTGTAACTTCTGATATGTCTGTATTATTACTTATTTAGTTAAGATTTATTTTATAAACTTGCTAATAATATGTTGAATTTAGACCAATTAGATATCCGTTTAGAGATCCGATCCATATGAAGCTTTCAGTCTCTTGAATGAATTTTATACTATTTTTAGACTAGCTTAAGTTTAGAGAATAACTTATTTATTAATGAATATTAAGTAAATAAATAATTATACTACCATCTATTAAGCCTAATACTAATGTATTGTTTTATCTATTAATTAAATATTCTGATAAGCTAGAGCTTAGCTATATTTGAAATAAAATATCCATCGCATAATAATTGTAATGAATCATTTTATTATCTATCGTCAAAAAAATATCATATGACAAAAATTTATAAAATGTAAATCTTATCTCTTACTTAAACATAAAATCATCAATTTACGAGTTAAAATTCAACAGAGCCTAAGTAAAATCATAAATTCTAATTTCATGTTAAAAAGCAATAATTAAGTAACGGCTAAAATCAAAATATTGAATATCTATAGCCTATAAATTATTTAGGATTAATCCAAGATATAAGATTGTATAGTTACTGTAAAGGTAAATTGTATTATTTTAACCAAGCATAAGATAATAGATACTTTAATATAGCTAATTTTATTTTTTAAATGTAACTTTTGTAAAAAAATTATTGCTATCAACTTACTACTAAATAAAAAAACTAGTCACTTGGGAATAATTTATGTAAAATAATTAAGTATCACTAAAGACAAAGCAACTATTTGTTATGAAATCTATACTCATTCCTTTAGCAAGAGGCAATTAGGGAGTATTAAATTAGTAAAACTTAACTAAAAAAGATACAGATTATAGATTTGTGTAAATTATAGAGTAGATATTACCAGTTTTATCAAGAAAATTAAGTTAATTGTAATCTTTATCGAAAATTAAGCTAACTACAACATTAGGGTTATTACTTGGAAAAGAACTTAAAATATTTATCACAAAAATCTTTTGGTTTAAATCATAGACATAAATTTGAGCCATTAAAATATTATCAGTAGATATCAATAAATGACCATACTATTCAACTAAAAGACTACAGGTTATAAATCCTTAAGTTTGAATTATGAATTCATGCACAAAAGAGAAAAAGTTTCTATCGTATATTGTCACATCTAATATTTTAATTTTCAAATTATAGTTATTAATATAAATTTTATTTTTATAAAAAATTATTCTAAAAGAAATGAATTATTGAAAAGTTAAATTAAACAAAATAAAAATATATTAGTAATTTTTTAAATCTTAGTATGCTATATATTACATGATTATGTTGATGATTAAATAAGTATTACTTGATCTCCAAAAAATAGTAAATCAGTTACATTTTCCTTTAAATTAGAAATCTCTGATACTAATAATCCTTCAAAAGAATATATTTATACAGAATTTTAAAAGAGATAAATATTTTGATTTTCCTCATCAATCTAAAAATTAAAGCTAGAAAGTATTTTCTTTGAATAAATGTTTAATTATATCTCATAATTCAGTAAATTAATTATTATTAAAGTTTATCTGTCAGAAAATGTTTAACAAAACAAAAGTTCGCCTATTTATTTACAGAATTCAATTATATAATCTTCACTTTGGTTTTGTACACTAGAAATAAAGTTTAGATTCACATCATAAAAGTTAATTTCTTATCCATAAATAGCTATATATGTTTAATCCAATAAATTGTATCCTAGAAATCCATTAATAAGATCTAATTATAAAGTATTATTTAAACCTATTTTATATTAATATACTGTTATAATATTTCGCTTACATACTACAAACAGTTAATCATCTTGAATTACTTGGTATTTAATTATTGGATCATTTAAATTTCCAAAAGCTACTTCTTTTACTAAATCATTATTATAAATATTAAAAATAACAAAACTATTTTGTTTAATTACAAAAATTAGTCCAATTTTGTAATTTTAAATTACATCAATTATTATATTTTAGACATCTTGATTGTTAGCTAAAGAATAGAACTATTTCTAAAAGAATTATATATTTTGATTACTTCCAAAAAAACCACTCTAAAACGAAGAAATCATATTTTTATTTTAATTTGCAAATTAAACCTTTTATTATATTTGATTATATTGATAAAAGGTATTATAAAAATAGAATATAGTACTCTTAGGATAGTATTAAAATTAGGTGATAGAACAGTAAGTAGCTTTATTGAAAAGCACATTTACAATATAGTAACTATTTGAGAAGCTATCTATTTCCTTCTTTATATTTACTATTTATTAACCTGATGATATTTAAATAGCTTAAAATATTTATGGATCTGATTTAAATGTACAAAGCACAACAACAGAATTAGATGAATTTATTTAATTAGTTTTTCCTAAAAAGAAGTAAGAATCATCACTTGGATCTTCCATATAAGAAAAATCAGTTAAACTTAATAGAGGAATATTATTGACTTCTAAAATTTTCTATAGCTATTAGTTTAGAATGACAAAGCTTTAATTTGAAAAATATACATTAATTTCAAATTACGATTGTGAGTATTATCTAACTTTAGTCATAACTATGTTAGCTTTAGTTTAAAACGAAGTAAATAAATTAGAGCTATACATTTCTAAATTCAAATAGAAAAGCTAAAATATATTTGCTGTTTAAACTAGTAATCCATTCTGAGGTAAAAGCGATATAAATTTAATCTGATTTGAATACATATTAAAATTTATTTGATTGATTTAATTACTTTAATAATCATAAACAAATAAACTCTAGTTGTAAATTAATGCACATATTGTTTAGCTAATAGAAATTTTGGTGGTAAAATTTTAAAAATTTAAATTAATTTCCCAATTTTATTTTATTTGAAAATTTTTTAAGTTTAAGATTAAAATTTTTCCAACAAAAGATATCAAAATATCTTAGTTTTACAGATGATATATCTCCAAACACTAATCACCATCAGACTTGATTGAAAATAAAGTCTTAAATTCGTAAATATGTGAAATATCCCAAACAAATATTCCCTCACTAGAGCATGTTAAAGCTAAATTAAATTCATCAACTATCAATGTATAATTTATTTAACTTTGTATTTTGTCGTATGAAAACTTATAATTTTAAATTATGTATTATTTTTTTTCAGAATTTAGTGTTTAGTCATCGCTGAGCTATATTAAATCTGACTATATAGTTTATCCAATAATAAACAATCTTTCCGAAGTATTTGTTTCATTTATTGCAGGTAAATAATATAAAAGCGAAGGATTATCAACTAGAACTTATATTTATTTAATATTTTGTATCTTTAATTAATTATTAACATTTTATAATTATAGATATTGTATTTGCTAATTACTGAGTAATATTAACAAGATAGGCAACTACTATTTAATAATCACAATCTAAATAATACTTGTTTTAGAAAAATTAAAGACTTATGAATTATTAAATTTGCTGTCAATTAATTAAATTTAATTTTAGAATTGTATTATAAAATATTCAACATTATCCAGTTAAACTTAATTTAGGTTTTAAGGAATCTAATTAAGTTTAAAAGCTAAACAACTATTTTAGGTCATTGTATAAACATTATAATTATTTTCAGCAATAAAATTATATTATTATTCAGTCAAGTTACTTTACAAAATTTATGTAATTTAAGTATTGATACTTTAATTGCATAAAAAATTTTTATTTGTAAAGTATATAATTTCTAAATTACTATTTGAATTAATTGTAATCAAATCTAATCTAATACCTATTTGATTTATCAATATTATTATACTACCTATTATTTATGCTTGTTAGTTGTTGTTGTTATTATTATTAATGTAATACTAATAAACATTATTATTTTTGGGTATTTGGCTTTAATAAAATAAAAGAAATTATATTTCAATTAAGTTTTTTTCCATTTAAATATTATAACCAATCAAATAAGAATTTGATAAACAATATATCACGGGATTTTATCCTTGCTTTAAAGAGAGTTATATTTAATTAAGATAGTATATTTAGTTTTAGTTTAAATCCCATTAAACTAAGGCAAAGTCTTATCTTACCGCAATAACTAAATTCTAAAATACATAAACAGATAGTAAATTTTTAGGGATAGAAAATTGTTGCAAGAATTATCCATTTTATCTTTATATTTAGAAAATTTAATTGCTACGCAAAATAATAATAGTATTATTTTAATATTAGAAGAGATCTTTAAACATTCCTCCATCACTAAATACAGACTCAGATGAAAAAGAAAGAGGACATTATTCTACTTTGATGCAAGAACTCTAATTTACACTTTAATAATAGTTATTTTCACAAATAGCCACACATTTTCCTAAATTTCGATTTTGTTTGCTTGAATCTTATTAATAAAATAATCCCTATATGCATTTAGAATACTGACATATACCATTTTCTAATTAAAAGTCTTCAATGCATGATAGGCAGTTAAACTATGAATTACAATCTGAACATCCTAATCCACATATTTATTTGGACTAAGAGATCTGAGTTGCTATTAAATATATTTATGCTAGTAATACAAAAAAACTCTTAGAACTTTAAATTATCATGTTTGCTTCTTTTATATATTACTTCTACTTATTATATTCTTTAAATCGATTAATACCTACTTATTATACTTTTTTATAATTAAGAAATTATTGCATCGAAAATTCGGTCTTTAAAATTTATTTAAATATTGCATGAAAAAAGCTACTTTATAAGAAGAAACGATTTTTATATCCTTTTCAATAAATAAAAGCTTATTGATTAAAGCAAAAGCCATATTTTAAATATTTTATGTGCCCAAAGCAAGTTAATTACATACTTATATGCAATCTTACATAGATGAAGACATATATTTTACTAAAAACTTTTTTTAAATTTCAATCCAAGTTTTTTTATCATAAATAGACTTATGAAATTTTTAAAAATATTTTGTTAATTTAAATTTAGTTATATGAAGTTAAAGTAACAAATATTTATTAATTTTTCTAATATATTCTATTATTTTAAAATAAATATATACTTTTTTATATAATTAAATTGATCTTAGATAAAATATGCTTTTAATGATCAATTAATAGCGTTAGAAAGGCAATTATCATCTAACTTAATAATTTTACCATCTTCATAGGATACATTTTCTATATTTTAAAATGTTATCTATTTTAAATATGAATTTGAAATAAAAGGATTTTATGTAAAATCTTGTTATTGATAGCTTGTGTTTTATTTTGTTTTTTGAAAATTAGTCATAAAACTTCCATTTTAGGAGTTATTACTTTAGTTTAAATCACAGTATTTTGATGTTAATTCATCACTTTTTATATCTGAATTTAAATTACTTCCTTAATATTTACTTATTTATTTTAATTAATTTGATTAAATAAATTTTTAATTTGATTAAATTAAATTAAAAAATGATAGCTATAAATTTTGTATTTAGCTTGGATTTTTTATTCTTTCTGTCTGTAATTAATTGTCTTTATTAGCTATTAACATATTTTTAAAAAAATATTAAATAAGATAAAATATTATTTATTAAATACCTAAGCAATTTATTTAAATTCGTGAACGTTTATGTGTAATTATTAAATTTTGAGATGCCTTTCTTGCTATGATACAAAGTGTTTTTTTTTTAAGAAAGACCCACCTTTTATATGTCTAAATGTTAGTATGATGTATATCTGTAAATTTATCATAGTATTTTTTAGGTAAAACAAATCTTAGTAAAAATCTTAAAATTCTACCAAATATGTTAAATCTTACCTTAATTTTTTCTTTCAAAATAAGCCCTATTAAATATAAGGTAAAGGAGTAATAAAAAATGAAAATAAATAACTGTAAAGCTGCTGATTGGTAAACTTGATTTATACAGTATAATATAATGTTTATCATAATTTGTAAGTTTACTAAGATTTCTGTTTTTTATAGATTTATGATCTAAATTGGTTTATACTTTATCAAGATTTTTATATAGATGCCTATAACAGTCACTATTGCGAGTTTGGATATATTTGTTTAAGTAATAAATACATTTAAATTAAATATCAGAATTTTTTAAATAATCCTTAATAAATCAAAATAGTAATACTAAGTTTTGTATTCTGAGTAGTAATATCCATATGTATATTTTATTTTGCAAGAATTAAGATTATCTTTAGCTTTCCTAAGCTTATAAAAAATACAAAGTGGGATCAGATAAAAAATAATCAAAATAGAATTAGTAAAAGGTGTATTAAATCTTAGATATTCCTAATCTGTACAACTGATATTTACATCTAGAAAAAGTTATGACATACTGCCTATCTGTCTACATTAAAATGAAGAAATAAAATATATCATAGAATTTGGCAAGAAGTAAATGAACATCACATTTAGCATTGTGTAAATATGATATTTTTTAACTTAAAAAATTCTGATTTTTTTAAAAATTAAAAGAATTATAACTAGAATCAATGAGAAAAAAATAGGACTTAATGCTTATATAATATGATTTACTTAGATTCTATCTATCCTATTTTTAATTTTATTATTTACATAACAGTCGAGTAAACCTTGAAATTAAAGTTAAGGGCCTTAAAATATATCAAAAATATTAGAAATATTTTACTAAAATTGGTTTAACTTAAGCTTCATTAGAAATTACATTATTTGCAAATAATTAACAAATATTTTCAAGTAAAAGCTAGAATAATCCTTTACAGAACTTTTAGATATAGGTAACATTGAGCTATATCTTAAATAATAACATGTTTGGGTAAAGAAGAAGCTATTCATAAAAAGTATGGTACTAATTAAACCATATACTATAACAAAAATAATAACACCAGATATATATACAATTTATCCTGTTAATGAAGGGCATAAAGTACATTCATACTAGGAAAAAGACTTTTTAGTATATCTTTTTTACCAAATAACTCCAAAAATATCGCATTCTTCGCATAAAGGGCCAATATATCCTTATATACATCCATTTATAGAACTTACATCTTATTCTTAGCAATTTAAAGGATTATTTATACATAATATAATTTTATCTGAATGTTTACCTATTCTCCAATAGCCTTATTTTATTAAAATAGTACTTTTCTAACATTAATCAGCACTTGCTGGACATTACTGACAACTTGGTTGTATGCTTTAACTGCTAATATAACTAATATTATAATTGTTAAAGCTTTCAAGAGAGTAGAAACCAAGTTAGCAATATTAGCAGCTATATATATTAAATATTAAATGTTTAAACTCTTCGCCTAATATACAATTTCTAAATTAAATAAACACTAAAATAGGTTTTTATAAGAATTCATTTGTTTTATAATTTAGTTTTAAATACCCAAAACCAAGAGGTTAACCACTAATAGTAACTTAGTTAAAAACAAAAGAGTTTATTTCAGATTGAAATGAATCAGTAAGTATAGTAATTTGACCCTCTAGTTAAATTTGTTGCTAATTTATTGATTATAGTGAAAAACTGATTTAGGATAGCTCGTTTTAAATGTCAGTTTGATATTAATTGCTTTTATATGTATCAGTTTTGAAAACTAATAAATTATTTTCTTCATCTTTAAGGCCTAATGCTATATTTAGTTTAACACCACTTTTTAAGCTTAGGATGTTAAGTTAACCAGAGTACTAATCTTAATTAATATTTTAATTATTCTTAAAGTAATACTGTATTGGCTGATTATCTGAACTATCTGAAGAAATGGAAACAACTTCAATACTCGATAATCCAAATTTATAATTTTAGCCGGATATATCAGCTGTGTTATTACTAATATCTAATTGTTAAACTAGACCAAGTAATTCATAAGAATATAGATAAAAATCAGAATTTTGAATTCTAAAACCTCCACCTATTTAAGCATGATTATATTTTATACTACAATATTTATCAATATTAATTATTCCTTGCTGTTCTTTAAAATAAATAGCTCCACCATTAGCTTTTGCTGTGTTTCCTAAAAATCTTGAGTTTAAAATATTAATTTATTTGGAATTATTTTCAATAAATAATGCTCCGCCATTTATTCCTGTATTATTAATAAATTAGCTGTTACTTATATTAATTGTTTAAAAATCCTCAAGATATATTCCTGCATTATTTCTTATATAAACAATTTCATCAATTTCTATTTAATTCGCTTACAAATTAATTAAAAATTAACTAATGTCACTCAAGATATTATCTTGAAAATAAATCTTTTGTAATTAAATTAAATCATCTGTTAATTTTAATTAACTATTTTAGTTAGATTAAATATTTTTATAAAATACAAATTATATGTTTTTATTATTATTAAATGTGACTTAATTTATATTTGTGTTGTAAAAAATAGATCCATAAATAAAATAACCTTCTACATTTTCTGAACTTTTTTTACAATTTGTTATATTAAAAGTATTGAAATCAACTAATTAGATATCTTCTAAAAGAAAAAAACTGCTAAAGCTATTTTTCTAAACATCTAATTAAGCCACATTTAAGTTCGCAACAGAACTCATCTAAAATAGATATGACTACTAATTGGAGTTTATGTTTACATTTTAAATTATCAAATTATTTATTGTTACAACTCTGCAGTTACTAAATGAAAAAAGTGATAGTTTTTCCAGATATTCTATATTAATATTTTAAATTACTATTTTTTAGATAATTATTTAATCTATATCCTAAAATATGAATTAAACATCTTACAGATTTTAATTAACGATTTCTATATTTTGGAATTAGATTAGTTATAAATTTTTATTAAAAGTTATATTTTTATCTTATAAAATAAATGTAAAGTTAGTTAATTAAATTTAACTAAGAGGATAATCTAAAAATAGGTCTTGAGTTATAGTTAAATTTTATTTTATAGAATAATATGGAGCTATTGAGAGTATATTTTCACTTAAACCCTAAAAACTAATTTTTGAAAAGTCTGAAGTCAAAATTTATATTTCAATAAGCTTTTTATAAGATGTATTTAGCAAGTAGTTCATACCAAGTTAAGTAGACTGTTGCTAAGAGAAAGGCTAGATGCTTTATATTTATTTTCTCATTTCAAAGAAACTTTATCCTCCAATTAATAAATTACACTCAAACTAATTTAAATATATTTTTTTAAAGTAATAATTAAGTGAGTAATTTTGTTCAAATATTTGATTATTTGTTGCTAATATGATTCTTAAATTTTGAATATTTTAATCATAAATTATATCTATTATTTTTAAATTTATGATTTAAACCTAATCTAGCAAATAAGATTGTTAATTCTAAATATCTAGATAAAATAGTTCCAATTTATTATTATAAATTAATAAATAAAACTACTCCTAAATTATAAATAAGTTATTTATTGAGTCATAGAGATTTTATCTTCTAATACTAATTATGTATTCTAAGTTTGATCTATTGTGTATGTTTAGCTAAAAAGTAGAGTAAAGAATCAATAAGTTTTGAGTAGTCTCTATTCTGTTATATTCAGTCCCTGGGAATTTTAAAAATTAAACACCATTAATAGAATTTAAACTAGAATACTTTTTGCAATAAATAATATTTTAATTTAAATAGCTAAAGAATATTCTTGTATTTTATTCGTCAATACTCATACTTGTAACTTCTAATATAGATGTATTATTACTTATTGAGTTAAGATTTATTTTATAAACTTGCTCAAAATTTGCGACATTTAGACCAATAAGATATCCGTTTAGAGATCCAATCCATATGAAGCTTTCAGTCTCTTGAATAAATTTTATGCTATTTTTAGCTTAACTTAAATTCAGAGAATAAGTTTTATATTAATTTGAGTTAAGAAAGTAAATTATTATACTTCCATCTATTAAACCTAAGAGAGTAAAATTTTTTGATTCATTTAAGTAGTACTCTGACAAGCTAGAATTTAATTATATTTCAAACAAAATGTCCATTTCAAAATAATTATAATGAATTATTTTATTATCTAGAGTCAAAAATATATCTGATCCTAAAAAATAATTAACAGAGTATTTAAACTCTGACTTATACAATAAATCATCAGTCTAAATATTAATATTTAGCAAATATTGAGTAAAATTATAAACTCTGATTTCTTGTTGAAAAGCAATTATTAAATAATTTGAAGCTTAGGAATATTAAATTTCTAAAATTTATTCATTATTAAATATTTATCCAAAGTATAAAATCCTATTGTTCTAGTAAGTGTAAATAGTATTTTTTTAACCAACAATGAAATAAATGCTACCTAAACTTAGAGTTTCATTTATTTTTGTAAAAAACTTATTTTTATCTAACTATTATTAGGTATAAGAATTAGTTTGAGGAGAGTAATTCATGTAAAATATTTATTAATCATTAAAGACCAAGCAACTATTTGTTATGAAATCGATGTTCATTCCTTTGGCAAAAGGCATCTAAGGATTGTCAAATTAATAAAATTTTACTATAAAGGAAACAGTTTACAAATTTGTATAAACTATTGAGTAAACGTTACCAGTTTTATCAAGGAAGTTAAGTAAGTTAAAATCTTTATCATAGATTAAGCTCTAAACTATATTTGGATTATTACTTGGGAAATAATTGAAAATACTCGTCACAAAAGTCATTTTACTTAAATCATAAACAAATATTTAACCCATTTAAATATTGTCGATAGATATTAGTAAATGGTTATACTATTCTACAATAAGATTACAGACTATATATCCTTAAGTCTAAATAACAAATTCGTGTACAAATAAAAATGTTTTTCTATCAAATATTGTGATATCTATTATTTTAAATTAAATAAAGTTATTTTTACTACTTGGAATATTGTTATGAAAAAAAAAATTTTGAATTATTAATAAATTTTACATGATTATGATGATGACTGTAACAATATTATATATTATCCGTAAAGATCTAAACTTGAAATTTCTTCTTTAAAGTTTGAAATTTTTTCTACTTACTATCCTTGAAATGAAAAGATTTATAAATAGTCTTTAAAAATAAAGATATTTTGATTTTCTAAATCAACCTAAAATTGAAAATTTGAATCTGAATCAATTGAAAGTATTTTTTATAATATTTAATAGTTTATCAAATCAAAAATTATTAACAATGGTTTGGTTCCTTATTATTATTAGGCTTTACAATATAAATTAGAGCTAATTTCTTTACAGCTTGATATTATCAAACCTTCTTATTAATTTAATATCGTATGAATTAAAGTAAGATTAAGATTAAATAGTTAAATTTATTAGCCATAAGCTATTAAATAGCTTTAGTTACTTACTCTATAAACTATATATCCATTTATAATATCTATTTATTAAGTATTATTATTATTATATGTGTGATAATCTTTTGTTATTAAAACATCTTTTTTACAAGCTGTAAAAACGTTATTTTCTTAAATAAAATAATAATTTATTATCATATCTTCTTGGTTTCCGAAAAATACTTCTTCAATTAAGATATTAGTAAATAAATTAAATACTACAAAACTACTTTGCTTTATTACAAAAGTTATTCCCATTTTATAATTTTGAATTATATCAACTACCATATTTTAGTCTTTTGATATATAAATTTGTTACTAAAAAAATTACATATTTTAATGGCTGCCAATAAAACCATTTGAGAATGTTGATATTTAATTTTAATTTCTATTAACAAAGTATGATAATTATTGATTTTTATTTAACTGATAGAAACCATTATAAAAATAGAAGGTTTTAGTTTTAGGGAAATATTAAAACTAAATTACACTGCTATAAGTAGGTTTGTTAATTAGTAAAGTTATTAAATAATAAAAAACAGAAGAATTATTAAGCTATTATTAAATACTAACTATTTATTAACCTCCTGTAGTTTAAATAGCTAAATATATTTAAGGATCAGACTTAAATATACACAACACTACCGTACTAAAAGATGAATTTATTTAGGAGGTTTTTCCTAAGAAATAGTAAGAATCATCATTTGTGTTGTTCATAAATTAAAAATCGTTTAAACTCAATAATGGAATTTTATTAATTAATAAGATTATCTATAGTTACTAATTTAATATGATAAAGCTCTAATCTTATGTATAAATGTTCACTTCAAAGTACTATTATGAATAATATCTAATTTTAGTCATTAGTATGTTAGCTTAAGTCATAAAATAAAATTTAGCTTCTGAATTAAAAGTATTTAAATCCAGCTAATAAAGTAAAATCTCATTTACTAATTGTATAAGTAGTTGATCTTCAGGTAAAATAAATGAAGATTAAACCTGGAGTATATTTTAATTAAAATTCACTTATCTTAATTAATCAAATAAATATTGATATAAATATAAATTCTAATTGAAGAACATAAGACAGTAAGATGGGCTTACAGATATTTTAGGAATCGTACTTTAGTAAATTTAATTTATAGCCCATTCTTATTTAATTATGAATTAACTTAAGTTTAAAATTAAAATTTTACTATTATATGTTATCAATATATCATAATTTTAGAGATGATATAATTCTAAGCATTAAGCATCATTTTATTTAATAGAAAACAAATATTTGAATTTATAAATGTGTGAAATATCCCAAACAAATACACCTTCAGCAGCACAACTAACCAAATAATTAATTTAATCTATAACTAACGTATTTTAAATTAAGCCTGATATTTAGTCAAATGAGAATTCATAATTTTAGATTAAATATTATTATTTTTCAGTATTAATTGTATTATTATATATATTTGATAATATAACAGATTATATACCTTCTCCTACAATCAAAAGTCTTTCCTAAATATTTAATTCTAATAATTAAGGTAAATAATATAATGATACAGGATTATTAATTAAAATTTATATTTATCTTATATTTTCTAAGCTAATCTAGTCCTTAATAATTTAAAATGCTACTTGTTATATTTATTAATTGCTTAGTAATATTAGCAATAGATGTAATTACTCTTAATTGATAATCATGATTTAAGTTATATTAGCTTATAAAAAATTTAATTTTTACAGTTTATTAAATTTATCATTTGTTATTTGAATAAACTATTCAAATTATATAACATAATATTCGCTACTTAATATATTTACTAAAAAAAGATTTAAAGGAATTTAATCAAATTAGATGGTTATGCATTCAGATTAATTTATCAAATAAATATTGAAATTATTTTCTAAAATGAACGTATATTGCTTAGCTAATCTACTTTATATTAATTAGGTTAACTTTGTTTAAAAATTTTATTAGCATACGAAATTGTGATTAGTAAGGTATTAAATTTCGAAGTTGTTATTTGAATTAATATTTATTTAATCTATCTTTATTCCATTCAAACTAATAATTATTATGAAATTATCTATTATTTATATTTATTTATTTGATGGAAAAATATATTAGTAATTCTTACTAATATAAGGAGTTAAATTTGGAAGAGATAATAACAATTAAAATTCAATTTAGTTCCTTTCAATTTAAATATTATAGCCAATTAAATATTTATTTAATAAGCAAAATAATATTGGTAATTGATTTTGCTTTAAGGATAACTCTATTTAATTAAGAAAGAATATTTCATTTTAATCCAAATCCCAAAAAACTAATGCGAAGTCTTATCTCACAGCTATCACTGAATTTTAATAAACTTATATATAAATTAAACTCTTAGGTAAGGTAACCTATTACAAATACTATCCATTTTGTCTTTATATTTATACAATATAGTTACTTAGTACTATTAATATTGTATCATTTTTGTAGAATAGATCTTTAAATATACCTCCATCATTGAAAATAAATTCTGACTAAAAAGAGAGGGGGCATTACTCAACTTTAAAGCAAGAATTTTAAGAGGTACACTAATAATAGCTATTATTGCAAATAGCTACACACTAACCAATATTTTTGTTTAAATTATTAGAATCTAATTAATAAAACATTCCTTATGGGCAATTAGAATAAGCGCAAACTCCTTATTACAATTAATAACCTTAAATACATTTGATGCAATTAAATGATTTGATACACTCCATACAACCTAATCCACAATTTTAATTAAATTAAGAAAGCTAATTTACTGATATGCGTATTAAAGCTAAGGATATAATTTATTTTAAAATCCAGTTTTTAAACCATTAGGAATTCATTTATTTATTATTGTTTTAGTTCTACTAACTATTTTTTATATCAATTTTTAATTATACTTATTTAAAGTTATTTGAAGTTATTTGTTTATGAACTGTTTAAAGGGATTATAAATTTTAGTTTTCAAATTATTAAATCAATATGATTATTGGGATATTTAAATTAAAAATAATTTTAATCATTTTTTCTAAATAGATATGATTGCATCTAATAATAATTTCTTTAAAAAGCAGAGATAGGTTTTTATCTTATTTCAATATGTTTTTGGCTCTTTAACAATCATGTAATGTTAAAATAATAATTATTATGTTTAATATTTTTAAACTTATAAAGTGATTACCAACAAAGTAAAAAACATGCTTATTTCTTGATGATGAACAGAATTTATAAAACTTAGAAAATATTCAATCCAAAAAATTCTAGCTTATTATTTATTATATTTTTCATTTAATTAAATTGCTTCCTTTTATATTATATTCATTTCCAAATTATTTTCAAAAGTTTTTAAAAAAACCTCACCTCTCATAGCCATTTTTTAGCTTACGATTTACGAGTTTACAAGGTATTATGGTAAATAGGAATTAACCACTCTTAAAATTAATTTTGTTCCTTCAAATGGTTTTCTTAATACTATTCACTTTCTTTAAAGTCTTTGCAAAAAAAATTATTTGTAAGAGTAGATGTAATTTTTTTATAAGACTAAAATTTTAGACTTGGCATTAAATGAGAAAAATATTCAAATAAAATATAGTAAGGAGTTAAAAATGAAATAAAATTAATAAAAAGTACTCAATTATTCAAAAAAAAAAACAAATTAAAGGTTAATGTATTAATAATTTAAAAGTTAAGAAATAAAAAATTATTTTCATAAATTTATTTGATAATTTAATTAAATAAATTTTTGTTTCTAAAATATATACCACCAATAATAATTTAAACATTTAAAGCTTAAATATATATTTTCAATACTATTAACTTATATTAAAAATATTAGTTTACTAACAAAATGAAAGATTATTATTTTTATCTTATTCATCATCAAAATTCTATTTTTAAAAAAGGTTACTTTAATTTGGAAAAACAATTTCATTAGTATTATTTCTGTTAAACATATATTAAGTATCTTAAATCTAAGTGTTTTATGTTACAAAGTTATATTCGTCTCTTAAATTTGCTTTTTATTCTTTTGCCTGATTTGTAGTTCCAAAATGAGATTTTAATGTTTATTTTTTCTGTAAATGGTAAACAGAATTTGTTAAAACATGAGAAAAAGCCGTTCTGTTTGGAGTAATTGGACTGTTTGAGAGCTTAGATTGAGTTAAAAATGAATTTTATATTGTCAATAACGAGATCTTTATGTCATTACCTATTTTTATAAAAAAAAGACTAAATAAGTCAAAATTAAAATATTTATTTACATGATTTATTAGTTTTAATATTTGAATGCTAAATTAGTGTTTCGTAATTTTTCTTTAATAGTATTGATTTCATTTTTAGCTTTAAAAATCTCCATTTTTTATATGATTCTAAGCTAGTTTAGTTTTTATTTATAAATTTATTAAAGGCTTCTTTAGAAATTAAGCATCTAATAAAAAATCTGAAAATTCTACCAATGAAATTAGATTCAGATTATATTTTCTAGTTAAAAATAGATAATATCAAATAAAATATATATATTAAGTGGAGTAAGTAAATCATGTACTATGCTTCTATAAGGTTATTGTATTGGCTTAAATTATAAACTATAATTTAAATTAAGATATTTATATTTGTATAAATCTCAATTCTTTACATGCTTAAATTTTGAATCGGCCTTAGAATAATAATCAATTTTAAATATAAACTGATTGAAAAAGATATTATTAAGTAAGAAATATTTCTATTTTACTCTAAAACTGTAAATATTATGAAAATAAAAATTCTTAAATTGATTCTAATTAAATCCCAATAATAAAATTCTGGTTTATATTCTGTAAAGTAGTATCCATATTTAAATCTAATTTAGCAATAATTTAATTTTAACTTAGCTTTTCTAATCTAATAAAAAATGCAAAAAGGTATCAAAATATATATTAATAAAACTGTAGAGGAAAAAGGGTACAAAAATCTTTTGTATTCTTCATTTTAGCAGTCTATAGTGATGTCTAAACTTGTATATCTTTTGTTTGCTATCTATCTGCAACTCAAAGATTAAATAAAATAGACAACTGAACTTGGCTAAAAGAATATTAATATCACATTGGCCATTGTATAAAAATGGTATTTACTGACTTAAAAAATACCAAATTTTTTTAAGATTAAAAAAATTAAACCATTAATTATCAACAATAAGACTGGATTTACTATTTCTAAAATTAGATTATACTTCATCCTTTCTACTCTATTAGTTACAAAAGAGTTTATCAGACAATCTAATGAACTTTGAAGCTGATATTATGGGCTTTAAAAAAGATCTAAGCTAGTTGAAACATATTCCTAAACATTATTTAATTTCAAATTTAAAATGAATTATACTATCTATAAGTAATTTATCAATATTTTTAAGTATAAGCTAGTATAATCTTTATGACAGCTCTTAGATATTGGTAGAATACACATTTGTCTCAAGTAAAAGCATTTCTAAATATATATAAAGTTATTCATAAACATAAAAGTATTAATTAAGCCATAAGCAATTATACACAAAGTGATTGTTAAAATTATTAGAATTTAAAAGAGTAACTACCCACAAAATTTACACTTATATTTAGATGTAAATGTTTTTGTATATCTTTGATTCCAAATATCTCCAAAAGAATCACAAGTTTCGCAAAGAGGTCCTATATATCCATCTATACAACCTTTTATTTAGTTAGGATATTGTTCTTAACAATTTTAGGGGTTATTTTGGCAATAAGAAATCTAATCATCATCTAAATCCAAATCGCTTTCTCTCCAGTAGCCAAATTTTAGTTAAATATTATTACCTTAACAAAAATCAGCTTAATTTGGACATTTATTACATGTTTATTAATACTAGCTTAAAATAGTTTGATTTGTAGTATTTTAATTATCATATTTAGCTAGAGAATATGTGCCAATTTAGCATTCTTAACAGCTGTATAGTTGAAAGATTTAGTGTTTAAGCACCTCGCCTTACTTACAATTTCTAAATTAAACTTAAATTAGAATAGGAAACTAAATATGAGAATTTATTTAATAATTCATTAGCAAGTAATTTTAGGTATTAGGTGAGCTAGTTATTATCACTTAATTAAATAAAAACTAGTCACTATTAAAATCGTAAGAATCAATATTAATTAAAGTTTGACCATTTAACTACAATTTTTATTCACTCACACTTTATAGTTAAAATGTAAATTAATTTAGTTCACTCATTAAATTTTTATTCAAAAAACTATCTTAACTTAAAATAAATTTATTTCCTTCTTCATCTATAATTGAAACTGCTATTTTAATATTTTCACCACTTTTTAAATTGGTGATAAATAATGTTCCTAAATATTAAGATTCTGATGATAAGCTTTATTTTTTTAAATCATTGTAAAAAAATTGAATCTTTTATTCTTATTCCTAGGATAACCTAGAAATTTATTCAATTTAAAGTGAATGACACCCAAGCTAATAATTTTATCCAAATATTATAGCTTTATTATTTTTAAAGTTAATTTTTTTCATTTATTCTATAAGTTTAGTTGGGGTAGTATTTAGAACAGAATTTTATATCTTTAATCCTCCTCCAATCTATGCTTTATTTTACTCAATTAATGTTAAATTATCAATATCAAATAACCCATTTTATTCTATTAAAAAAAGAGCCCCTCCGCTAGCTAAAGCAATATTTTATATAAATGTAGAATTCTGCAATTTTAAATATTTGGTATTATTTTAAACAAAAAAAGCTCCACCATTAATACCTTAGTTTTATGTGAATAAACTGTTCATAATTTAAAGGCTTTCACAATTAATGCATGCTATGTTTATCTCATTTTTATTAAATTATAAAAAATTCATAATTACATTAGCAGCTTATATTTTTATTAGCTGCAAGCTTTTATCAATACAAGAATTTTTTGAAACATTTGAAACCTGCATAATAATTTAATCATCTTAGATTTAATATTTCTAGAAATCTAAAATATATTGATTTCTGTAGCTTATAAATAGAATATTTTGATTATTTAAGAACTAAGCAGAGTTTATCAAAAATGTTTGAATTCCTTGAGATGTAATAAAATAGTTAATATCAGTTTAATTATTTTCATTTTTGCATTAATTAACTTCAATTTAATTCAATTTAATTACCTATAATTCTTATAAGAACATAAAACTATTATTAAGATTGCTATTTTTTATGATAATATTCTAAATATTAGATCTTTTTATATTTTTAATTGAGAAAAAATAAGAACTATTTTTGCCATAGAATTTCATATTCTAAATAGTTAGATTTTAGATAGTCACAAGATTGCAGTTTTCAAAGATTAGAAATGATTAACTATTTTAAAGCTAGGAAATAGTAATATTTTAGACTATTAAATTCTAGATTACTACTTTATCTAAATTATTCAATATAATTTATACGTTACTTAGATTTTGATTTGAAATTTCTATATTTTATAAAAATACTTCTGAAATATTAGAATCAAAATTTATTAAATTGCCTTTAATAATAAAATTAAAATTATTTAATTAAATTGAAGTCAATGGATAATTTGCAAATAGTTCTTCAGTTATTATTAGCTCTTATTTAGCACTAATATTGCTATTAGGTGTTATTATTAACTGAGAACTTTTTAATAACTAAAGATTTATTTCAGAGAAATCTGGGTTATTTATTTGAGAAGAGATCACTTTCGTACTATTAATATTTTGTAAAATGTTAATCCCTAACGTATTGCTTTATTGTTGAACTATCGGATAAATACTATTTACTTTATTTGTCATTTAAAAATAGGTAGCATCTTAAAATACTAAACTACATTCGTATTTATTTTAAATAATTTATTGCAAGTAATAAGAAAGCTGATAATTTTTTTCATATAATTAGTTATTTATCGTTGTTATTAAATTTAGTCTGTTTTCATTTTCACTGTAAACTATGTCAATTATTTGATAATGATTTATCTAAACTTAATCTAAAATTTAGTAATTCTAATTTTAAAAATCGATAAAGATTAATTCATATTTGTAAGTAGAAAAAAGTAAAAAAAATTATTCTTTCACAATATAAATTTTATTAACAGCATCAGCAATATTTTATCTTCTTACTGTTAAAATAAATTAGAGACTACTTCTATCATGAAAGTTAAATTAAAATGTAGAATAAATAATGATATAGTTTTATGTGATTTCAATATTGTTAGATTAAGTACCTGGAAATAGTAAGTATTTTTAATTCTATGTGGAGTTAATTGTAGAGTAGTTTAAAGAATATACTATTTTTTAATGCAAATAACCAAAAAATAACCTAGTGTTATCCTCATCAATTGCTAAAGCAGTAAGTTCTGATAAAGTATTATTAGAGTATGTATTAAGATTAATTTGAAATTATTATTTATTATTTATCACATCAAAACATATTAAATAGCTATTTAATGATCCAATCCAAATATATTTATTAGTTTCTAAAATAAATTTTATATTATTTTTATTACTAGCTATGTTGAGACTATAATTTAATTGTTATTATGTTTAAATAAAATATAAAATGATATCACCATTTGATAGACCTAAAGTTAGAATACTTTTTTATTTATTTATGTAAAATTTTGATAAAATTGAAGACAAAGCTAACTTTTAAATAACTTCCATAGATTTAAAGTCGTAGTGGACTACTATGTTATCAATTGTTATAAAAATATATGGACATAAAAATTAGTTAATCTAAAACTATATCTCTTATTAGTATGGCATATTTTCGATTAAAGAATTTGATTAAAATTTAACTTGAGTGAAATTATATACTCTAATTTCTTATATGAAAGCAACTATTACTAACTAATTATCCTCCAAATATTAAATATCAACTATTTAATTTTAGCTCTAAATTAAACCAAAGTACTGAATTTAAAAATTTTAATAAGTATATAGGGTGTTATTTTATCCTGTTAATATATAATAGGCATAATTATTTTAGTTTAAGTAAATTATTTTTGTAGCAAACTTATTTTTTTCTAAAGATAGCTATTTAAAAATATTTGTAAACCTGGAATAATCGGCTTTTAGAACATATTAATCGCTAAATAGAAAACAAAGATTAGTAATCTAATCAACATACATTCCTTTTGCATAAGGAGTTTAAGCTGTATCAAATTCAATATATTTAGTTAATTATTGAGGAGATTAAAAATTCTAGTAAGAAAGAGAGTAAAGTACTCCAGATTAACTTAAAGTAGTAATTTAATAAAATTCTTAGTCAAAATACATTCCAACATAAATGCTACCCTGAGTACTCTAAGATTGGCTAGAAATTATAGTTATTAAAGATTGTTGTAAGATATCGTAAATGTAAATTTATGCACCTTGAGTTGATATTAGCATTTAATTATTCTATTTAACAATTTTAAATGACAAAATGTTTCCTAATTTTTGAAATGCAAATTACTTTTAAAAAGTAAAGCTAGACCTTTCATAAAAGGATATATCTATTTATATAAAATAAAATTCATAAAATACATAAAATTTAATTCTATCAAATTTAAAAATAAGTAAAGAAGATTATAAAGCTTACATGATTATGTAGAAGATTAGAGAACTATCATCTATTATTTGTAAAATACTATATCAGTAATTTATGAAAGAATATTTGTAATTAAATTTATTAAAACTCCATTAAAGTTATAACATTCAATAGATTAGCTATAAATAAAGAGAATATTATTTAAATCATCTAAAGAAAAATTAATTGGAGAAAATTAATATTGAGCAGTTAAATATTATTGAATTTATTTTTCAATTAAATTTATTATTACTATTGTTTTTTAATTTTAAATTATTGAGCAAAATAATAAGCTTCCTGATAATTTACATTTGTAAAAGGTTTGATTTATTTAAATATCTTAAATATTTTGTATTACTTAAAGCTCGAATGAAAGTATTGTTATACTTTGACCATATGTTATGATAAAATCCTAATTATCTTGTTTCCATAAAGTAAATCCATTTAATAATTAAGTTTGAAAAGTGTATTCTTTTTTCAAATCAATTAATTATAAGTATAAAGTATCTGTTTTGCATGATATAAATGAAGATTTACTTTTATAAAGTTAATATTAAATAATAGTAGAGTTAGAAATTCCAAATTAAATATTTTTTATCAATTAATTAGTGAATATATCAAATTGTAAAATATTTAAGCTTTTAACAACCAAAACAATACCTAAATTATAATTTTATATCACATCCATAATTGGATTCTTTTATACCTATAACTCAGATGAGCTCATGCTATATAAAATATTATAGAAACTTCTCGTATTTTGATTTACTCCAATTAATCCATTTACATCACAAGATATCAAATTTTATTTTTAATTGGTTAAATAAGTGTTTTCTTACAAATATTGGTACTAATAAAAATTAAAATAAAAATTTCCAACATTTAATTTTGGCTTACTGGGTTGATAAATAAATGAAAAAATAGCTGAATAAGCATTCTGGTTAAATAAAACCTGAGCGATATATGTAGTTTATAATAAATTACTTTGGAGTTTTTCTACATTAATAATCTTAATTCCACTAGTTGCTGACCAAGCTTAAGTTAAAGTTGGTATAGATTTTGTAAAGTAATATCCTATATATTAACTTGAAGCACTAACTTGAGTAGTTTAGCCAAGCAAAAAATATGAATTATCTGTAGGATCAGACTCTAAAAATGAAAAATCAAAAAGTTAAAGAAATGGTATTTTTTATATCTGCAATATTAAAGTGAAATCCTAATTTAATATTATAAAACTATTGATAGAGGTATATATGTTTAATTCAAATGTATTATTTGCATAAGTTCTTATCTTAGATTTAATTATCTAGCTATTTGTCTAAAACTTTTTAATAAGTTATGTTGTATTAGTTTAGTAGTTAATATAAAATTATGAGCATTGTTGCTAATACTGTATTATGAGCAGGTTATTATTTTGTAAAGAAATGAATTATATATGTTCAGTATAATTCGAAAATTGGAAAGGAATTAATCTTTCGCTATCTAGTTCATATAAATAAAGAGCTTGATTGAATACAATTGCACATTTTTATTAATAAATTGATACTTTTGGAATAAACCCTTAAGAAGTAGAATTCAAATTCCATAATTATTTCAAATAAAATTTGTTTATCTAAAAAACATTTATTTAATTTTGGTAAACTATTAAAATATCATAGTTAGACAAATAATAAATCTCTAAGCACTAACTGTTTGAGTTTTTTATAGAAAAAATGTAAACAGGGTTATAAATTTCAGAAATATCCCAAATGTAAATAGCTTAGTTTACACAATTTACCATAATATTTATGTTATCAATAATAAGAGTAAATTATATTTAACTTTTGAAATCTTCATATTAAAAATTTGAATTTGAAACTATGTATCTCTATTTCTCTGTATTTTAAGTTTTATTCTTACTAATTAGTATTTCAGACTATATATCGTTACCTATAATTAGTAATCTGTCACTAATATTTTATTGAGTTATAGCTGGTAAATAAATGAGATATTTTGGATTACTTGTTAAAACTGGAATTTAATTTACTTACTATAATTATAAACCTTAACTTACTATTTATAACTGCACTTACTGTACAAAATAATTATCTAATAGAAATATAATATAAGTCTCATCTAGATTTGAAACAATAATTAATTTCAAAATTGCTTGAGGTGAAAAAGTAAGAGATTATATTTCAACTAATTAGTTATCAATTATGCTGATAGAGTTCATAAATTAAATGATATTAAATTCTTATTCTTTCAGTAAAAATTATTTTAAGTCTTAAGGTAATTATTTTAACTCATTAATAATGCATTGATCTTTTTTAATCTAAAAGAAATTAAAATCGTTTTCCAAAATTAAATAATAATTTTTTTAATCAAAGCTAAAAATTTAGCTCATAATTTTTGTCTTGAAATTGTAAGAACATAAATATTAATTTAAGGTAAAATGTTTTATCTCAATTTAATTTTTATTGTTTATTTATATTTCATCAATAAGTATTCCTTTTTGGCTAGCCAAAAGTATTTTATTATTGAATATTTATGCAACTATATTTTAAGGAAACAAATATTGATAATAGTTTGAATCAACTGGCTAAAAATCAGGTAGAATTAATATTAATTAAAACTAAATGCAATTATTATTACTTTGAATAGAATATGAATAGATATAATTTTCTATTTGATTGAGAGAAATTATTTATTAATATTGAAAAGAATTTTATTATAATTGGTTTATGTAAGTTAGATTATTTGTCATTAAATCCCATTTAAAAAGAGATTAATCATATTTCAAAACTATTATTTGCTCCAAAATATTAAAAATTGCCATAATATTTTCTTCTATTGAGATTGTTAATAAAATCTATCCATTTTATCTGGAGATTAAAGCTATTTTGTTATTTAATTGTATTATAATTGTTTGATCTTTATAAGCTTATACATTTTTAAGATTAGAATTATTAATATCAAATAATACTTCGGTTGAATAGCTTAATGTACAGCTTTCTATTCTGTTACAAGTATTCTAAGAAAAACTTTAAATATATTATTATGGACAAACAGCCACACAAGTTCCTAAGGTTTAATTTTAATTTTGCATACCTTCATAGAAAAATAATCCTTCTAAACAATTTTAGAAAATGCAATTATTTTGATACAAGTCAAATCCATCCATACATTATAAGCATTAGCTATTATAATTGCAATCCTTACATCCTACACTACAACTATTTGTTTCTTATGATTGCTAATTTGATAAAATAAATATCAATTTAAATATTAGTAATATTTTAAAATTGTTTGCTATTTTAAGATATCTCATTTAAATTATTCCTACTTCTACTTATTTTAGTTTTACAATTATTCTTTGAAAAAAAGAGTGATTATTTAATTTTTTTCTTGTATTTTTCAGTTTGAAAATATATTTTTTATTATACTTGTTTTAAATTTTTCTATTTTTATGTTTCTCTACATTTATTCATAATATTTTTTATATGATCATTTAGCTCAATAAGGTTGACTCTCTAAATAAAAATTCATACAAAAAAATAAAAATTTTTATTTCAATTAATCTAGTAATTTGAATGATAATCCTTCCAACAAATAAAAATAAAACACATAACATACTTTAACTTATTTTTCCATATTACTAAGAATTTTAATTATTAAAAAATTTTAAAATAAATGTTATTTGTTTTGAAAGGACCTCACAAAAAATTAAAAAATACTTCCGTTAATAATAATATAAAAAAATAATTAAATTTTTTAATTTTAGATTCATCTTAAAAAATTTAAAGTATGCTTGTAGCTTTAAAATATTAAGTCGTAACAAATTGATTTTCGCAAAATTAAAATGGACTTAAATTCTATTATTTTTCTAAAACTATTACTTCAATTTGAATTATCTTCATATAATTATTAAAAAATTTTTTTTTTGTTTAATTAATCTATAGTATGAAGCTAAATGTTATATTGACCAGGAAGTATATGCTTTATAGTTTAAGATAATTTTTCTTGGTCTTATAAGTCAGAACTTTCATCAATTCTAATTTTTTCAGAAATATTACTGAATTTAGATTCAAAAATTGATGAGTTTTCTTAGATTTGATTTCTAGTATTTCTTAATTAATTTTGAGTTTCATCGTTTGTCCAAATAAAACGATCTCCTTTTATTTCAGGTGAGATTTAATTTATCCCATATACAAAGCTCTTTTAATTATATTCTATGATTTCATCTTGAGTTTATGAATAAAAACCCGTTTTTGAATTGTTAACTTCATTCATATTTACATTAGTTATCTCATCTCCTCCTATTTAAAAAAATAATTTTTTAATTTTATTTGAAATACAACAAGAATAAAATAGAAATTATTTACTACTATTTTTGATTGAATTTAACTATGAAAAAGTTGCCTTCTCTGCATTTTAAAGAGCATTATTAGCAATTATCTAATTTATGTTTCTTTTTATAAGTATCCATCTCTAGAATGTTTTAAATTGAATTGTATTTCTCTATTCAAATTTTTAATATGCATTTTTGGTTAAAATTTTTTGAATAATATACCAAAATATTTTTCCAAAAAAATTTAGTTTAGATATAGCTTTCTAAGCTATAATGATAAAAACTATATAAAAAACAAATATTAGGTGTTCAATGTAAATTAACAGCTATAAGACATAGTTTGGAAATGTTGTACTGATTGAAATGAGAATCAAATTAAATACAATCAACTAATTAGATAATATTTCGAACTTTTACAGCTACTTATTTTAAATGGGATCAAACAGTAAAACTGATTTAATGTAGAGGCCAAAAATAAATATTATCAGTAAATAAACAAGATAAATATTTTAAGGTATTAAAGTAAAAATCATTATTACTAAAATGCGAATGTTTAACCTAATAAACTCCCAGTAATAAAATTAAGGCTTAAATTCAGAATAGTAAAACCCATATTTATATCTAACTAAAGAAAAATTAAGTTTTTCTTTTTGCTTTCTTAGTTTAAGGAATATTAGCAAAGGTATTAATATCCAAACTAACAAAGCACAAATCGAAAAAGGTATTGAAAAATTGAGGTACGAGCTATCACTACACGATATTAGTAAATCAACAACTTGATAGCTATTAGAACCAATTTGGCGACAGCTAAGAGATTTTGTGAAAAAAATAATTTGGCTAGGCTAGAAGAAAACAAATAAGAAATTTAGTAAAGTGTAAATATAAGTCATTTAAGCATTGATTTTTATTATTCTTTCAGTGATTCTAATTATTATTGATAGTAATATAATGAATCCTAAAGGAATACACAAGTACATTATCTAAGTAGCATGTTAACGATCAATCCTATCTTTAAATACTGAGCTAATTATACAATCAATAGAAACGGCAAATTTTTATACTGGCGATTAAACCAGGTCAATACAATTAGATATAAATTATGGAAGAAGCTAGATTTTGAAATATATAAGATAAGAAACTATTTGCAAGTAATTATTTAAAATTTTTAGATATGAGCTAGATTAATCTTTAGTAGAACTTTTTGAAATCGGAAACAGAGAAAGACTTCTTAAATAATAACAAACCTAGGTGAATCTGAAGCTCTCCATAAAAATGATTGTGTTAAGTAAAGAATAAATTATTAGAACTAAAGCATATAAAATTATAAAAATAACTTGGTAATTCATAGAATTGCATTCTTCACAACTGTAATCTTCTTTGAAAGAGCGAGTGTATTGCTTATTTTTCCAAACTACTCCTTGCGTATCACACTCTTCACATAGTGGCCCGATTGTACCTTAAATACACCCATTTATTGATCTATTATCTTTTGATTAACAGTTTTAAGGGTTATTTTCACAATATATTATTTCGGAAGAGTTAGTATTATTTCTCCAAAATCCATCCTTTAAAATAATTTGGGAGCCTTGACACTATTCTGCTGAGTCAGGACATTTTTAACATTAAGAATTCTCTTCAATGTACTGATTGTTTGAGTTATTCTAAGATATATATGGAGCTGATAAAAGATATGACCCAGTTGGACAAAGCGTGCAACTAATTATATTTGAGCTAAACACTTTTACTGTTTCTCCAAACAAACATTCTCTATATTAAATTTAAACTAAGATAGGAAGACTTTGTTTGTTGTTTATTTAGTAATTAATTAATAAAGATGTATTCTTCAAAGGATATGATGTTATCTACACTTCTTTGAAAGTAAACTATTAATTAGTTGAATTATATTAATCAGAAGTGATTAATGTTTCCCCATTAAGAAGAATTGATGATTTATCTAAATTCTCAATTTTGAAGTAATACTAAAGGATCTCTTGTTAGATTTAATCAGGGTAACTTCCGTTTTTAACTAAATCTTGTGAAAATTTAATATAATCAGAATTTGAGTCCATTCCAAAAAGTTAAATTTAAAGCAAGGATCCACTTCTGAGATTTTAAATTTGTAATTTACCAGAGTATAGAGCTTACTCTTCAAGCGAAAGCTTATTTTAAGTCAAAAAAATATAAGGTAATTCTTGAAAAGTAGAGTTTGAATCAGAAAATATTTATGAGATATAAATTTTTTAAAGAAAAGTAGCATACTGCTATCCATAAAACTGTGCACTATTATTTTTAATATTCAAATTTTAAAATAATTATTTCATTTCTAAATCTCTCATATCATTTATCACATTATAAATTCTAACACCTCCTCCTATTAATGCTTTATTATTGATAATAGTAGTTTAATCATCTATCATAAAATGACCAGTAAATTCTTAACAATATATAGCTCCTCCAGATCCAAATGCTTCATTAAAGAAAAATAGGCTATTTTTAATGTTTATCAAATTATAATTATTTATAAAGGAAAGAGCTCCTCCATCTTAATTTGTATTATTTGAAAAATTAGAGTTTTTTATTACTACATTTTATGAATCAATAAACAATATGTTTCCTTAGTTCTGTTTATAATCAAATGAATCTATGGTTATATTAGTTGAGTAAAATGTTATTAGAGGAGCTTATTTTGATGAATTAAAGATATTATATTAAAATTGAGCTTATTCCAAAGTAACTTGATCATTTAATAGAGTTATTATTTAAAGTTATTTCTAAATTTAATTTTTAGTTAGCATAAATTTCAAATTAGTATTTTACTACATAATTATTGATGACACATATAAGTTAAGGCTACCAAAAATTTTAAACAAGAAGTTAATATCGTCATTAGAGACCTTTTATGTGGAGCTATTATATATAGATACATTTTAGATTACTACATTCTGAGTGTTAGCTGTAGATAAAAATTAGTTTAACTTGCTATGTAAAATTTAGGTAGAGTTAATTAGAACTGTGCTACTGTTAGTAATATTTATTAAACTATTATTTAATCCAATAATTTAAACATTTCTCAGAATTAAATTGTAAATAGAAATTTATTTACAACTAATAAATTAAAAAAATGATATTCCATCACTAGAATAATTAATATTTAGATTTTCTAGCATTAAATTCATGATGATAACTATGTCGTTATTTGAAATTTATATTTAGATATCATGCAGGTTTTGATTTGATATACTAATATTTTATAAATATGTTTTTTTTGTTATCTAATTTTAGATTATTAATTATTTCCTGCTCTAAAAAAGTAAATTAAAGTTTTTAATAATAAGAAATTATTTTGGATAATTAAGAAAAGTATTTTCTTAAACTTCAAAAATATCTGGTTATGTAATTACTTTATTTTAAGTAATATAAAATGGAAGAGTTCCTTACCTAGGAACCAAAGTGATTTAACTCTCAGAAGTTGCTTACATATTTACTTCATTAAGATTTTACTAGTTTAAATAAATAGTCATAAAGGTATTTGAAGCAGAATTAAATTATTCAATCAATGAAAGATGATTAGGTTACTCAGTTTTAATTGGAATAATCAAATCTATTGAATTTTACATTTGTATGTAATTTTAATCCTTTATATTAATGCTACACTAAGTCTAATTAAAAGATTATTAAAGCTCATAGAAAACCATACTGTATTATTAGTCAAAAATTTAATTATTTGAAACTCCAATAACTCTTAAAAACTATGAAGTTTCATTAAAAAAAATTTTCATAACTTTAAATGATTCAGCTTCAACCTAATCAAACAAAGTTATCTGCAAGGAATTTTGATCAACTTTGAATAGCTCGAATTTGTTGAGTGAAGCAATAAAATAGTATTTATCCTCAAATGTATAAATTGAAACAATTTAATCCTATAAATTTTATCTACGAATAGATGTTAAAAATTTCAATGAATTTCTATTGTGTATATTGAGTTAAAATGTGGAATAAAATATCAACAGTGTTTTAGTGATTAAAATTCTATTTTGTTAATAATCAGGAAATGAAAGATTAATTATTAGTTGCAAATTGCTAAGTTTTAAGCAGCGGACTACTTTTTCTCTAAAAAAATTCATAAAAATTACAGAATTAACTTCATCTATTGATAAAACTCCTAAAATTTAGCTACTATTCGACATTAATTTAACAAAGTCAAACCGAATTATCTCTTAGATTTTATTTTTAGATAAACACACAACTTAGCTGTTTAAAGAAGCAACCCAAATATAGTTTTCAGTTTCTAATATAAAACGTACATCATCATAATGAGTTATACCAGAAATTAACTATAAGCTTAGCTTAGTTAAAGTCATATCTAATATATTATAGATAATAAGAGTTCCATCATTAAAACCTAACAATAATATTTGCTGAGTTTATAAAAAGTAATAAGAAGTAATCCTTTGGTATTAATTTAGCTTAATTTCATTTAGCTAATAATCTTCTTAGAAATTGTAGTGGATAAGTTTTTAGTCAAGAGTTAAAAATACGCTTTAGCAAAGAAATTAGACAAATTTGTATCTCTTGCTGGCAGATGGATTAATGTTTTAAATTCCTTCTACAATATTAGATGTAAAGCTAGTTAAATCATATTTTAAAATTTAACTTTAAAATGCTATTATAAATAAGTTTTTTGATACAAAGTTGAGATCTAAGATATTTTCGTTTGATTTAATTGTCATTAAAAATTAGATTTATTATTATTTATAAAAATAAAGACCATTATTCATTCCTAAAAAAATAAACTAATAATTGTTTTCTATTTGATTTTAGCTAACTGAATTTATTTCTACATAAAAAGTGCCTCTTTTCAAAGCATACCTTTTGTAACTCTCTGTTATCTGAGCATAATTTGCTACGTATATGACATTTTTGCTAAAAACTAGCAGCATATTTACTTCTGGACAAAGTCTTAATCCAATAGGACTAGGATTTTTCCCTGAATTAAATTCTCTAATTTTTAATATGTTTATTTATTGATAAATTCCTTAGTAATCAATAAATGAAACACTACCAGTCTGATCTAAAAACGCATATATATTCATATATTTGTCAAAAATTTAATCAGCAACTATCGTCACGCTATTTTATGTGTATTAATTTTTTAGAGAAGTAATTTGAATTAAACTATCAAGACTAAAAACAAATACTTAAGCAAATCTAATGATATTTGTATAAACTAGTATATGGTTATAATCTTCTAAATAAGAAACATTAAGTATTTAGCCTCCTCCAGAACCCTGTAATGTTCCTAAGTTTTGCAGTGAACTTCTGTCTAATACCACTAAAGCTTTAATTAAAAATATAAATATTTTTAATCTTATTTAATGTATTAATAAAAATATAATATTATATTAAATGTAAATTAGGATATTTCAACCTCTTTAATTATTTTTTTAGTTTAAAAATATTCGTACATCTTAAAAAATATTATGATTTATTCTAAAAATAAACTTGGCAAGTTAAGGTAATCATTTTAAATTTGTAAAAGCTAATAATTTAATAAATAAATTTTACTTGAAGTGGTAACAAGGACTAGCGATTTACCATAAATATTTAAATTAATTATAGTCCCAGAGCTTTGCGTAACTGTCTGCTGAAATATACCTTTTAGATCATATACTTCAATAGAATCAGTGTATAAGAATAGTCTATTCTATAGAGAATCAATTTAAATTTGAAATGATGAAATTAAATTTTTTGAAGCAAATTATTAAATTATTGTTAGTTTCTAAAATTCTAATATAATGACTTGGTTGTTGCTTAACTTGCAAATAATATTTTAAGGTGGAAATTAGCAGTAAATTGTATATAATGGATCAAAATTGATAGACACATTCTCCTAATTCACAAGATTCAAGTTTAATCTAATAATTCTATTACCATATATAGTTATCATATTTTATTTTAAAAAAGGAATTATTTATATGCTAGCAATTGTAAATGTGGAATCCATAAATGTGCTTGTTTAATTCGTTTAAAAATTTTTTAATTTAATTATATTTGTTTTACATGCTATTATTACTTAATCACTCTCTAAAATTATAAATTGATTTACTGAAGCAGAACTATTTAATTCAAATTAAAGAGCTTCTTAAAAAGTATTGTCATTTATGTTAAATATGTATATTGATCTCCTAATAATAAAGTATCTATTTAATGCATAACTCATTTTTACATCAGTAATATAATCTCCATTACTAAAATCAGCTGAAGAGATACTATAAAGCTATTAATAAAAAATAGTTTTAAAAACATTTAATCCTATAAATCCTTTCTAGTCAAATGCATAAATAAAATTTTGATCCTAAGTCAAAAGTTGATTAGCTCCTTAAATGTTATATAATATAGTTGTGTCATCTTAAAAATTTGAAAGATCAACAGAATTAAATGTTTGTGTTCCTAAAATTGACATAAAGCTCAAGTTTTATACCACTTTCACATTGTAAATCAGATTATTTTAAGAATCTTTAAAAGTTACAGGTTAGATTAGAGACTAAGCAGAACTCAAACTAAAGAACTATACAAAACTTGGCGAATTTTTCTAAATCACTAAGCATTAGTATGGAAGAGTTGCAGTTTATTAATTTGTAATACCAAGGATAAAAATGTAATTATCCTATGGATCATTTTATATAAATGTAATGTCTAAACCTTTAGCAAGAGGTAAATTTTATATTTGTTGAAAAACAACAAAAGAATTAGCAGTTTTTTTCAAAAGAGTAAATGAATTATCTTATGAAAAAACATATACTTCAAAATATTAAGGATATTGAGGTTATGGAAAATTCTTCTTTACTTTCCAAATTTATATTTAAGCCACTGAATTATATTTATCAGTTAATTAGGCTATTTTGTTGGTTAAATCTAATTAATAAATTTCAATAGTAAAATTTTTTTAGACAATTAAGAAATTATTTTATGTGAGAGAAATTTAAGTAATATCTATTGAGTAGTTTTAAAAGGCTATTGTTTAAATGGTATAATCATTTTAGGAAATAACATATAAACTTTAATCAAATAATGATATCACTATTTGTTAATAATCTGTTATTAGTGGTGGAATAGGTTGAGGGTTCATTTGAAATAGAATTTATTATTTAATTTAGAAATCAAAGGAATCAAAAATGATTAATTGATTATTAAAAAAAGCTAATAAATCATATTAATTAATTTGATTAAATAATTTTAGATTTATACAAATGCTTTACTCAATTTACATATAGTTTTAGAAAATTTCATTGTAGATCTAACCACTATCCCAAGAATAAAGTCTTCCATCTGTTGTACAAGCAACTATTGTTTTTTAATTTTAAAGGATGACTAACTTCACCAAAGAGCTAGATATTTAATCATAACCAAGACTAAAATTTTCTAATATGTATTCGTATTTCTCTGCTGTAAATGAATAATTTTATTTTTCGATTAGAAAAGATTGTATATCTTATCCTACTACAAATACTCTTTCAAAAAATTTTTATGATACTTAAGGTAGATAAAATATCTTTCTTGGTTAATTTATTGATATTTAAAGCTGATTAATAGGTGTTGCTTAAATTTGATTATTAACTATTTAAATTTTAAGAACATTCAAAACAGTATTGCTAGTTAAAACATAAAGATAAAAAGAGTTATCCTGCTATTAAATTTGTGATAAATTCATATCAATAACAATTGAATTAAAAATCTAAGAATATTCGCTTGTGTTAGAAATTACTTTTACAAATTTAATTTAATTTGGTAGTTAAACTATAATATAGTCTAAATTATTTATCATAAATGGTAAAATTTTACTTGAAATTTACTCTAGTTATAGTACTTGGCACTAACTTTATTATAAAATATAAAGCATTTTATATTAAGAAAATAAGACAAAGATATAATTTCCTGATATGCTTTTTTATGCCATTAATATAAGTAAACTAGGAAAATAACTACATGTTATGTTTTGTATAAAATTAGATAGGCCCATCTATTATTTTGCATCTACAACTACTTCATCTACTTTAATACTATTTTATTAAATTTAAAGAATAAATTGATTGATGATTTGTACTTAATTTAAAGGATTATAAGTTATCTAAATCACTTGAGAATCGTTAGGTATTAATTCGTTTGAAATAGTAAGTAAATGTTAAATATTTATTTGACTTTTAGATTTAAGCTGAGTTATTGAGCAAATAATTGAATTTGAAGGTGTTACAAGATAAACATTTTAGTAATCACTGAAATTAGCTTAAATTGAGTTCATGATTGTTTGATTATTTTAAGAAACATTCCATTTGAATAAAGTCAAGTTACTTTATAGAAAATAAACCTACTAATTTACACCTATTATTTAAATGATGTTTTATGATATTGGCAATGATTATTAGAATAAACCATTTGATCTAGAATATTAATTTATTTATTAATCATATATTGTTAGTAGATATTATTCATCAAAAGAAATTACATCTTAGATTTATCCCTAATTAACATCTGTTTCAGACTCATATGATAGTTAACATGAATTGAAATTTATACAAATATTTTATTACTAAACTTGGTAGTAATTATCATCACAAACAGCTTGACAAACTCCTGTCTAATCTGATTAGCTAGATTAAAAATTTGAATTGTCTTTAAGCTAGTAAAATAATCCTAAAGGGCATTATTAATAAACGCACTAATTTAAAGATTAAGAAAATGTAAAACCTATCTAACACTGCTAGCAAATAAGATTTTAATCACATTATAAACATCCTATTCCGCAAACTTAATCTTAACCTTTCACTAAATTAGCCATGATTATAAATAATGTTACTAAAACAAAATTCTATTGAGTACTTCTCATTTATGCCAAATATTACTTCTACAATTACTTTTATTATTAATTAATTTTTTTAAAGTGAAAACTTTATCTTCCTTAATTTTTAGTGTATAAATATAAATCAAGTTGAAGAATAAATAGTATGATGATCAGATTGACTAAAGATTATCATCTAAACATTCAATATAAATAAATATTGTTATTGATAAGTATTATAATTTACTTATTTTAAAAGTAATTAGATACTTATAATATATAGTTGAATTTAAAATTTATTTCAACATTCAATTTATTATAATAATTATTATTAAAAGTATATTTTATATATTTAAAAATTTATCCTAAATAATTTATACTTGATTTTTTTTAAAATATGACAAAATCAGTTATAAGAGGGGCCTTTTCAATAAAGAAATTTTAAATAGAATACATAATAATAAATGGAAGAAAAAATTAAATATTGAGAAAATCAAAACAATTTTTCTAATTTATTTTTACAAAAGCTTTATTAAAAAAGTTATCTATATTTTCACAATTAGTTTAATATTTAAAAGTATTATTAAATAAAATTAAATGATTTAATATCAATTGTGATTTATGGTAGATGTAATATAAAAGATTAGTATTTTAAAAATATTCAGTAAATTTTTAATATGGAATTTAAAGTAAAAACTGAGTTTTAAATATTTAATTTGTAGGATAATCTTAGTTTTCACTAATCTTAATTCTTCTATATTTGGTCTAAACTAGATATATTAACTGCATTTATCTGATACTAACTGGGCAATAATCTCTTTCTTTTATTAACTTATGGATAAGGAGATGATGTTTCATTCTATGATTAGCTTTCTGTAACTTTTTCAATATTTTCTAGATTTGAAAAAAATTCAATTTTAGATAAGCTCATACTCATATACATATTTGATTCTTTTGATTTTTAAATATTTTTTTCTTACTAAGCATTATTATCTTCATTTAATTATTCAATAACAAAATCTTAATTTGCATCTTTTTGTTGTCCCTTTTATGATGGTGAATAATAAGCTTAGTCTGAATTTTATTGATAGAAATTAGGAGCAAATGAGCGGGATAAATCAACAGCTAATTAACTTATCTATTTTTGCACTTAGCTTTCTTTTTTTTATAAAAAAGTTAAAATTTTTTATTGAAAGATAAGAAAATTTGAAATATAAGAAGTTTTCTTGAAGAAATTTTTTCTTTTAATTTTCATCATTTTTACACATGAAATATTTAATATAATAAAAAAAGATGGTTTATTCATTTAGACAGAAAGAATTAATTTGGTCATTATCTTAATGAAATGAGTTTATAAAATTTATTTTTTTTATCAGTAGTTTGTTTGAAAATAAAAATAAAAATGTCTTACTTTTACTTTTAGAAGGAACATTTGTTTTATTTATTGTATTTGATATTTCTTTTGCCTTTTCTAATGCCTTCAAACCAATTAAATAAGGAATCATTTCTCTGATATTTTTCCATTTTTAATATGTACTAAACTTTATTTCGAGCTTAGTTTCAAATTTCTAATAAAACTTCTTTGGCAGAATCTTTTTAAAAATCCAACGAATAGCTCTTCCTAAGACATTTAATTTTGAAGATACTTTGTAAGAAAGTATAACTACTATTGTGTATGTTATAAAGCAAACATGTATTATATAGGTAATAGATTCTATAAATAAATACTAATACTCGCGATTTAATGCAGTTAGAATCAAATTAACTATAATTACAAATATTGAAAGAATTTCAAACTACTGCAACTTATTACTTTATACAGGTCTATATACCAGCATTAATTTAATGTAAACACTCATGATGAATATGATTTCTATATAAACTACATAAATATTATCTCCTGAAAAGAATGTGAAAAGAAGTACCAATGATATACGAAGATTAGATCTAACGAATTCCCAGAAATAATAGCCTTACTTGAATTCAGAATAATAAAATCCATATTTGTAGCGTATAATACAGGTATTTAAGATTTAAGATTACTATTAAATTTTGTATAATATATATAGAGGAGTAATAATCCAAAACAGTATCATCGCTATACTGAAAGGTTAAGTAAATTTATTAAATCTTAGATCATCACATTTAAGTAATAAATCGAATTGAGAATAGCTTATAGATCCTATTTATCGACAACTTAATGATTAAGCAAAAAATTAAATAGTACTAGGTTAAAAAAAAGTAAATACTAAATTAAATAGTGTATATTTATGCCAATTATTAATATTGTATTTCTTTAATTTTTCGCATATCTAAAAAACAACTTTTATTATCAAATAGAAAACTATTGGCATTAAAAACTAGATGATTTACTATGCTTAAACTTTTTACAGTCTTGTATTAACGATAGAAATTAAGCTGCAATTGATAGTTACATTAATCTTGTTAGAAGGTGATTCAAACAAATTTCCTAAATCTCCAAAGAAAGAAGGAAATACATTAAGTTTAAAATATATGAGCATTGATGAAATTTGTAAATAGTTTAAAAGTATTTTGAGGTAAAAGCCAGACTAATCTCTGATAGAGTTTGATGAAATAGGGAATAGACTTAACATTCTGAGATAATAACAAGTTTATGTGTGCATAAAGCTTGACATAAAAATTATGGTACTGAAAAAGAAATACAAAGTAAAAAAAATGCCCATAATGATTATAAAAGCAATTTAGTAAGAAGTATCACTACATTCGCTACAATTAAATCTCTAAGTAAATGAGTTAGAATATTAATGACCTTTCCATACCTCACCAAAGTAATCACATTCTTCACAAAGAGGTCCTATATTACCTTTTATGCACCCTTATATTTAATCAATATCTGATCTAATTTAAGAAACACAATTATTTGGTTGATTCAAGCAATAAAAGATATTAGATGAGGTATCACTACTTCTCCAGTATCCATCTTTTAGAACTATATTCTTACCTTAACAAAAGCTAGCTGAATCTGGACATTTTTAGCAAACTTATACATCCTATTCGCTTAGTTAAGTTTCATTTTACTTTAAAGAAGGCTATATCAACGAAAATTACCCTTCTGGACATTAATAACAACTTATAATTTATGGACTAAAATATTTGTAAATTTCACCAATAACACACTAACGAAAAATTGCAACTATTTAAACTGGCTTACTATCTACTTAATTAATACTATAATCTAAATTAAATAAGACGGAACTTAAAGGACTAGATGTCATTTAGAATTCTCTAAAATTGAAAGCTAATTCAGTTTAGTTATACTAATCTGGAGTAATGTAGGTTTCTCCATTAATTACTAGCTAACTACTTGAATTGACTACATCAAGTTTTAGATATATGCTACTCAATTCCTACATAATATCAGGTGGATAAGTTTTATCTCGAAGTAGAGATGTGTCAAAAAATAATACATCACCTATTTAATCCATAACTGCAATAGAAATTTTAAAGGAAGACCCACTAACAATATTTTACAAAACTAATTTTCCAGAATAAAGTTATTTTTCTTAAGGATTCAATTCATATTAATCGTAAAATTAAAAGGGAAGTTATATATTAGATCCATTGGGATCATAAATTACACTTTTAACTCTTATATTTTGTAGGTTTTAAGCTATATCTTAACCATATATTAAAGCATTATTAGAATTTATACTTTATTTGTGATAGATATTATTAAATTAACCATTAAGTCTGTTATTAACATTTAAAAAAAATCTGATTCCACCACCTATAAGAGCATTATTTTAAGTTATAAAAGTTTATTCGTCAATTTAAAAATCATTAATTTGGTTGCTAATATATATTCCTCCTCCGCTTCCAGTAACTCTATTTTAGAAGAATGTTGATTTAATTATTTTTAAACTAACATAGATAGTATCCAATTATATACCGCCACCATTTAAATTTTAATTTTAAGTAAAATTGCAACTTTCAAATGTTACATTGTTAGCTTAATTTATAAATACATTTCCTTGATTTTTAGAAAAGTTTAGCTACTTTATATTTACAGTTGTTGAGTATATTTAAATTAAGTGTTGTTCTGTTGATTAATAGTTTCCAATAATATTAATATTATCATAAAAACTAGCTTTATCTATAATTAATTAATCAGAGTTTAGGGTTATCGTATAATCACTGCTTTGTAGTTGTTTTTAGGAGTTTAAAAACTAAATATTAGAGTTGTTTCCGAATGTTATATTAGTAATCTAAAAATATAATGTTCTCTGTGCAAAAAAGTAATAAATTTGCTATACCGGATTTATTAGTTTAGTTTGAGTACAATTAATTATTTTAACGTTACTTAATATAAAATTATCCACCTTTTTTGAAATCATGAAGAAATCTAAATTGCTGTCTGTAATATTTAAGTTGTTAATTTCTAAATTTGTAATGCCATAAGCACTAACGAAGTTATTTAGTTCTCCAATAAACGTTGAGTTATTAATTACCATATTCATGATATAAACATATGTGCAATTTGAGAAGAGGAAGAATGAATTATTGACATTTTCAGGATGGTAATTAATAGTCATATTTTAAATATTTAAATTCATCAACACAACCAACGTCATATTTTAAAATTAAAAGTTGATATCTTACAGTTTTTAGTTTTAAATTAATATGTTTTAAAAGTAAACATTTTATGAAATATTATTAAATCTTAATAGTTATGTTTATTATGATTATTAAACAAAAGTAAATTCAAAGCCTTTAATGAGAATATCTTTTTTATTAAAATTAATAAACGTTGCTGGACTTATTTAGATTTAGCTATTGTATTATGAAGCTGTTTCTATAAGAGCTAAGTTGTTTTATGAGTAAGGGACAATTGTGATTTATCCATCACGAGTAATATCAAAATTTATTTCCTAGAGACTATTACTTTCTAAAAATATAGTGTAGAAATTATTGTAAGACGAATTTAAAATAGGCTAAATGGCCAACAGTGAAGGTAGTTATGTACTAGGAGGTTTAATTAATCCTATTGTTTGGGCCATTTGAAGTGAGCTGATAGATTAAATATTTAAACTACACTATGAATATCCTAATACACTCTGATCCAAATAGTAACCTAAGCTATATTACTAATCAAACAAAGTGTCTTAGGATACTCCTATGACTCTGAGCTATTATGAAACAGGATCGAATATGGTTTTTGCTATTAATAAATTACTTATTGTTATTTAATCTAACAGAGAAAAAGTCTATTGAGTAAAATCAACTTTAATAAATTCAAATTTTAACCTATAAACAATTATATAGTATGTTCCATTATTGAAAACTCTAAAATCAACTATTTCGTCCATCAAATTTACTCTTGTTATACTCATCAAGTACTAAAGATTATCTCTTTAGTGAATATTTAGCTAAAATTAGCAATAGAAAATAATTTAATTTTCAGTTAACATAATTTTATTATTAGAACTATTAGGAAACTATAAATATTTTATTTCAAGTGTAGTGGTTAATGTTGAAATATCTATACACCTAATAAGTTTTTCACCTAAATAATTTAAATAGATTCGATTAGTAAATTTGACTGAACTACTACTAACTCTTTCATCAGCAATAAATGCTGTTAATTTTTTATTTTGGTTATTAAATTAACTTAAATCATATTTGATAGAATTACTTATATTTGTTTTATTGATTTGCAATATTATTGTTTATTATGTAGATATAAAGATGTAGCTTTACGTTTCTATTATAAACTTGACATTATTTTAGCTGGTCTAGCTTTGTTTTAAATTAAAATTTGTCTATAATTAGTAAGTAATTTAATATATAAAAGCATTTCCATCATTTAATCCAACTATTAAAGAATTCATGCTTTAAATATACTTAAAACAAGTTAGCCATTAAGTATTTTAAAGACTAATAACTTTAAGCTCAATTTTTTATGAGAAATCATAATGGACAATTTTTTTATCTATGGTATAAAATAAGTTTGGTGCTAAAAAGAATCTGAACTAATAGCCTTAAACCACTTAAAAGGATTTTTAATTTTATATATTTAATGAAAGCTATGATGCTTAAACAGAAGCATCATATATTTGAAAGGAAGAAGTTAAACCTAATATTAGTATCTAATTTTATTTAATCAAAATAATATCCTTTACAGAATCATTCTAATTAACTATCCTTGAAAAATATTAAAATTAGAATTATGAGTATAAATAAAATTGGCTATTAGCACCAAGGATGAGTATTTATATATCATTTTATGAGCTGAGTGAAGGCAGTTCAACAAAATAATTATTTTATTTTACAGAATGGACTGCTTGCTTGTTTAAAACTTCAGCTAGATTTTATTAAAATATTTACACTTAACTATACATAAGTACATTATTAGTACTGGGATTGAAGCTTAATCCTATTGGTAAGTATTATGGATTATAATGAAATTCTTTAATAAGCACAAAAGTTATAGATGGGTAAGCTCCAGAAGAGTAGTCATAAATACCTAAACTACCTCCAATATCAAATAAAGCTAGATAATTTTAGTAGTAATCGAAAAATAAATCACAAACCATTAGTGGATTGTTTTATGTATAAGTCTCTTTCAAATTTTATATAAGGCTATAGGTATCTAAACTATAAATAAAAGCCTAGCCAAATCTCACTAAGGATGAAGTGGCTATTAAATGATTAAAAGTTTCAACATATATTACTTTAAATATGTTTCCTGTTCCACCGCCTGGAGTTATTGTTGCTATAGATGCTAAAGTAATTCTATCTAGTACTTATATATCTAATATTAAGAATAAAAATGATTTTTCCTCAAATAAATTTTTTTTTTCAATTAAATATTAAAAATGAGATAATATAAAAAATCTTATTAAATAAAATAAAAATTGTGATTATTTTCACTTCGCTTTGAATATTAAATATAAAAATAATTAAAATTTACAGGTCTGACAGACTATTATTATGTTTTTTCCAAAGAATTTCAGATCAGTTATTTAAAGCAAACTGGTATAAAGCTTTTATTTATAATTGCCTTTAATGCTATATAAGTTTACATCAATAGAGCAAATAATTAAATTTTAATATAGCTCATCAACTCCAAAAATATAATCATTTTAGTACTTAGGCTTAAATTAGTAAATAATTTATGCCTTTGAGAGATTTAAAATGACCATTTAATTATTCTAAAGTTTACAAAAAAGTGAATCTTCAATAGTTTAGCAAATTAAAGCATTGAAATCTAATTAGAAATGCTTTTAAATTTTTAAACTTAAATCTAATTAGTTTATTGATTAACCATATGAAATAATTTTAGTACCAGAGTTATTATTTATGTCATTATAAATCAAAATATTAGAAATTATTGAAGATGCACTATCAAAATAAATTGATTCTTATGTATTAAAATTATAAATAAATATTGTAAATTATTTACAATTTATTATTATTTGACTTTATTCTTATACAAAATATTATATTATTGGGTCATCTTTGTAATTTTGAGAATTTATTGAATTAATAAATTAATTTGTGTTTATATCATAAATTTCTATTGTATTTTTTACAATTAAGAAAACTCCTAAAATATAACTTTAGTACACTTTTGAAATAAAATTTCCTTTATTTATTGAATTTTGGTCTAGCTAATAAATGCTACTGTAGTAATCTGGTGAAATTTGTTTAGTAGCAACTGTACCTAATTAATCTCCTAGGACTGCATATTTTTAATCTTTTGTTAGAGTAAGTTTAGCGTTAAGTATTGTATTCGCAACAAGAAGATTTCTGAAAGTATTAACTTATCTAGATATATCATAATCAAATTCACCTATTGCTTATATAATTCCAAAGCTCTGGCTCATCTTCAATCTATATGTTATGCTTTAAGCAAATGGATCATACAATTTCACTGTTGGTAATAATTAATTCATGGCACTTACTTAATAAGCTAATAAAACTTGTTAAGTATCTTTAAAGATTAAATAACATTCATAAGGATATTAAGTTGATTTCTTTGATGTATAACCACCAATAACATACCCATTGTCTAATGGATCATCTATATAGTTTAAGCCTATAACTTTGGAAATCTAAATTCCTTAGACTTATGAAAATTATGTTAAGTCATCATGGAGGAAATACATTGTTTAGCTATTCATGAAGACAATAATTTCAAATAAAGCTTTTAATTAAGTTTGGTAATCGGGACTATAATTCTTTATTTTAAATACTTATATTGAATCGTTAGGAAAAGGTACTTATTTAATCTAAGTTAATGTAAAACTTATTAAATCTATTATTGAGTTTATTAATATGTTTGAATTTAATTAAATGATAAGTATATTATTCAATTAGAAAGATATTGAATTAATAACTCCAGATATATTACTTTATAGTGCTTATAAAGAATTACTATTTTATTATATAATAAATAATTAGTTATTTATCAAGATTATTGCCAAGTTATTGTAAACTGAAACTTGTTGAATATTAGATTGGTTATTATTAAAGGTCCATTATTTTACAATTTAGCAATTATAAGTGTCAAAGATGAATACATATTATTAAGTTAATATTATTACTGTTTGCTCATCGCTAGTGTTGAATTAAATAATTTAATAATTAAAACTAGTAGGTAATTGAGTTCCACATATGAGCATGGTGCTAAATATATTTGAAAAATCCCAAATATAGATATTTCCTAAATTATTACTTGCTAAAAGTAGTTAGCTTTGTTCCAAAATTAATACACTCTAAATTATTCCACTTATCTATGGTAATCCTAATCGGAAATTCTCCACTAAATATTCTTATTTTTCTTAAGAAATAGATAAATCTACTTAATCAAGCAAAATAGATTGATAATCAACTCCTAGTATAAAAAGCCTTGATGCAAAATTTCCGTCTGAAGTTTTTGCAAAATATTCCAGTTATTTTGCTTCACTTATTCCTACATTATATTATGTAATTTGGCTAATTGATATCTGATTATTTGAAAATTGTGCTTATAGTTGGAGAGCAACTTGTATACTAGTTGCTTGGTCTATTGCTAAAATATAAATTTGATAATTATTTTATATTTAAAGTGATTATGCCATGTGTATCACATTATAATTAGCCAGGCTGAAATTCTGGATAGCCTTAAAATTTTAGTTTAGAATAATAATTCCTGACTTTGTTAGAACATTAATATATTCTTGATTATTATTATAAATTAAGTCAAATTTTATTATTGAATCAGGTAAAATTTAGATCGTGCAGCTTTATTAGTCAATTATTGTAAGTTATACAGAATTTTTATTAATCGCTAAAATTAGATTTTAATTTTGAAGTTTTTTTAATTAAATAAAATTGCTTTGCTACGAGCATATAAATTGTGATTAAGTAAATTCATTGAAGCTTATTTAATACTATGCACTTGAATATATCTCTGTTATTCTGATTTAGCTGTTTAAGAATCTTACTATTATGTTATCAAACCACTATATTGTTTCTTATCCACTATATATAATTTTAAGCTGCTAACTATTAGTAATTGGCTAAAAAGTTTGATATATTATGTGTGACTATATAGAAATCGTGAATATTTCATTATACATGCCAATAGATACTATAATTAAATTGCTAATATTCACAAGTTCAATTTTATCAATATTATCTCTTAGCTAATTAAAAAAACAAAGAGGATATTATTTATTAGTGGATATGTCCCAACTTCTAATACTTTAATCTTTTAGAGACATTACAATTAATTAATCATTAAAAACACCATATTCTATTACATTATTATCAATTTGAAGGCTTTACTGATATACCCCATCAACTCTGCTCATTTATAGAAGAATTAGTTGATGAAAAATAAGGATATATTAGCCTTGATATGAATAGATTGCAGTGATAAAATCACCTTAATTTAAGTTGGATTATGTCATAAAATTGAGAGAACAATGCTAAAATTTAGTGCAAATGTTTTGCTTTTAGTTATGGTAATAGTTGTTATCACATATGGCTACACATCTTTAGTTTGAAAGATCCAAATTACCATTTTGATCAAATTGAGGCTAAAGAAAAAATCCATATTCGCAATTTTGATAAATGCACAGATTATTCGCCTAGTTTAAAATAAAATTATCCTAGCACTATAAACATTGCAGTTTGCTATTTCGCTAGAGGCATCCATCTGAATTCTAACAACTTACTAAAATATGAAAAACGATGAAAACAGCAAACTTATATAAAAATTATTAAATATTAGTTTGGCTATTTATATGACTATGATTGCTCATTAAATAATATTAATACCTGCTTTTATTACTTATTTTTATAATAATTCTTAATACTGAAAACTTTTTTTGTAAAATTTCTTAATTAATATTTTGCTAAATGAGTTATTTTGTTATAAATCAATTCACTCTACCATGTATATAAGAAAATCCATTTAATATTAGTTAACTAAATTACAATTTTTCTCTAAGTAATGAAGATCAAACCAACTTCCCATATTTTAATTTCATGGTGATAAAGCAATTTATTTTATTTGGAGTAGTAACTATACATTTAATGTACATATTTTGCTTGCAAATTTTGAAATTACATTAAAAAGTTGAGGATTTACAAACAAATATCATTTGTAATATTGATTATATAAAAATCATTACAGACTTCAAAAAGATTCTTTGATGATAATTAAAGTCAAAATTTTATTTCGAATTTAATTTTAAATATTCACAACTTATTTAGCTAAAAAAGCTTTTGTAGTTTGTCTTTAATTTTCTAAATATTTATTTTGTTGTATATTCAATATTACTTTATTAAGAAACAAGCATTTACCCAAAAATAATAGCCTCTTACTATTTATATGATCTTAAAAGTTGGGTAATACAACAACGTAATTTTAATTATTTTGCTTTACGTTAGTAATCATACCTTATTAATAGTAAGATATAAAAATAAATAGAGACTTTTATCGTTTTCTGAATTAAAAGAATAATTATAATGCATTTTTCATCAGCAAATAACGAAAATAAATTGTCTAAGATTTTATTTTTATAAAAAGTGATATACATTTAATTATTTGCGTTAATTTTAGAGATAGTCATCATAATTTATTTCATAAGCATTTATTTTATTACAGAATTGACCATCTTTAAATAATAATTCTGAATACAAATAATTTTAGCATCAAAATATTTTAGCCTGGATTCTTTATGTATGAATAAATTATTTTGGAATGACCTAGCTTTAAACTCTAAATTTCAGAAATAATTTCAATCTAAAAATTCATACACTCTAAATACTTAAATATCAATAATATCTTAAAATGTTAGAAAAATGATTTGAAAATTATTTTTTTTGCTCAAAAAAGTAATCAAAATATATTTTTCTCTAAATATTTTTAGATTAAATTTAAGGATATCGTTTAAAAAACTATTATGCTTTTAATTTCTTTCAATAATTTATAATAAAAAATAAACATTAAATTTATCTTATTTATATTTTTACATCATATAAAGAAAAAAGTGTTATTAAGTAAACAAATTTTTTAATATTCAAACTCTAAAGTAGAATAATTTTATAAAAATTTTTTTAAAAATAATTAAAATATATTTTATAATTGAAAATTATTAATTTTTATTTTATAATTATTAATTCTTCTCAACTTTTTAAATGTTCGTTACACTTGAAAGATATATATTTCACAAAATAATCAATATATATATTATTGCCTTTTTATCTAATTCAAAATTTAAATATTTAACTAATTTTTTTAAAATTAAATATTGTTTCAATAATGTTTTCAAAAATATTTTTTTAAAATGATTATAATATTTAAAATATATTAAAATCTGTTAATTGGTATATTTCTTAAATCTTAAAATAAATATTTATTCTTTAATATATATTTAAAAAAAATATATTTTGGATAGAATATTTATATGATGAATAAAATATTTTTTATAAATTTCTAATATTAGATTTTTTGAAATAAATTTAATTTATATCTTATCATCCATTAATTAACAACTCACTCTTCTCTCTAAGTACATCTTAGCGATTTAATACCAAATTTAAATTTTATAAATTTAGTTGATATTAGATTTTATTAGTGTTAATTTTTTACTTTATAATTTTTTAAGTAAATCTAAATTTATTCATACGATCAGAAAATTTTTTAATTTCACACATTTTGATATTAATTGCATTAATCTCTAAATTATTGTAAGATATAATAGTTTCTGAAATATTTGTTAAAATATTATGGAAAAGAATTTATTATTAATTTACAAAACACTAAACAAATTAAATCTTATTAAAAATATTGTACTATGTATGAACTGAAGTTTTTGATAAATAATATGAAGGTAAAAACTGTGAATACTTCTTTAAAAAAATGTATTAATTTGTTATGACAATTAAAAAATATTATTTTAGAAAATTTTTTGTCTTACTGTTGAATATAATTCAATAAAATCATATTTAAATCTATTTGATTTGATAAAAAAAAAATGGACAAATTCAAAATTAATTTTATGATTAGTTTTTCTTATTAAAAGACACATTATTTAATCAAATTCTTAATATGATATGAAATCTGAATCTTTTTTAACTCTTCATTTAAGTATTTAATGTATTATCTGATTAATGAATTAATGTTTTTGAATTTTAATATGAAGCTAAAACTTATGAATACTTATTTAAAATATGGATTAAATTACTATTATATATATTATAATTTCATTTAAAACTTATTAACAATCCTTATTATATATAAATGGGTGAAGTTATTTTTGGATATCTTTGATTAGATAAAAAATAGACAAATTCAAATTTAATTTTATGATTAGATTGTTCAAATAAGAAGACACTTCATCTGATCAAATACTATGATATGAAATCTTAACACATATAAAGGTTTGAATTAATATTTTGCATTTATAATTTAAAAATATAAACTAAGAAATAAAGAAGTAGTAAAATAATGGGTAAAAAAAAAAATTAAGATAAATAAGAAAATACATTTTTTAAATCTCATAATATTTTCTTTACTAAAATTTCAAAATTTATAAATAAATGTAATTATTTGAATGAAGATAAATATATATAGAATGAAGATGTAGATTAATTTATTGCCTAAAATACAAATGTGGAATCTCAAATTAAAAAATTAGAAGAATACTTACAGCAAAATAAATAGGATTTTCAAGACACTAAGTTTAATTTGCTTAAAGCTTATCTGTATATGACTGGTATGCCTCTCTTGAAAGGTTTTATCTTGTAAATTACTAACGAACTACAGTCAGCTTTTGGAATCTTTCTCTTTGATGTAGTTACTAATTAACTCAAGCAATTTAATTAAACTAAAAATGAAAAATTATAAATTTCTTTAGTTTTATTTGCTATTGTTGCTAATTATACAGTTAAAAATATTGCTCATGTTTAGTTTGAGTGGATTAAATTTAGATGGAATGCATTATGTAGAACTACTTTGTAATATTTAGTTTATAAAAAATCCCAAAAGGTTATGTGTTTTTCTAAACTAAATTCTGAAACCAATGATGAAAAAGTGTCAAGTAAAGAAATGGAATAAAGCTAATAAAATTAAGATAGCACGCCTTTTGAAAATAATAATCCAGATATTAATAATCTTTTAACATCTGATGTAGAAGAATCTTTAGATATGTTTTGGGGTATTAACTAAACAGTTGGAAGCCTGCTGGTAATCTTTACAACCTTATACTTCATTTATTCTAAAGTAGGGCTGTATGTGATCTATGGAGTAGCCATGCTGATTTTTACTATTTTATTTAGCATCATTATTGGTTATTTGGTTACTGTAATTTCTTAATGTTATAGAAAAACATAAAAATTTTATTAATATTTCATTTTATTAGAAAAGTGCTAGCTAAATGAGTACATTTAAAGATTAAAGGATATCCATGAGTAAAGATATTATAGAAGGTATAAAGAACATAAAATTTTTGTGCTGGGAAGATATTTTCTCCTTAAAGATAAAATAACTAAGAAAGAAAGAGTTCAAATAGATAGCTTTCATCAGAATTTTAGATGGCATATAGACAACATTTTTCATTAGTTCTTCTTATTTTCTTTTATATATTTTGATATCATCATTCGTAGATGATGGTAATAATTTATAAGATACGAATGTTTTTACAATTATAGCTTTGTTTGGAAATTTAGCTCATCCAATAGGAATGATTCCTTTTTCTATTAGATGTATATCAAAATCTAGAGTTTCTTTCATTAGAATAAAAAATTTTTTAAATTTCAAAGAAATAAATAACCCCAGAAGAGGTAAAATAGATTGTTAAATTAAATCATCAATTAGATAAATTATTATTAATAGTATTATCTTTAATTAATGAATCCTCATACCCTTAACGAATGATACTCATTAAAAATGGAAGATTTTAATGGCCTAACTTAGAAAGAAAATGTAACCTACCTAAAGTTGATATCAAATAAAAAAACCAAAACCTTAATTCATAAACTAATTTAATGAATTCTTATCATTAACCTTTTTAGCTTTTAATAGAAGATTTAAAAATTAATTAAGGCACTTTGAATTTTGTTATTGGAAAAATAGGTAAACCTTAACTGTTATTTCTTTTATTTACACCTTATTTTTCTATCATTTAGGTTCAGGTAAAACAGCTTTACTTCTTGCTATATTAAATGAAATGGATCAAATTCAAGATGGAGAATAATTTAGAATAGATAATCCAATAAATGAAGAAGGATAAGATTAAGTAAAAACTTAGGTTTTTGTATATGGAAGTACTGCTTATGTAAGCTAAAATCACTGGCTTTAAACTGAAACAATCTAAGAAAATATTTTATTTGGAAAATCATATGAAGAAGATTTATATAATAAATGTTTAGAATTATGTTGTCTCTAAATGGATTTTTAAAGCTTCTAAAAAGGAGACTAAAAACTAGTTTCATCTGATGGTAGTAATTTAAGTGGAGGTTAGAGATAAAGAATTTCCTTTTGTAGAGCACTGTATTAAGACAAAGATGTTTACTTACTAGATGATATTTTTAGCTCACTAGATATTCATGTAGCAGAATATATCTTTAAAAATGCAATCGTTGACTACTTGATAAAATAAAAAAAGAAAACAGTAATACTAGTAACTAGCCATTATGGGTTTATTTCTAGCTAATATGATGTTGATTTCAAAGTTTTGTAACTAAATGAAGGGACTTTAATCTAAAGCTAGTAATTCTAAGAGTAAATTCAATCTGCTCAAATAAAACAAATACAAAAATTAGAAGATGCTAATTATATTTAATAATCAGATTTAATTTAAGATAAAACATTTATACACTAAGGTAATTTAAATTCATTTTAAGAATAGTAAACAGAGAATACTTAAAAAGCATTAGATGATTAAATATAATAGATTTCTCATAAATTAGAGTAATAAGATACTAAGAAATTTGACGATGAAGAATAAGAAAAAAAGGTAAACGAAAAAATTAAAATAGAAACATTAATGACATATTTAAAAAGCTAAAACCTTAGACTTCTATTTTTTCTTTTTATATCATATGGTTTGGTAGAGTCTACAACTATGCTTATTGATAGCTGGTTAAAAGATTAATTAAACTTTAAAGAAACATAAAATTCAAAATTTTAAATGATTAATTAAATGTTTTCTAGTTTTTCTAAAACTCTCTAATTTCTCACTATTATGCAACTAATACTGACTTTAATCTCATAGACATTTTTTATTTTTACTTCTCTGCTAGGTTCATATAGAATTTTTAATAGATTAAATGATGCTATTATGTTTAGCAAATCTGCTTTCTTTGATAACACTCCTGTAGGACATATATTATCTAGATTATCAAGCGATATTAATACTATAGATGACTCTTTACCTTATTTCTTTATCAAATCTGTTACATTACTTGCATATGCAGTTGGGTAAGATAATAAATTTAACTATTTCTTTATTTAATTTTAAAATTATTAGGTATTCTGTAGGTATATCAATCTAAATTCCTGAGATGATTATTTTTTTTGTTCAAGCTTTTGCAATCTCCTATTTAATATCAAAGTTATATAGATGTGCTAACAGACAAATAAAAAGATTGAATTAGATAAACGATGGAAATTATTAAAGTCATATTTCAGAATCTTGCAAAGGTCTTGTTACAGTTAGATCTATGGGAAAGTAAAATTACATGGTCTAAATGTATATTTAAAAACTTTCAAAAAGCATTAATACTTTTATTCTTTCGCTTTCAATGGAGATGTGGATGTTTGTTCGATTGTACATCTTTACTAATTTAGTGCAATTAATAGCTGTTTTAAGAATTATTTATTCATTATATACTGAAGAGCAAATAGACTAAAATATGATTATTTAATGTCTTTCATATATCATTCTTTTCAGTGGATCTATTTGTGACTTGATAAACTATTCTTGCATGTTCGAATAAGAGCTAATAAGTGTTGAAAGAGTGAGGCAATATTTTAACAATGAGTAAGAAATATTAAGTTAAAACATTTAAAAAGATTAGATAATGAAAGCTAAGGATACAGCAATTCAAGATTAAAGTTATTCTATCATTTTTAATAATGTTAGCATAACTTATGAAAACATAAATCAAGAAAATATTTGCAATCTAAAATATGCTCTTAAAGATTTTAGCTTAAAAATTAAAAAAGGAGAAAAAATTGCTATTTGTGGAAGAACAGGCTCAGGTAAGACCTCCATCCTTAATTGCTTGTTCAGATTATATGACTATTAATAAGGGACTATCTTAATTAACAATTAAAATATTCTAAACATACCATTAAAAGAACTAAGAACTATGATGTCTGTAATACCATAGTTTGGGTTTTTATATAACTCATCTTTGAGAAATAACATAGACCCTATGTAAGAAAAGTCTAATCAATAAATCCAGAACTTTATTTCTTATATTTACAAGTAGCATGATTAATAAAGATCAGAGTAATTTTTTTATAAATGAAGCATTTTTTATATATTTTTAATAAATAAGCGAATAATTTGACAACTTGAACTTAGAAATTTAAGATGGAGGAAAAAACTTATCTAATGGATAAAAGTAAATAATAAATTTCCTTCGAGCAGTATTAAGAGATTCTGAAATTATATGTCTAGATGAAGCTACTTCTAATATGGATCCAAGTACTGATAAATTAATTCACACAAAATTATTTGAAATTAATAAAGAAAAAACTTTATTAGTAATTACACACAGATTAGAAAATATAGAAAAATATGATAGAATAATTGTACTCAACCAAGGAATAATAGTTGAGTCTGGTAATTACTAAGAGTTGATAAATATAAAAGGAGGATTTTTTAATAAACTCCTATAATAAAAAGAAAATCATAAGTGACTTTATTATGTTTTTAAATAAATATTTTTTTATTTTTTTGTATTAAATATTTAATTGGTTTTAATTAAAAGAACTTTATTTTTTTAATTTTTTGCTTTTTAATTTTAGTTTCTAAATATTTTATCAAATTTAATTATTATTTTTATTTAAAATATTTTACTCTAAGTTAAAAATATTAAAATAAATATCTAAATTTATTTAATTAACAAATATTCTAAATAATTATTTATATCAGTAAAAGTATAAATGAATCAGGTTATAAAAATTTAATATTTATGAAATCCGAGATAGTATAGTGGTTAGTATTCCTGCCTGTCACGCAGGAGACCCGGGTTCAATTCCCGGTCTCGGAGCTTTTTTTTATTATTAAATTTTGGTTTTTCAAAAATAATATTTGTTTTTATCTAAAAATAAACAAACAAAAATAAATAATAATAATTAATAATATTGAATAATCTGTAAAAGGTATTATTTTATTTTATTAATAAATATTACTTTACAAGATTTTAAATTTTAATTGTTACTTTGAATTGAGTATATTTTTGAAAAAATTTTTGTTAAAAATTGGGTGGTGTTATCATTTCAAAAAGCTAAACTTTTCAAGAATTTAATATTAAAATTTAGTAAGTGACAAACATAAATTTAAAAAATATATTAAAACATTTGAATCACAATACTTAAATAGTAATTGCATTAATATTACAAATTCATTTTTTTTCAAAATTAAAATTTTCCATTGAATTGTTTTCGCTGAAGACTGACTTGCTCTCCTTGTGGTGTCTTTTTTCAGAGAAAATAATAGTTGATGCTACATAAGGAATTTAACAGTTATTTGTTTTAGTATCACCTTCAGTAGAATCAATAGTTTCTAATATTGGTGCAAGTGAGTCTTTAATAATTAATGTTTTTGGTTAAAGTTTATTTTTGCATACTTATGTGTTTAATTAATTTAGTCCAAATATATTTTTGCTTATTAAACTATCAGGAGACTCATTTTAAAATTCATTTTCTATTTCTAAAAAAATAAAATTAATAAAAAAAATAACTTTTAATTTATAAATACCTTTCTTAATAATTTAAGTAGTAACTTTGGGCTTTACTTTCGCAATCTGATTATTTTATTTTTTAAAAGATTTTTTCAAGATCAAATGTATCTTTATTTTTTTTTTGAGCATTTTCCATCTTTAATAGGTAGTAAATTGGACTTTCTTTTTTTTAATAAATTTTAAATAGAATGATTTAGAGAAAATTTTTTCTATGATCCATTTCAAGACTCGGCCAAAGATATTAAACTATGAGTGTAATTTTTCATCAAATATCATGTATAAGCATGCTAACACAAACGAGCAGAAAATTAAATATGTTAAAAGACTTAATGCAAAAACTTTGTATTAAACATTCAATCTTGTCATAATAATTAACACAATTATTACTAAAATAGAGATAATTTCTGTTTTTTGAAGATCTTTATTGACTACAGGGTTAAACTTCAAAACCATTTTAATATAAATTAACAATATAACTACAACTAGTAAACTGTAAAATGATACAAAATCTATTAGTGTAAATATAAACACTATAGCTATTCTGATATACATTCTCATAAACTCCCAGTAATAAAAATTTTTATTATATTCAGAATAAAAATAGCCATATTAAAATTTTGTTTTGCAATAATCTAAAATCTTTCTTTTTTGTCTTAGTTAATACAAAATTATGAGAGGGATGCAAATCCAAAAAGATAATATTGAGATAGAATATGGTATAGCAAATTATATGTACCTTGGGTCGTTGCATGTAATGAGGTAATCTATTTTAGAATATGAATACTATCCTAATTATATACAGCCAATAGCATTTGTGAAATAAGTTATTTAACTAGGTTAGAATAAAACTATCATTAAATTAAACAAGGTTCGTTAATAAGAGCGATGCACATTAATTAGCTTAAATTTGAATAGTAATTTTACGATTAAAGAGACTATTATCATACAAAAAAAAGGAAAAATCCCTAAGAGAAATGAAATCAAATTAGTTCTTGAAATTCTATTCCTCACTAAACTATTTGTTAGACAATCGATAATAGATACGAAATAAAAAGTTGGTGATTGTAAAATAAATAGAGAAGCATTTACTTAATTAGGAAATAGTTTGCGTGTTTCGATAATGTAAGATGTTAATTGCAAGTAGTTTATTAAAATTTTTAAATAAAAGCTTGATTAATCTCTAAAACAACTTTTTGATACTGGGAGCAAATCTAATTTTCTTAAGTAAAAGCAAATTTAATAATGAGTAAAGCTATTCAAAAATATAATCATAGTCCATAGACTATATAGAAGTATTATCGAAACAAGTAAAACTATGAGGATGAATGGTATATACAGTTTATTGCATTTCACACATTCAAAATTATTAAAATAAGATATAGTGTAGTGCTCTCCTCCCCAAACTTCTCCAAAAGAATCGCATGATACACATAATGGACCAACTAATCCTTCTAAACATTTTTGTTTAGTTTAGTAATTGTGAACACAATTTTGAGGTTTATCAGAACAAATTAGTATATCATCATTTTCAAAATCACTTCTCCAATAACCTTCTTTAAGCTAAATTATGTCAGCTTGGCAAAACTAAGCTTAATCTGGGCAAGCAATGCACTTTTAGTCAAGTAATTAATTCTAAATTTAATCTTTTTAGTAAGACATTTAGTGTTCATGCTCCTTTAAGGAATAATAATTCTTAGGACATTCAAAGCATCTGTAAATATTTTAATTTTATTATTATATTATCTCTCCTTTTTTACAGTTTCGGTAGCTAATTTCAATCAGAATTGGGTTAAATTTATAAGATAAAAAGCTGTTATAAAATAAGTTTAGATTTGATGAGCCATTTGGGGATGAAATTATTTATATGTCCTCAAACGTATAGGTTTTAGTATTTTAATTATAACTTTAATAACCCAATTAGGTTGTTCCAGTAATAAGAGTATTTATATTGTCTACGTTAGCTATCTTTATGTAGATATCTTCTAATTCCTTAATTATAATTAAAGGATATTTTTAATCTATCAATTCATTTAAATCAAATTATATAAATTCTTCAAACTCATTTTCAAGTTAAATTATTATAGAAATGAATGACCCACTATTTATATTTTTAAGTACGAGCTTGCCTGAATATTTATCTTATAATTTTTTATCTAAGTCAAATTATCTATAGAATTAAAAATCTATCTTTTTATTGTTTTCTTTTACTTTTACTATACTGAATTTAGAGATAATTGTTGCTATATTTTATCCATATATCTTAGCATGGTTATCATAGATATTAGTTGAAAATTTTAATGAATGAGATAATTAAAAGATATTATTATTCTGTTTAGAATTATATATTCTTATACCTCCTCCAATCAGTGCTTGATTCTTAAAAATTTACGATTATTTATCGAAGAATAAATTTCCATAGACTTCTTATAAAAATATTGCTCCTCCATTTGCATAAGCAAAATTTTAATAAAAAGTGCTGTTTTATATACTTATACTATTAGAATTTTAATTTACTGCTAAAGCACCACCATTTTCATTTTTATTCTAAAAAAACTATGATGATAAAATATTTATAATTTAAGTCTATTCCAACAAGATGTTGCATTCGTTATCATTAAAATTTAAAAATCCTAAAAAAATATTTGCTGCATCTACATCTATCAGAGAAATTTGGTTACCTCCATTGATCTTGTTATCCACAAACGATGAATTTTACACACTAAATTAAACTTGTTAAAGCTTAAGAAATTGTTAATCAATTTAAAGTGCGCTTGATGATTCAATAAATATTACATCTTAATTGTTAAGCATTTGTATATTGATAAAATTTTAGATACTTACAGCTGAAATCAAAAATATTACAGGAATATTTTATGGTCTAGGTAAAACAGGATTTATAAATCTCATATTTTAAATAAAAGCTGTATCAACCTTTAATTCAAAAACATCTTATACTTAAATCATTGAAGATTGTAGTTAGCTATTTATTATTGTCAAATTTTTTATTATTATTGATTATGATTTATTAATTTTTATAAATGAATTAGAACCACTAAAAATAGTTATGTTCTTTATAAAAAGCTATTCTATATATATCATACTACAATTTAAGAAAGAAAGTAGTGATTCTTATGAATTTTTTAAATTTAATGTTATGTTCTGTATATTTAGCACCCTTATAACTAGAGTATTTAAGTTTGAAAATAAGATATTATTATTTTATAAATTTTAGTTTTAAATGTTTATATCCTACAAATAAACTTATTAAATGTTTTCATTAAAAGATATTGTTGAATTAGAGTTCTTAATGATAATGTTAAAATTTTTCAAGTATAAATTATCTTTAGAAAAATTTTCAAAAACTTTATTTGGTAAAGTAAAGTCTTACATTATGCCTAATACACTACAATCATTGTAGGGTGAAATAATTACATCACTTTGCTGAGTTATTTTTATATTTAGTTCAGATAGATCTTGCTTTTTCAGATAATAATTTATTTACCTATATTTAAAGGAAGTTTCTATTGGAGTTATTCCCAGTAACGATGGTTTTTGGGAATAATCAGACTTTAATAAGTTAACTCTTTATGTCATTTATAAATAATTTAATCCAATAAGGTCTAATCCACAAATTTTGTTTGATGGGTCTATGTAATTATTAAGATATATATTTAAATTATAGGATTAATCAATTATTTAATATTAAGAACTTCCTACAACTCTTAAAATATTATTGGTATCATCTAATTATAGCATCATTATATTAAGGGTGTCAACTATTATTTGATCTATCAAAGTTTATTACATGCTTTTTTAATCAACTTGAATCAACTCAAATTTACCTTAAGATAAAATAAAATAAAACTGATTTTAAAATACTTGTACCATTTAGATTGAATCGTACATTCCCTATCTTCTGATAGAACATACATATTTAAGAGTTTACCTGTTGAAAATATTCAATTGTGAAGTAGAGTAAAAAATAATTTGACTATCTGTTAGAGTAATATTGTTTAATTAATTATTTGGAAAAGTCAATACAGTATATTAATAGTTCATTATTTATTTAATATCAAAACATGTTATTTTTTTTTCTTGCTAGAAACTTAAATATAATCTCTAATATTAGTCATCTATTAAAAAAATTACTAAATTATTTCCTTATGTTGATGCATATGAGCTATAATTCAATACTAGATACTAGTCTAAATTATATTTATTTATTTGCAAAACCTAAGCAGAAGTTGTTGCAATCCATAAATAATTAACTGTCTCAGAAATGTAGCGAATTAAATTTTAGGTTTAGTTTTAAAAAGGTTGAAGTGTTTTATAGTTTTAATTTACTATGTTTAGAAAGATTAAAGTGCCATCATTTAAACCAACAACTAGTAAATTTAAAGATTAAACTAAATAACTAGATAAAATAATTTAGTTTTAGATAAGAGGAATTTGTTGTAATACTTTTTAGTGTATAAAATCATATTGAATAATTTGCTGTGTGATTGAATAAAAAACTCCTGTACAAAGAAAATAGCTAAATTATAATCCATTTAACTAGAAGCTTTAGTAAGATAAAACTGAATCTATAAGATTATCAACACTTAAATTAACTTATAAAATATAATAGTTTGTTGTTAACATCAATAATATTTAATCAGAAGAAAGTAAACTAATATCTTTTATTAACTAATTATCTTAAAGATAATAAAAGAAAGAGTATTTATAGTTTGAATATTGATACAAGATATTTTACTAGCCTAGCATTATAAAAATATCTTGATTAGGAGAACCATACAATTATATTTAACTTCTTATAAAAATATTATTTTGTGTGATAGAATAAACTATCTATTTTTCAGTAAAACCTCCATAATTAACAGTAAATACACTAGTTTAATTATAAATAAATAATTCATTTTTTTATTTAATAAGCAACATAGCTTAAGGTACAGTACCATCATATAAGAATTCTTTAATTATCATCAAGTTTACTATTTCATAAGCACCAGAATAACCCAAAGAATAAACATTACCATTTTAATCAAGATATGTGAGAATATTTGCATAATTATCATAAAACATATCAATTATAAGGCTAGGATTATTATAGCTATATGGATTAGTAAAAATTTAAATTTATTAAAGTTGTAAAAGGCTATATACAAATATTTATCCATTCTTTATTGTATCACCAAATACCACTATGTGATAAAAATCCTAAATAAATAAGATTTTCTATATATTTCCTCCTTAAAAATTGTAATTATCTAGTTAATTATAATCTTATGCACTATATACTCCTATTTCTATTTATTTATTAATTTTTTAATAAAAATTTTAATTAATATAAAAATAAAATAAAAAAATTGGTTAATTAAAAAAATAATCTATTAGTTTATATTAACTAATGAGGATTTACAGTACACCTTTTTTATTTAAAAGTTTAATATAATTAATAAATATAATAAAATTTACAATTAGAAGTAACCAGTAGTGTGTAATTATTACAGATTTGAATATTATTAATATTCTAGCCAACTTATTAAATTGCATCAATTTATGTCCCATTTAGGCTAAATATTTCTACTAATTGTTAACTATATAGATAAATATAGCTCAAGTTGCTATCGTATTATACCTAATAATTTATTTTTATGTGTATAGGCAGGATTTGCTAAGTTATTGAAAATGTTAAATAATCAACTATAAATATCAAAGAATTTTAAAACTAAAAAATTATTTAAGTAGATGTAGCAAAAAAAATATTTATTGCTATTGAATTTGTTGGGTACTGTAATGTACCATTTATAGTAAGATTTAAATTAAGCTTCATAATTTAATCTCCTGCAATAATGATTGATGGGTTGTATTTCATAACTGAAAATACAAATTAACTAAAAGGTTAAGCTGATGAAATTTAATATGTGCTATTTGTGTCATAATTTTTTGTATATAAAATATTTTGCTTTGATATTACTATTTAATTAAATTATTTTATTGTCTAAAATTATTTGACAGGATATGATGTTTAATCTATTTAGATAGTTTCTATGAAATCCCTTGTATGAATATTATACACCAAAATGTTATTTGTTATAATGAAGTATTTAGACATCGTGTAGCTGTGTTATAAATCTACTATAGTTATTCCCTGCATTTATTGAGATTAATTTAAATTAAAAGCTAATTTATATTACTATATTTTAAAGTTTCCAACATTAATTGTTCCTTGGTAGTTTTTACCAAAGAGAATCTTCTTATTTAAACCCACATTAAATTTAATACCTGTTTTTCCAAATATATTTTATTGCTATTCTAATAGTATGCGGTTTCTAGTAGGATCATAGCTGTTTGATGTTAAAGTAGACATAGACCCTTTATTTGAAAGTACCTTTAAATCATAAATTATATTGTTATATGAATCGTAGTATTTGGTTGGTTGTATAAATTAAGACGCATATGTATATTCAGATATAAGAATAATTTATTGAGAATTTCTCTTTACTGTGTATAGAGAAAAAGGATAAGTAGATATAGTTTTATTGTTCTTTCCAATTAAGAAATATTGAGGATCGTTAGGATCTTTGTTGATAAATTAAATATCTTAAACTGTTTACAGTGGTATACCTTTAATTTTTTGATAAGGAATAAAATTTTATCCCATTAAAGTAAATTACTGATCAGCAGTAAACAGACATATTTCAAAACTACTAGGTATTCCTAAAGTATTTTATGAAAGATCTCTTAACTTCAAAAATAAAATATTGCTTGAGAGTGAGTATGATGATATCTTATTTAACTAATTAGTCGATATCCCATATAAGTCTATAGAATTGTTTCGTTAAACAACTATGTATTTTCCTAGTTAAAAAGTAATGTTTTGAATGTCATTTATTATTCCATTAAAGCTAAGCTAAATTTAATTTTTATAATCTTAAATAAAGTAAGTAAAATTTTAATCAATTAATATAGCCACACAATTATTATTAACTGAATATTTTATTTTAAGATTCTATTATTACCATTGATATTTTATATTCAAGCTTATAACGTCTATCAGAAATATTGTTTTAGAAAATACAGCTATGATGTCGCTGGGATTAGTAACATTAAATTGAATCAATTCAATACAAGAATCTTGAGAAAGTTGAACACTGTATAAATACTAGTCTTAAAATACATTTGATATATCCCAAGCAATTAGTTATCCATCTTTAGAACATCCAACTAACATCATTATGTTTTCAAGAGGTAGCAAGTTTACAATTCTTCTATAAGTTTTTTACTTTAACTAAAAGTTGCTAACAGTATAATTAGATTTTTCTTGTTATACATGAAGCATTAAATTATTCTATTTGACAATAAAAGATTAAACATCTTAATTAGCCACAAATAATCTTTTGGCAGAAATGATATTGTTATTTTAATCACGTTATTCATCTAAGATAAATAAAAACTGTGGTTTGCTAATTAAAAGCTAAATGGGTTGGTTATTATTTTAGAAATTTATTGTAGAATCCTGGTTAATAGTAATATTGTAAGAATTAAGAGTTGAATCGTTTCTTAACAAAAAAACAGTGGTTAAAAAGTTATCAGCATAATAAATTTACTACGAAACAAAATTAACTATTTAAATCTGTAATGAGGAAAAATCAATTTCACTTAAAAATTGGAGCTAATTATTAAAAACTTGAATAGAAGAGGAAAATTAGATAATTATAAAGTCTTAATTATTAAATGTGGAAATTTGAGATTAAAGTGGAATTAAAGTGGTTTATTTGATCGTGCAAGATTATTTACTTATTAAAATTAAATTATTTGTTTAATAAAGTATAATTAAGATATTTTAAGATAAAACACCCTTTGAAAGGGAAACTATTTGCTTAATCTAAATATTTTAGCAACTACAATAAGCAATTTATGACATCTCAAAAGAGGTGAGTTAGCTAATTTAAATTACTTACATAATATTCCCATCATTTAAGAATAAAAATCCTTGAATGAATTGAATAAAATCAAGTTATTTAAAAATTATTTCTATTTTTTATTAATTTTGAACAGGAGTCAGAGTTTAAATGTCCAATAAAGACCCAAAAATAATTTTATATTAATCCGTATCTATTATTTAATATACTAAAAGATTATTTACCTTTACTAGATAAATTTAGTAGAGTGAGATGTTATTATATTATATTACAGATAATTATTTCTAGTTATTACTAATAATATCTAGTGAATAAATAGTATAATCTTTTGAAAGGTAAACTATATTATTTCCAAAATATTCTATTTAAATTATATTTTATGGAAACTCTATTGTTTGTTAATATTCTCCATTTTCTCTTTTAATTTGGATATAGTAATTCGAGTGTTGAATTAGTAAAAACTATTCATCCTCATAATTAAAAGCCATAATATCTTAAACTACATCTCCTCTATTTATATTTGAGTTCATTGAAAAGGAAAGGCTACATGGTTGTAGCTATTAACAAGTATTCTAAATTTTATTACTATAATAGTTATTATCGCAAATAGCCACACATTCTTATTAGTTATTGTAATCATGTACTTATAAAGAGAGACCTTTTTAACATTAAGTATATACACAATTATAGGTTTATGGATCTAAAATATACCCTTGTTTGCATTAGTTGCAATTTTGGGTTTGTAAATCACAGCTATTACAGCCATATTCACCACATGTAGCTCTTATTAATACAAATTAAACTATATAAATAGCTATTTATATTAATACAACAGCAAATGCCTTCATTTATTTAGTATGTATACTTAGTTTTGATAAAGAAATATTATTGTTGTTTTAAAAATTAATTAATTACGCTTACTTTATTTATTTAGAAAATAATAATTTGATTTTCAAGCAATTAAATGAAGTAAGCTTTTTTTAATTATTTAAATATAATAACATTTATTAACTCAATATTCTTTAATAAACATGATATTTAAACCATAAATTTTTTTATCAGCAAATGACTCTCAAATCTGCTTAAAAGTATTCAAAATTTTTAGTATTATTATTATTATTTTTTTTGGATTTTATGAATTTTATAACTCTAATTACATTTTGATTAAATAAAAAATTCTAAATTAAAATTAAATGAAATCTAAAAAATCTGACAAACACTTATGTAATTTTGTTAAAATATGTATTTTAAATTTTTTATAGTATTAGAATAAAGCTCATAAAATTTCACCCAAGAATATTTCTTTGAATAATTGTTTAATTTGATTTGAGAATAAATTCATAAAGTATTATGAAAAGAAGCAATCAATTATTCAAATAAGATAAAAACAAAAACAATAAATAAATTAGATTTCTTTTAAATTTTTCAAAATGTTAATAATAAGCATTTTCTAACAAAGTTAATTCTATTAAAAATATTCAAAAAAATTAATTTACGTTATAATTTAAAACTTATAGATACATAAATAAATTCAATTTGTTTTATTAGTTATTTATCCTATTTAAAAGGATTGTTTTTATAGAGTTATAAATTTTTGGCAAAATCACATTAGAAAATAAGTCAGAGTTTCATATAAATTAAAATGCTTTGAAATATAATTATTAATAATTATTTAGGTTTCATCTTATCCTCAATTTTAATGTGTTATCATTTAAATAATCAAGGCATTTAAACAAAAATAAACTTTATTTTGCATTATTTATATTTTCAAAAATAAAAAATTTACTGAATTAATATTTAAATTTTACTATTTTTAGACAAAAATTTTATAAATTTGATGATATAGAAATAATTCATTAGTATATAGAATGTATGTATAAAGCTTTTTGGTAAAAATACATTTTAAAATTTAAATTTTAATAAAAAAAATAATTTTATAATTAAATTAAAGTAGATTTTATAGAAAATAAACAATCCTTTTATATTTATTTTTAGTTTAATAAGAATATAGTATAAAATATTTAAATAAAATGCTATCTTTTTAATTGAAAATTTATATTATGAAAAAATTAAAAAAAAATATATACATATAGATAAAACATGTAAAGTGATTTTAATTATTAAAGCAAGTTTCAGATTTACGAAATAATTATTTACTTTTTAAAATATTTCCAAACAAAGCTAAAACTTTAGTTACAATTTAAGTATTTAGATTTTATTGTATAAATTTACATTTCACCACCATTCAGTTAACTTTTTTTAGAATTTTGATGGGTCAATTTCTTTGGCTTTTTGAAGATGATATTCAGCTAACTCAATATTAGGTTATTCTCCTTTTTTTAAACATGAAGCATACTGAACATGAGCTTCTACATGATTTGGGTTATTTTTTAAGCAAACCCTATAAAATTATTTTGCTTCTTCACTATTTTTTTAAATATGCTGTAAAATTTACCCTACTCTAAAATTCATATTAGAAATCATTTCTTTTACTTCATCTTCTTAAACAAATTAGTTTTCACATTTTTTAACAGCTATATTTTAAGCTGCTTCTCTCATTATCTTGATTCCTTTTTGCTGATCCTTTTAGAAAACTGCTTCACCATAAGCCCATTAACTTACAAAATCGTTCGGGTTCATTTCTAAACTTTTTTAAAAATGCTCTTAAGCTACATCAAATTTAGATTATTCTGCATATAATAAAGCTATTAATTAATGGCAGTAAGAAGGGAGATAATTTAACTCAATTGATTTCAAGTAAATTTCCAAAGCTTTTTCATTTTAATCTAACATTTTATATAAACTTGCTAAACCAACTAATCCTTCTTTACCCATTTCAGTGTGGTCTATTCCTATACCCTTTTCTAAATATTTTACTCCTTCTTCTAATTCTTCAAGTTAGACGAACAATGTTCCTAACTTACAATTTAATCTAGCTGAATCAGGTTATATTTTTAAAGCTTCTTAATATATATTAATAGCTTCTTCTACCCTTTCTATTTCTAAATACTATTAAGATAGCTCTACAATTTATTCTATTACATTTTAATTTCTTTAAAGCTCCTAAAGAAGTTAATCACTTAATTTATTTAATTCTTCCAAGCTTATTTCAGCATTAGAAAATTTAAATGTTGGACTAAAAGTTATTTACTTAGGATGCACTTTAGAATAATTATACTTACATGTATGATAATAACTTTATCTATAACTTTAAGTTTAAATAGGAACACATAATAGCTTAGAGTATTATGAAGTTTATATATTTAAAGCTTTTTTCTATAATTAGCCAATTAGCTTAGTAAGTTTATGCATTTCTACTTATTTTATTGAAACAATAATTTAAAAATATCTTTATTTGTTAATTAATTTTCTTTCAGAATATTCTTTTTGACATTTAATTTAAATTGAAATAGAAATTATTTATTTTAAGTTTTAGTTTAATATAATTTTAAGATGTTATAATTTATTATTTGAAAACATAGAATATTTTTCCATAATAAATAAATTTGTTTGATAAAATACCTTGGATAAATTCTTTTGTTTTCTGAAAAGCAAAGTAGTTACTCAAATACTAATAAAATTAAATTAAAAAAAATTACATTTTATTTATTTTATCAGATAATATTCTCTTTGATGTAGATTAAAATATGTTTTTAATTAATTTGATACTTTTATATATTTTAATAAATAAAAATAATACTTAAATTCAGATTTCAAAGCAGAAGCTATTATTTCAGCTTGTTAATAAATATTCAAAAATTTATCATAGCTGAGATTTTTAAAATTAATTTTACCATTACGAATCGAATAAATCAAAGGTTAAACTACGCCAAAAATAATTTATTGAATTATTTAATTCTTAAAAATTAAAATATAAATTTTTAGCATTTAAAAATATCAAATTAATATGATAAAATAAATTTTGAGCTCTTTATTAGTTTAATTGATAAATAAGAAATTTCATATTTAAATTAATTCTTTTAAACATTTTTTTTATGATACCTGTGAGAAACTCAGATAGTATTAAAAATCTACTCACAGATAATAAAAAATTAAGCCTTTTAAGTGAATTATTAGTTTTATTATTTATTAAAATAAATGTTAAGTTTTTATGTTAATAAATTTGGTTTAATTTTAGCATAATATATTTATTCTTTAGTGGTTGTGTATTTGTGTTTACACTTTGAAGAAATAGAACCATTAAATATTTAATTTAATATTGTTATTAAAGTTACAATTTTCTTCTTTTTCAATATCATTTTTTTATTCACTTATTTTTAGGGTATTTTCTGAAAAATAATACTTTTATTTATCAATTCAAACAAATTTATATTTCATATTTCTTAGCAATAAATGGTTAATTCTAAGTCTTAAATGTGCTAGTTATATTCATTCATTCTTTTTAAAATGAGTTAATAGATTCGATTTATGATATTGGAGAGGGATATTCAATGTCATTACCACATTTTATTATTTAACTAAAAAAGGGATTTTGCTTTGTTTAATATTATTTAATATTCAATAAATTAATTGATTAATTTAATACATTCATTATTTTATATAAGAATAAGCAAAATAACACACCACTAAATAGCTTTTAGAATCTAAAGGTTGGTTGATTGTCTTTCAATTTAGCTCATTAAAATAAAAAAATTAAGTAAAATCCATATAAATTCTTTGACTTGTCAACAATTTTGTTAGTATTAGCAAGCAAATAATGAGTAGAGTGATTAAAGAACCAGAATTTTTTTAGTCAGGTAAATTTTTGGCATGTCTTCATTTTGTATCATTTTATTTAAAATAGTAATTTCATTGCAATAGTAAAAACTTTAAGCAAAATGTATTTACTTTGTAATGAAAGAAATTGAATAGTTAGATTTGAAATATTGTAAGCTTTTAAGTAAGAAGTTATTTTTCTATTTAAAATAGATAGCAACAGAAGCTCAGTTATAACAAACTAAAGAGTATCTAATCTTAATGATTTATTGATACGTGCAAGAATTATATCTTTTAATTCTAACAATCGTTTAAGCAACATGAGTTAAATTTCTTAGCTAGATTTTGAGTAGTACTATTAAAATATAGATTTAAATTTGATTATAAAAATTTAATCTTATGGTAAAATGATTTTATAGCGCAAGAAATATATCAAGATGCTATAAAAAGCCAAGTATAGATTGTAGGTAATTAGAGAACTAGTCTGTACAGAAGAAAATTATGTGCAAAAATTACAACAATTAAGGGATGTTGTATATATACCTTTATTAAATCAAAGCAAGCCTATAGATTAGAGGAAAGATATTAAGGAAAATTAAATGCTTTAGTAATAAACGTATTAATTGCTTTAAGATGTTTAAATAAAATAGTCTGATGTAGAAAATATTTTTGCAAATTTAGAAGCAATAATAGAGCTAAATTCTAAATTTGCAGAAGAAATGAAACGTAGAAAAGAGAATTTGCAATATAATGGAGTATTTACTGATGTATGCGTATAATACGCTCCTTAATTAAAAATATATGTTACCTATTTAAACAATTATGAAAACTCTACAAAAATATTAAATAGTCTTAAATTGAATAATCTCAATTTTAAAAAGTTTTGCAATCATCTAGAAAATTGGGATTTAAATGGTTATGATTTATAGGATTTTCTGATTAAACCTGTTTAACGTTTACCAAAATATCTATTATTGCTAAAGGATTTGTTTAAAAATACGTTGCCATCTCACCCGGATTATATACATGTGCAGACAGCTATTAACGAATTCAATGAAGTTTGTTCTCATAATAATGAACAAATGGACAAATTTATAAGAGATAACAGACTAATAGAGTTGCATCGTAAATTTTGCCTTCCTTTTTAGCAATCAGTTGAATAAAATAATTCCAGTAACTCTTCTCTAAATTAGAGCTAAGTAAAAAACACTCCAAAATAGTCTTAATAGAATTTGTTAGAAAGAAGTAAAAAAAGTATTTTTTTATAACCTCTAAAGCAACCATTATTTAATGCGAATGCTAATGGTGAGCTATAACTAATTTAAGCAGGAGTTAACAGAGAATTTCTATGGGAAGAAAACTTATTTCTAGTTTAAGGCGATACACAAAGACAAGTTACCGTATATTTTTTAAATGATGTAATTTTGGTTTCAGTCAAGGAAAATTAGGAAAGAGAATCTTTAATTAAATATTTACCCTTGAATGAGCAAAGTTCCTACAAGAATATGCCAGATTAGAAATATTTAAGTAATTTATTTAGGATTATAGGAAAGAACGATTCTTTAACCTTTGTGTGTGAAAATGATGATTCAAAAACTCAGCTAATTAACAAGATAAATTACTAAATAATTAGACCCTTAAGACTTAAGGCTAAACAAAAGATTAAAGAAAGAATCCCAGAATAAAATAACCAAGTCAAATAAAATTAAACAATTGAAGAACTAAAGAATTCAGTATCTTAAATATCTGACGGATAAAAGGTTGAAGATGATTAATCTAAATAAAATTTAGAATAGGATAGTAACAATAATAGAAGTTATTCAGATAAAAGTCCAGTTAAATTAGATGTTTATGATGATTACTAGTTTCCTATTGTAGTAACTGTTTTAGGTACAGAAGAAAGAAATTCTTCAAATTAAATGAAAGAAACTTATACAGTTTACATAGCCCAAATATAAATAGGAGAATCGATAAAATAAAAAATTTTTGTTCGTTATTCAGAAATGATTGAGCTGAAGAAATTTATAGAAAAATACATCAAGGAAATCACTGATTTAGAAAAACTTCCAAAAGTTTTTATTTTCCATCATAAAACCAAAATTATTGAAAAAAGAAAAATTTTAATTGAAAATTTTCTATAAAAAATATTATCAAGCTAGTGCTTAAAAAATCATATTTTTTGTTCATATATCTTATCTTAATTAGGACTTCCGAATAACTTTTATCAGCTACCTTTAAATATTGGTGAATCAAATTTTGATTTTTTGAATGATATGGACAAAGAAGAAAATACCTCAAAGTTAGTTCTTTAAAACTCTTAATCAAAGTAAAATAAATAAATGTTTATTTTTTTATATATTTTATTGTCCAATTCAATATTTTTTTGTTTATTTAACTCAAGCAATATTGAAGAAGACTCTTAGAATGAAGAAGATTCATTTAACTATGAGAATGGTAATGAAGAGGAAAATGACATGAATCGCAGTAATAAAAACTAGTAAAGGTAAATTTCAGTAGGAGCTAGCAGCTTTTATTAACCAAAGACATATTTAGCAATGAAATAAAAACTTCAATGCAGTAATGATTTGAGCCAAATAAGTTAATCAAATGGTCAAGAAGATGGAGATTAAAACAACTTATCTAAGATTAATGAATCTTAAGATTTATCTAATTCATAAACGAAGTAATTTAATTCTTCAGGAATTAGGCAAGCTCAATCAGTAAATTCAAGCTGTATCTACATGAATGATAGCACCAACAGTAGCATATAATATGCTGATAAATCATAAAACATCTCTGTAAATTAAGTAAATACTAGCTAAATACTAAATAGTTCTCTTCTTTACGAAGAGAAAGAAATAGAAATATTTACTCTTGATAACAAAGGCTACAAAATTAACATAAATAGAAGCACTAAAGCTTTAGATGTATGCGAGATACTAGCTAAAAAATTGCAATTGGTTAGCTTTCTTGACTTTAGGCTGTATATTGAAGATGAAAAAAAGAAAATTCGTTTCTTAGATGATGATGAAATCATTTTTAAGCTTATATTTAAAGATGAATTCAAAAAGAATGAACTAGATATAAAAAGAGATAAAGAATCCAGCAAAAAAAAGATTTTGGATTTTGGAGAAAGCATATTAAATAAACTAGGATTAAAGCATAACCATAAATATAAATTGAAGTTTTGCAAATATATGTGGCTAGAAAAAGATCTTGAAGAATTCGACTACAAGAGTGATCCAGTTAGATTATAGCTTATGGCTTCTCAAATCTTGAATGATATATCATAGATGAAGTATTTGTTTAGTGATAAAGATTACTTCCTCTACAGCTCCTTATATTTATTTATTAATCATCCAGAAGTTATATAATCAGCTAAAAAAGATGGAGCGTCAAAATAAGTAAAAAGTACTATTTACAGTAAAATAAAAGAATTTTTACCTAACGAAATCATCAAGTAAAATAAAGAAAATGTTTGGGTAGAAAACCTCCTAATATACATAGAAACATTTTCAAATGCAATAGCAGAATCGATAAAAACAAATAAATAAATGATAAGAGAGTCTGTTAATTTTTAAGACAACTAAAATCAATCATCTTCAGATGAAATAAATGCAACAGTAAAAAGCTTTTAAGCATAAAGTTAAAATGGAGATTAAAATCAAGAAACTAGCCCTAGCAATTAAAATACCTAAAATAATTTCTTATAAAACTAAACTAGAAATTCTTCAATTTAAGGAATTGGACACTTGTAATAAATAAGTACATCAATTATTACAAACAAAAAAAATATGGCATGTATGGTGCTTTTAGATACCTTTAAAAAGACTCCATTATATGGTGCTACACTATTTTAGTGTGAAACATACAGTAAAACAATCAAAGAATCAAAGAAATAAATACCATAAAATGTATTCATTTGTGTTAAGTGTGACTCTATTCAAATATTGGATTCCTCAAAGTAGAAGAAAAAGCAATTCACTTTTCAAGAAATTAAAGGGACTAGAGTTTTCCCTTCTTCAATCACATTCATACTACGCAACGAATCTATTCCTTACAGATTTGATACAAATTAAAGTTTCGAAATCAGTCAATTGATAACAGCTTACCAAAGTATATTAGTTGATATTGAAAAAAATGCAATGACCTTGGATGAAGAATCAAACAAATTTAAAATTTAAAATTAAATCTGAATTTATATTGAGTAGCTTAAAAAAGATATTTTTATTAATATTATTTTTAAATTATAAATTTAATTTTACAAATAATTTATTTAATCAACAAAAATGAATGTATTTGTGCTCTTAAACTCATATTAAATTATAAAAAATAAGAACATATAATTTTTTTCTTTAAATTATTTACATAAGATTGCTGTCTTTTAGATTTTAATATAAATATGTGAAAAAATACTTTCCTCTTTAAGTAAACCAACTTAAATTAAATTTTAATTTTTTAAACGTATTTTATTTTAAATTATGAAAAATACAAAAAAATAAATTAAATTTACAGCAATTAATATCTTTAAAGTCCTAAAAATAAAATATTGTAAAAATAATTATCAATAATAATTATTTAATCAGAGATCAGAATTGATGAATTTAAATTGTAATTTATTAATTTTATAAGAATTTGATTATTTAATTTCAACTATCACCAGAATTTGATAAGAAATTTGAGAAATAAAATACTTCTTCTTACTAATTAAATATTCAAAAAACAATATAAAACACATCAATATTCCTAAATAATTAAATAATTTCTCATATTTTATTAGTAAAAGAAATAAATTAAAGACCTAATATTTGATATTAGGTAGATGATAAGACACTTATAAGGCATTAAAGACTAATCAATAAACTAAATAATTTTACTCAAATTATAGGTTTATTGAGTTTTTATATTTAACAATTATGGTTTCATAAAAATGATAAATTGGGTAATAAATAAATTAAAATTAAATATCAATTATTTGAAAAGAATGCAAAACGAACAGCTAATAACTTAATCTAAAGATTTCAAAACTGAGTTTAAAAAATCCTATAAATAATTTTTAATTTGGATTTAGGCCCTATCTTTAATAATTGGGATATCAGAAGTTCTATTTATTGTTTCTTCATCCGAGTTAGTTTCAGTAAGTTTAGAAGTAATCTTATAGGTTCCTATTATTATTTCTTCATCTATAGCTATTGTATGTCTTATGATATCTATGTATCAACTTTTTAATCTAAAAAAGAGTTCAAATAAGCTTACATTGGTTAATACTCTAATTTGTTTACTGCTATGGATAAATGTAATATTAGCTGCTTTATCCTATTTTTTAAGTGGTCTTTACACATTTTGTATTTGTAAATTAAAATTTAATAATATTTATATATTAAACTTAAATTAAAAAATAGATTATGTCATTCTACACTCCGGTAAATATGATGGTTAACATATACAACTCTTTATGTCTACTTAAGGAATATAGTGTTCTTAAAGCTTTAATTAAACAAATTAAGTTAGCTAAAATGCAATAACTTATCTTTAAAACGTTTGTAAAAATGATGCCACTTGCATGAATTTATCTTCCTTGCATGTTTATTATGTAAAAAGATATATTTGGTTACAATTAGTAGCTTTTATAAATGGGATAATCATAAGTTTAATTTATTTATATTCTTTTTTAAAACTGAAAAGATTAATTAAATTAACTGAAGAGTAAATAATTTAAAATCTTAATATAAAAAACTCTAATAACAATTATAATTAAGCAAACTATATCATAAATGAAAGAATTAATTAGTAATACTAATCTATAAACTAATATGGTAACCTTAATTAAGCTCCTCTAGTTTATTAAAATGATTAATAATATAATTTATACAATTAATAGAATAATCATTCAAATATTCCTAATTATATTTATAATAATTAATAATATGTAAATCCAAACATATTATAATAATAATAATAATTTATGAATTGATATTAATAAGAATTTATTCATTAAAGAATTCAAAGTTATATTGTTTTTTAATGGTTTTTTGTTTTGTAAATTTATAGTTGAGTTTTAGTTTTTTGATGATTTAAGTTGTATTTTCTATTAATTCAATTTGCAAAATAATTATTTTATTCATTTTTTTAATTAAATCATTAAAATAATAAATTTTTTAATATTGATTTTTAATGAAGAATCATTTTATTTAGTATTTTGCCAAATTTAAAATAAATAATTATAGTGTATTGAAAAAATGTTAACTTAATAGTTATTCTACTAAAATAAATTGTTATAATTTTTGAAATATGTTGCAAAAAAAATTAGTATAAATATTAAATTTTTTTGTTAGTTTTTAAATTATCAAATTTATTTAAATTAATTCAAAGTATCCACAAAGTCAAAAAGATATTTTAAATATAGAAGATGTACGGAAGAATAAAAGAATAGAAATTAAGAAGCAACAATATAAATTTTTCAGTAGAATAAGTTAAAAACGAATTAGAGGGATTTATAGATGACGAAAATAAAAGAGTCAATATAGATTCAGCTAAAAAAAGAGCAGTTTTACAAGGTAACAAATAATTAATACTTTGTTGATCTAAGCATTTTTTGTAACAAATTAAATATTTTTGAAAAGTGAAAGTTTGAATATGCTTTTTGATTGTTAAATTAACTTCGATAAATTTAATAGGTATGGATTATGGTGGATTTAGGTAAATGGTTTTAGGAGCACATTTATTTACCATTAAATCTAAAGAACTTATAGATATGAGCGCAGATAGAGTAAATAAGAAGAATGGTAAAATATATACAAAATCATCATAAAATTAAAAAATGTTTGAATAATAATATAGAAATTGTGCTTAATAGCAGCTTGACAACCTTCAATAATGTGGTAGATTTAAGTGCAAGATAAAAGGAAGAAATAGAATAAATAAATTTAAGAATAGCAGAAATGTTAGCAAATAATGAGCTCCAAGCTAATAACTTTAGAGATTTTAAGAAAAATTTTGATTCTTAATACAAATAACCAATAGATGATGTGGCAGCTCAAAATATTTATTTGTATTTAATTTATTATTTTTTTAAATTCATTTTTATAAACTTTAAAAAGCTATTTTTATCTTCAAATGAATAAGTATATTAAACATAATAAAAGTATAGAGAAACTTTTTATTCTATAAGAAAGCGAGAATTTTAATTAATTATAAATTAATAATACAGGATATTTAAGTCTTAAAAAGAAGAAAACTTAAAAAAAATATTTTCTCTTGACTTTGATGTTTCTTATTTCTTAAAAATTATCAAAGTAATGAAATATATTATTTAAGAATCTCTCATACCTAATAGAAACGCTTTAGAGTTACTTTATTTAATGGAGTTTTTAGATTGTAAGATTAAATTATTTTAAAATGCAAATATTAAAATAAATTTTAACAAAGAAATGAGCAAAGTTAAAGACTTCTAGTTTTCAGTCCCAAAATTTTTAAGTTCAAAAGAAAAAGTAGAATTAAAAGATTTTATGGAATTTTTGAAGCAAAGCATAGAATTAGTATAATAAGCTAAGGTAGAATCTCAAGAAAAATAGTCAGAAGAAAAATCTAATGAGAACGATTTATAGTAAATTAAAGAAGTAGAAAATGATAATAAAGAAAATTAATAAAATGAATAGAAATAATTAGATTAAGAAAATAGTAATTCTGAATAATAAAATTAACAAATTGAATAAAAAGTTTTACAAGAACTGTTTATTAAGCTTGAATCTTATTACATTAGATGAGTAGTTATTTTAATTATAAACTATCCTTTATTCAATAAATGTAATTATAACATTAAATTGTGTGTAAATATTTTTTATGCAATCTGTTAATAAAATTGAGATAAAATATCAATATTGTATAAAAATTAATTCAGCTTTATTGTGTCAGTAATTCTTAATTACTCTGCATAATTTATTCTTTTATATTATTTATACTTTACATTTTAAATTCCTAAAAAAATATATTATACGCATTTTAATTATTTAAAATTAAATATTATTTTTAAGTACTTAACCATTATTATTTTTGAAAAACTAACCTTTGACTATTGTTCATAATTAATTCATTTTTTATTATTAAATATTTTTGCTATTTAGATATATTGTAAAAATATTAATGATCAATAAATTAAATATTTTAAATTAGATAGTAAAAATACTTGGATTTTTAGAAATTTTCTCAAATAAAATTTGACTAACTACTATCTACTAATTCCTTAGTTATTCCATAAAATTAAAAAAGTATAAAATATTTGGAGCAGGTTCTAACTAAAATTGTAAAAAAATCTGACTGATTGGATTAATCTTTTTAATATTGAAATGAAAGTCAATAATGTTTACTTTCCAATATAGAAATTCTGATAAATATAAATTAAAAAGTGCTATTTTAAATTTAGAAACAAATAACTTAAATGTTCATTAATTTATAAATTTACTAAATTATATTACAAGTTTGATTAAAAATTTAAGATGAATATTATTTATTATTATGAATGTTTAGGACGGTTGTTTATCTGTGCTTCATAATTTAAATTTATTGATTTCAAAGAGGAGAAAAGAGTAAATTAGATAAGTAAAAAATGATAAGTATAAATAGTATTAATTAACTCAGATAAGAGATGATATTAATAAAGTAATAAATTTCATACCTTAAATACACAATCTTATTTTACTTCTGAATATCAAAAGCTGCATAAAGATAATTAGTCAATATATTTTAGACTAGGTATTTGATATTATTAGAGATAGATATTTGCAGGGTAGCTACATATTTCCTTAATAATTTTACATATATTAATAATCATAAGTGGATATAATTCATATTAAATCTTTCACTGAAAAAAGAATTAATAATTAATAAACAAAGAAAACTTACATCTGATTTATTAAAAATTTTTAATTTTTTGTTTGATCAATTGATCAATAATCTAACTATCTATAAAGAAACAAAGAAAAATACATAAGTAGAGTAAAAACTTAAAATATGATTAGAAAGCTTGCTAATTACATTATTAGGCCACAAAGGTAAAATATTTTACCAAAATTAGCATTTTAATATTACTTCCATTCATTTAAATGCTTAAAGATGAAGTTTAAATGACAAATTTTACAATAATAGGGTTATATATGATGATTCTGATTTAGGAGAAAAGCAATTTATCCATAATTATTCAATGATACATAGAGAGGATTTTGATGTAAAAATATTCTTAATTACCGCTTTAAAAAGCAGTGAAACTCAAATGAATTACAATAAAATAACAATTTTATTTTGTAGTTAAAAAATAAGAGGGACCAGACAATAAAATGCAGTCTTTTCAGACAAAAAAGCTACGAGTTTGGTGTAATAAATTAGTTTTAAATTTCAACTATTAAAAGGGACATTAATGGAAAATCATAAAAAATTGAAATAGAAAATTTAGAGTTTTTATTGCTTTGAAATAAATTAATTTTATTTTATAAATGCAGTCTTAATAAAATTGTGTTATATTTTGCCATGGTAATTCTGGTAATAGAACTGCTATCTTTGAATGTCTCAATTTTATACTTGATAGAGGGTTTCTTGCAGTTTGTTTTGATTTCACAGGGTAATATTCTTGGCTAATTTTTTTATTGATGAATGAATTTAATATAGCTATATTTATTTTTTCTTATCATCAAATTTTTTATTTGTTTATTTCTGATTGCTTTGTAGAATTTAAGTCCTATTTGCTTATTGATTTTCTTTAAACATAAAGCTGCGGAAATTCAGATGGTGATCATATTACCTTGGGCTGCAAGGAAAGCTAAGATTTAGAAACAGTAGTTGATTATGTTAAATCTTTAGGTTACGTCAATAAGTAATTAATTTAGCTTTATATTTAATTTAGTTTTTTGTGTGTTGGCTTACTTGATATATTTCCAAAATCTAAAAGTAATAAATATTCCTCTAGTTTATGCGAAACTTTGCAATTTTCATTCAAACAGTAAATTGATAAAAGCTTGATTTATAGAAAAATTTTTTATCTATAATACTTACCTCTAAATCAAAGCCACTAAATTTTTTAATTTAATACTCTCTGTAATAGAGTAAAATAACTGCAATAATATTAAATGTCATTTAAGCTGGCAAATTTATTAAAATATTGAATAATCTATTTATTATAGAATTGCTATTTGGGGTAGATCAATGGGCGCTGCAACTACTCTTTTATACGTAAAAGAAAATCCTAATGCCGTAGATGCTATTTGTCTAGACTCTCCATTTGCGAACCTCAAAATATTGATTTATGAATTTATTTAAAAATTCAAAGTATCTATATTTTAGCATTGATTTTAAAATTATTTTTAAGGATTCTATAAAATATTAAAATCTGAATTACTCTTAAAATAAAGGTATTTGCCGATATCTTTGGTGATATCTTATACTAAAAAGTAAAGGTATAAATAGAACAAGACTGGAATATTAATATTGAGTAAGCATATATTTAAATTAATGAATAAAAAAATTACTATTACTTCAAAAAATATAAAGCAACATAAATCCAATCGAATGTACTCAACACGTGAGAATCCCTGCAATATTTTTGCATGCTCTTCATGATACTATAATAAATAAAGATCACTCAGACAAGATAGTGAAAGTAAGATAAATATTATTATCACATTATAATTATTGCATATTTTCAGTAAAATAAACTAAAGTCGAACCAGTATTTATTCTATTAAAGAACAATTTAATTTATTTACAGCACATTGTAATTTTATTAACTTTTTTTAAATAAATCTATAGCTGTATAAGGGCAGGAAAAAATATTATAACTTTAGCGGTGGACATAATGATATAAGAAACGATTAGCTTTACAATGAAGTGATGAATTTTTTTGAAGAAATATTTGGAAAATCTCAAACCAGCATAACAAGTTGTTAAAATCTAGAAGATCAAAGGGTAGATAATGTTTAATCATTCAAGTAAATTTAATTAGTATATAGAATATTGTTTTAACAACTTATATTTTACTTACAAAAATAGTCCAATCAACTTTAGTACATCGAGCTTTGGTGGCGATAGTGATAGAAAAAATGATCTCTTGACAGAATTTTAAAAAGATAGACTTTATGTAAACAGATAAGCAAAGAGATCAAAAATTTTCTTCAAAACAGGTATAACAACCTTGATCCATTTTATCAAATATTTATCAAATTGTTTAAAAATATTCATTTTTTGTATTAAATTTAATTTCAAAAAAACAAATTTTATTTATAAAGATGGAGAAAACGATGCTATGAATAGAAGCTTTGTGAAAATAAGAGATCTAAACATCTAAAGAAGAATTAGCAAAAAAAGTTAATCAAAAAAAATATTTATTTATTAATTTAATTATTTTCTAATTTATTTTTATTTATTTTAAAGAAACTACGATTCTTCTTAAAAATTTCGTTGAAATGACTGAAGAAAGTGATGATGAATATGATCAGAACTAAGATACAAAAACTTAATATGCAAAAATAATAACTTCTAATGGTAACATAAAACACGATTTCTAGTAAGAAGATAACTTGCCAATAAGAAGTAAAAGCAACAGCATTCTCAAATCTAGCACCGTTGAGATAATAATAGATAATTAAGGTAGAGAAAGAAGTATCTCTCCATCTAAAAAAAATTAGATTTCAGGACGTTAGCTGCATTCTTAAGAATTTGAGGTTGATGATGATGAGTTTGATTGCGAAGATAACTAAAAACATATGCCAAACACAAACGAGTGCTTTTCTTTTAAAAAATATTCTATTTATAAACATGCTTCTTCAAATAATCATGAATACGTAAACTTATTATTATCATAAATTAATCTGAGATTATTGTTTTTTAAATATAGTTTGAAAAGACTTCATTTTGAAAGAATATTCACCCAAATATTTAAAGATTTTAGATAAAAATTATTTTAAGCTAGCAAAATTTATTGCTTAAATACATTTAATTACAAAATGAATGATATAATAAATAAAAATTAAAATTATAATCAAATAATATAATACTCAATTTAAATTAAAGGAAGTTTATCTTTTATTACTATTCTCACACCTCTCATAATAATGCAAAACATTACTAAACAAAAACTAAAAAATTAATATAAAATAAGTAATATATAGAAACCATTTCTTTTCATTTAGACTGATTCTACTTGAAGCCTATTGATCTAAATTAATTTGATACCCAAGCTAAATTTTGGAAAAATACAAATCTTCTTTGTATTTATTAGAAGAAATATTAATATAAAAGTGTTTATGATTTTTTTATAAACAAATAAATTAGATAAGTATTTAAAAGAAACAAAAATTAATAATATTGACTAAAATATATAAAAACTTCTACTACTAAAAAACTAAATTGTTTCAAATTCCACTTATATAGTTAAGAAATTTTTCTTCTAAAATAAATAAAATTATCTGATTCATAAAAAATTAATATCAAACAAACAAAAATAATGATAAGTGACTTAAAATTGATTAAAATAAAACAACTATATTAAATTTATATTTGTATTTTTAATTTTCTGAAATATTTCACAAACAATCATATTCATTTTTGCGAAAAAGTACAAATTAATTTATTAAAAATATTTTAGTTTATATTGCCTTAAAATATTTAATTTAAAAAGACAAAAATTTTATATTAATTATAAGATTAAAAATTATATTAAAAAATTTTTTGATTGAATTCATTTCTAATTTATCCAGATATATTTCTTTAAAATTTTAAAGTATAGGAATCTAATAATAATTAACTTAATTATATTTTGAGAGAAATTATTAATAAAGTAAAATACTTATCAATTAGTTGCTTTTTAAAGTCTTTTTTTTATTAAATTTGATTAAATGATCATAATTGTGTATTATTTATTTAGAAATTGTAACTCAAAATATAAAAAAGTTATTTGTTATTGTTCTTAAGTTAACTAAAAATCATAAAAGAAAATACTTTTTTAATATAAATTATTGGATTATTAATTTATTAAAGATGAATTTAATAAAAATTAAATAGTTTACTAAAAAATATTTCATAATTATAATATAAATTATTAGATAAATTGATAAGAATAAATATTTTTTTAAAAGGCATTAAAGTAATTCATTAATAAAAAAAATTGATATGTAAAATAGCTTTTTAATCGTTTTTAAAAAGAGAAATTTTTATTTAAATAAGAATACTTGAAAAAAACAATTATTACTAGATTCTACTAAATTAATTAAAAATAAATAAAATTGTATATTTAGTTTTAAGTTATTTTTATGAAAAAAATGTGAGAATAAACTGAGCTTTTTAAATAATTTTATAAATTAATAGATTATGATTAAATAAATTTAAATATTAGGTTTAAAAATAATAAATTTTATAATTCACTTCATTAATAATTTAAGTTAATAATTAAAATATCAATATGTATGAGTTAAAATATCTAGCAAAATTATAACTTTTAAAGATTTTATTTATGCTATTATTTAAAATCGTAAGATTAAGCTCAAATAATTTGCTATCAATAAAATGACTTTAATTTAATGCAATAAATTTAAATTTAATTTTGTAAAATTAGCACAACATTTGGATTTCTATTTTTATCTTTTAGTAAAATTTAAAAGAGAAAATTATTTAAAATGAATTAGATAAACTACTAACAATATAATAAAAACATGAATTTCATGTCATATGGTAAAATATCATCTTTTTAATATTCCTTTTTATAATTTCTTGAAAACATATAGTATATTTTTAGTAGGAGATGTTGCTAATGTATTGTATAAAATTAGCTTTTGAGAGGATCCCATATTAATTTTTCTGATTCTTTCAATTATTTATCTCTAAATATCATCCAAATTAATAATTTTAACATTTATTTCATTAGTTCTTGCAAATAAACCTAAGCCATCAGGGAGACAATTTACAAGTTAATAAACAGTCTCAGAGTTAGTTTCTAGCTTAATATGTTCTGCTCTATTTCCAACTACTTGGGCTAAATTGTTAATTGGATTGTTTTATTCTATAACATCTTTGTATAAATCAGTAAATCTATCATAGTTGCCTTCAACCAAATTTTAAATTTTATTTTTATTCTCTGCTCCAAATAAAAATCTAACATCTCCAATATAAGAAAGAGAAGCAATAGTCATTAAAAATTCTTTCATTTCAATATAGGGTTTGAAATTTAAGAGCAAACTGATTGCAGTAGCTTGAATTAGGTTTACCCTTAAATCAGAATCTAATGATGGATTTTAGATTTTATCAAACTAAATAATTTTAACTGGCTTATGAAGTCTTCCGCTGCAAGTGAGGATATTCCATTTTTGCAAATCTTTGCTAAGTTGTTTAACATCAACAACTCCATATTTTATATTAAGCTTCCTTTTTTAATCAAAAGAATCAACTTAAATGCTTGGATTGAAATGAACAGGAGTGATGTATTATTGCAATAAATGTAAATACGATGAACCTAAGTAATAACCCAAACCACTATAATGTGAAGGGTTTTTTATTAAGTTCATTCTATGCCATTCGTCTGCATCTTATACTCCAAATATTAAATCAATCATAGGTGAGTCTTTAGTATAATCATAACCTATTTATCTAAACACTCCAGAACCATATCCAAATGCGAAATCAATCTTAGGAAAATCCCTTTAAATTATTGAATCGAGCTAAAGCTCTTCCACTAAACTCTTCTCTTCCTATTATACTTATGACATTTCTTTATTATTTTATAAAAGGTTAAAAATTCATAAATTAATCAATTATCACTTATATTTCCAGAAAATATCCTTAAATTAATCAAGAAATATCTATGCAATTCCTTAAAAATAATTAAAACAAGTAAACTGTTGAATGTCATGTTAGCTCACCACAATCATAAAAATCTCTAATAAATAAAAAAATTGGAGAACCTGGGCATTGATCCCAGTGCCTCTCGTATGCTAAACGAGCGCTCTACCATTTGAGCTAGATCCCCTTCACAAACATTTGCCCAATTTAGATATTTATTATCATTCAAAATATAAAAATCCTCACTTTTAAAAACTTCACATCTCCTCTAAAAGATATTACATTTATACATTTTAAAATATAAATATAATTGAAAAAAATTATGTTTATCCAATAACTTTTTATAAAAATTATATTTGGTATTTTTTAAGTAAGAATAAGATATTTCTTTTTTTAATTTTTAAGTAAATATTTTTAATTTAAACTTAGTTATTTTTCAAAATAAAATTAATTAAATCAAAATAAATAAAAAAATGGAGAACCTGGGCATTGATCCCAGTGCCTCTCGTATGCTAAACGAGCGCTCTACCATTTGAGCTAGATCCCCTTACAATCAGTTAGCTAATACATTATTTTTTCTTTGATTATTTCTGTAAAAATATATTACAATTAAAATTAAAAAAGTATACTTTTATTTGAAGAGGTACAATGTGCTTATTGGCATATGAGAGATATAAGTGGTACTGGCAAACATTTCATATGTTCTCTAAATATTTTTTTTTCATTAAAAAAGTTTTTAAGGATTATTTATTAATGAAGCATAAATTAGAGGCCTCTTATTTGTTTGCTCAAAAACAGAAAATTAAATAATTTTATAATATTGAAAGAATTAAAAGATATAAAAATAGTATTTTAAATAGTTTATGAAGGGGATCTAGCTCAAATGGTAGAGCGCTCGTTTAGCATACGAGAGGCACTGGGATCAATGCCCAGGTTCTCCAATTTTTTTTATTATGATTTATTTAAATAACTCTTTAAAAATTTTTAATTTTTGAGTGCTTAATATCTACATCAAACTTTATTCTTATAAAAAAAATTATTTATCCTTTAGTAAATATTCAAAAAATAGTAAAATTATTTTCTTATGCTCTAAAATCAAAAGCAGCATAAAAAATGATGAAGAGTTTATTAATCTGTTTATCTTAATTAAATAAAAAAATATGCTATTTTGTTTATTTTTAAAAATAAATAGAAATGTTAAAAAAATAATAATTAAATATTTTTTTACTATTTTAATAAATACTTTCAAATCTCCAATAATACTAAAAAGCAAAAATTATTAAAAAAACATAATTTTTTTGGAATAAATTTATAATTTAATGGTAATCCTAGGGGTAATTTTGAAAAGTGTTGAAAACTACTTTTCTTATATATAATTTTCTTTATAGTAAACAAATTTTAATTATTGAAAATTTATTATCATTTTTGATTTGCTAGATTAAATTGAAAGAAAAAAAAAACATTTATTTATCTTTAAGCACTAAATTGATAAATTATTATATTAAATGCCTTGTTTCTTATAAATAGGTTAAAGAGAACAAATTTAAATAAGTTGAATTAATCAGAATATTTATTATAAATGAAATAAAAGAAATAAAGTAAAACCAATTTACAGATTTAATTTAAAATTTTCTTTTATTAGAAATTTAATTATGAATGAATTAAAAGTAATACCGAATTATTACGTATTTTAATAATGAATTACTGATAAATGCTGAACATATTTGAATGATAGTTAAGACTTTTAAGTCAAATGAAATATTTGATTCTTGTTTTAAACCAAAAAGTGAAATTTAAAAATTAATAAAAACAAATTAAATAATAAATCTAAAATATTAAAGAACTATGAAAAAGATTGCTAATTTACTTATTTTCATTACTTTTCTGGGATTTGCTTTATCAAATATAATAACACTACCTTTGATATAAAGTCAAAAAGATGGTTTAGTTGTAAATGTCAAGTATGGAACTTAAGAATGCTCAAAAAATATGAGAGTTTAAAACTACTACTTCTGCACAACTTAACTGAGACAAGATCCAGAGCATGATAACTGTGGAGTCACAAAAATGGATTATGATGAAAATTTTGAAGGCTATGACTATAATGCACAATTGATATTGGATGCTACCTAATTTAATATGAAAATCACAATTCCAGATTATGTAATTAACTATTATAACTAAAATGTATTTTGCCTTGCACCCACAATTAATGTTAGAAATAGTTCTAATCCAGTTGTTGAGCTCTACAATCAAAAATTAATTCAAAATTAACAATTCTACTTCTATATCAAAGATCTTACCTATACGAATCCAATAGACACTGTTGTTGGTGCAATGCATATAGGATAGCCTGATATGTCAGTAGTTAAACCAGGATCTAAGGTCTATTAACTACGTTCACATAATGACAATAATAATTTCTCTATTAGTGGGTCTAAGAAGTTTAGATACGATGGCGAATCTATTACCTTTAGTTATACAACTCTTAAATTGAGCTATGGATACTATCTTTCTTATTTTACTAATAGCTTCACTATTGATTGTATAACATTTGATGGCTTAATCAAGGTATTCAAGAAAAAAGGTTTGAAGTTCACATAAAAATAAAAATATGAAATATATTTCTAATCTTTAGAAGGATTAGGAAATTTCGAATTCGATCTACATTTAGAAAGTGGTTAATATTTCACTGTTACTTTTACTCCTGAAGAGATGACTGCTCTATAATAAGATGGAACTTATTATTTGAGAATGACTGAAAGTATTGGCACTACTGCTAGTATTGGGTATTAAATCTTCAACAAGTATTATATAGGATTTAATTTAGATGGTTATTCTCAATTAATAGCTGAAAGAGCAGATCATCAAGCCCAACAATCCTGAAAAAAAATAAAATAATTATTACTAAAATTATAAATATAATTATATAATAAATAGTATGTCAATTTATATATTTGACAAAATTGAAATAGACTTTTTTATTTTTAATAAAAGGATAAATAAATTTATAATTTATGAAAAGGATAAAATAGATCTTTCCCTAATTTAATGTTATTAGGTTGTAAATTTCAAAAATAATATAAATATTCCTGTTTCTAAGTAAAACAATCTCTAAATCAATTTCCTCCTTTTACATTAAAAAAATAAAATAAAAATTTGAAATTAAATTCCCCGAATAAAAAAAATTTATAGGGGAAGTCATAATATCTAATAATATCTAGAATATTTGGGATTAGAAAATTTTTGATAAAATAGAAGTGAGCTTAAATAAATTTTATTTAAGAAACTTTTTATACAATTAAAATTAATAAAAGAATTTAACATGATAAAATAAGTAACAAAGGAATATTAAATTTATATTAATAGCGAAGAATTTTTTATAAAGCTTAATCTTTCTTTATTACGAAAAAAAATTAATTTCTTTTTCATACAGAATATTTATTGTCAATAACTAAGACTTTTCAATCAATCAAAGCTTCTTTTTTATTTAAACTAATGAATTAATTTTAAACAATAAATGCATGTGAACTATAATTAATTAAGATTTTGAAGGTCCCTCTATTCAAAATGTTATCTTCTTGCATTAAATCTTCAAAAGTATTTTTTTTAATGCAATTTAGATAACAAATCTCAATTAACAAATGAAAGTTTTTACAAGTATGTTTATGTGGTTATATTTAATTTTTTATCTTTCCTTCTTATTTTATCTATGCCTTAAAAGTTATTAAATATTAGATCTATTATTGTTTGATTTTGATTTTTGAATCTAACTTTTGGGAGATTATTGTCAATTTTAAAATATTAAATCTTCAATTTTTTCATTTTCTAATATTTAATTGCCTAGATATTACTCTCTATCTAAATTTTAATAAATACTTTCTATTGTTTGCAAGTCATTTTAGAATTCATTAACATACTAGCTTTATTAGGCATTCAAATTTTATCTATTAGATTTTTAAGAAGTTTTCAAAATTAAGTTGTTGCTTTATTCACAGTTTGAAAAGTTCTCAAGATACTCAAAATCTTTTTGTTACTAAGGATTTGATTAGTATCTACATTTTTTATTAACTAAAGATTTTTTAAATGATTTTTTTATATTCATTTTTTGATACATTTAGTTTTCTCACTTTTAAATAAATAGCTTCATTCTATTTTAGTGGAATAACAACTTAATAATAAGTTTCAAATTTATTTATCATTAAGAAATTAATTTGAGCTCAATTAATATTCTTCAATGCTTTTATTATCATGGGAATCTTAAAATTTTAATTTATTAAATAAATAATAATTTTATTTTTATATGAATGAAAAACACTTAATAAATATTTCCCTAATTTAATAAAAATGGGGGTAAATTAAAAAATAATCATAGTTCTTATATTTAAGTCTTAACTAATTGGGATTTTTGTGGGAGAGACGGCCTTTTTTACTATATATAACCCCCTAATAGTGATAGTTAATTAATGAAGCAAATCTTGTTATCTAAAATATTTGAGATTAAATCCTTTTTGGTATAATATGAGGAGTTTAAGCAAATTTTATTTAAAAAAATTTAATGTAAGAAAAGTTAATTAAAGAATTAGTATGATTAATGGGCAATTTATAAGTATTAAATTCTTATGACGATTATGACTTTTTGATAAAATATAATCTTCTTTATTATGTAAATAAATTAATTCCTTATTAAAACTGAATGTATGTAAACAGTAATAAAGACTTTTGGATCAGATACAAGCTTCTTTTTTATGTAAACAATTAATTAATTGTAAATACCGAATGTATGTGATTGATAATAAAGATTTTTCAGACAAATCAAATATTCTTTTTGGTGTAAACACATATTAAAAAATTTTACATCCATGAATTTATATTTTTTTAACTATTTAATTTAGGCTAAAGCTAAACGCTAAACTTAATTTTTGATAAATAATAATAATAATAATAATAATAATAATAATAATAATAATAATAATAATAATAACAATAAGAATAAATCTTCAATATTAGAAAGCTATGAATAAAGCAATTAATTTACTTCTTATTATTACTTTTTTGGGATATGCTCTCTCAAACACAATAACTTTACCTTTGATAGAAAGTAAAACAGATGGTTTGGTTGTAAATATCAAATGCGGCACTTAAGAATGCTAAAAAATTATGCGAGTTCAGGCATACGATGGTTGCACAACTTAAATTAAAAATGATCCTGAGCATGATAATTGCGGAGCTACAAAATTGGATTATAATAGGAGTTATCAAGGATATAATTATAATGCACAATTTTTAATCGACACTACCTCATTTAGTATGAATTTCACAATCCCTGACGTTTCTTATGACAATTATAACCAAAACATATTTTGTCTTAGTCCTTCCACTAGTATTGATGATATGACTAATCCAGTTGTTGTGTTATATAAACAAGGATTTATTAAAAACTAACATTTCTACTTCTATGCTAAAAATATAACCTACATGAGTTTAATAGATACTGTTGTTGGTGCTCTACATATAGGTTAACCTGATATGTCAGTTGTTAAGCCAGGATCTAAGGTTTATTAACTCCTTTCATACAATAACAATTTTAAATACTCAATTCAAGGATCAAAGAGGTTTAGATATGATGGTGAATCTATTACATTTTATATGACATTTTTATAATTGTCCTACCCATACAGTGTTTCTTAGACAAGTCACTGCATTACTATTGATACTGTAACACTTGAAAGATTAATTATGGTATTTAGGAAAAAAGGTTTGAAATTTACATAAAAAGATTATGTAATTCATTTCCAATCTCTTTAAGGTTTGGGAAATTTCGAATTCGACCTATATGCAGTAGGAGATAAATCTTTCACTGTTACATTTACTCCTTAAGAAATGACTACTAAGCAAAGTGATGGTACTTATTATTTGAGAATGTGTGAAGATCCTACTATTCAAAGTGCTATATTTGGATATTCAATCTTCAACAGATATTATGTTGGATATAATTTAGATAATAATTCTCAATTAATAGCTGAAAGAGCAGACTAGCAAGTCCAATAATTCTGATGAACAAAAATCAAAGAAATATAATATAATAGATCAATAAATAATATTAGAAATAAAATATATCAATTTATATATATTATTCATAAACTTTATAAAATTTTTTTATTTTTATAGGAATTAAATGCTAAACTAAAAAAATTGATTTTTATTTAATAATTGGTTAAATGTATAAAAATTGTTATGCAGACTATAATTAAGATAAAAACTCTCAATTAATAGCTGAAAGAGCTTATTAATTAGCTAATCAAATCAAATATTAAAATATATAGAATAATTTTTATTTAATAGTATAATAAAAATATATCAATTAATAGATATAATAAGAAACTTTAACAAAGTTTTGTATTTTTATATGATTAAAATTGAAACAAAATAAATAAAGTTTAATTTTATTCAATAATTTGTATTAAATATCCAACAAACATCGTAAAAGATATTGTATCGATAATAATACTGAATTAATAGCTGAAAGAACAGATTAGCAAACCCAATAAAACCTATGTAAAAGAGTAGATCAATCATTATTTATAACCACATTTTTATAAAAATATTCCTATTTTTTTATCTTAAAAAGTTTATAAAAACTTTTTTATTTATACCTCAAATTTTATTTTAAAACATAGAATTTTTTTATTTTAATTGATATATTTTAAATAACTTTAAAAATTATTATTGTCATAAAGTATAAGCTGAAAAGCATATTAAATTATATTATCAATAAGAAATAGATAGTTGTTAAAATAATTTAAAAATGTTGAATAATTATTCAAAAAATATTGTTTGCTATTTTCTTAAAATAAGTAAAAATATTTTCTTTATTTTTTACATTAAAATAATTTTTAAGTTAATATTTTTTCTTTAAAAATAATTTATTTTAATAAATATTTTTCTTTAATAAAAAAAAAATAATTAAAAATTGTAAAAATCTGGAGAACCTGGGCATTGATCCCAGTGCCTCTCGTATGCTAAACGAGCGCTCTACCATTTGAGCTAGATCCCCTTATATTGATTTAACTAAGAGAATATTTTTTCTTTGATTATTTTTGTAAAAATATAAAAAAGCTTTTTAAAAATATTAATATTTATTTGAAATTATACAAGCTCAAATGTTTAGTATACCAGAAGCCCTTAGGTCAATATCTTGTTCCCCCTTTTACTATTTTAATTAAAATATTTTAAGAATGATAGAATAAATAAAGCACAAATAAGAGGCTTTTTATATTTTTGTTTGTAGAGGAAAATAAATAATTTTATAATACTGTTAGAATTAAAAAATATGAAAATAATACTTTAAATAGTTTATGAAGGGGATCTAGCTCAAATGGTAGAGCGCTCGTTTAGCATACGAGAGGCACTGGGATCAATGCCCAGGTTCTCCAAATTTTTAAAAATATTTTTTTCAAATATTCTTTAATTTAATTACAAATATTTGATTAAAAAATAAAATAAAGTGGAATATATTTTAAATCAAACTGTCAATATGGGGATCTAGCTCAAATGGTAGAGCGCTCGTTTAGCATACGAGAGGCACTGGGATCAATGCCCAGGTTCTCCATTTTTAAAAATCTTATTTAGTTAAATAATACATACATATTTTTGATATATTAGTGTTTAAAATCTCCATCAAATAAATAATGTTTTCTCTAGAAGAGTAATTTATTTTTCTGAAGCTATTCAGAAAATAATAAAAAATTAAAAGTAATATTAAAATAATTTTATTAGGTTCTAAAACGAAAACAACAAAAAAACAAAGTAATAATCTATTTAACTTATTAAAAAAAAATATCCTATTTATTTAACTTTTAAAAATAAATATAAATAATTATTAAAAAATATTAAATATTTAAACATATTTTTAAAATGTTAATAATAACTTTCTTAAATAATAACTAAAAGAATATGAAAATTGTTTCTCTTTTTTTTAATTTTGTTATTTTTTAAATTTTTATTTCGGTAATTTACAATCATTATTTACCTTTTATATATCAAGTTCTTATTTTAAAATCATCTAATATATTTTCAAATCTTAAATTTTACAAAATAATACATTATAAATTAATCATTAATATCTTTTTTTTGTTTAATTTAAAAATTGAAATAAATAAAAAAATTTCTTATCGTTTTTTATCAATTAGATAAAATTGAAATTAAAAAATTAAATAAATTTAATTAATCAAATAATATTTATTATCTAAAAGAAAAACTTTAGATGAATTCTAATCCAAAAAAATATTCTTTTTATCAAAAGCTATTTAATTATTAAGTAAAATAATTACAGTGTAGTTAAATATCAGAATTAATATCTAAAAATAATGAATGTATGTATGTATGCGAGTGACAATTTTAATTTCTCAATCAAAAAAAAGTTTCTATATGAAGGAAGCATAAATTAAAAAATTTTTTAAATAAGAGTTAGTATTTGCAATTTATTATAAGATTAAAAACCAAAAAATAAAATCTAATAATTAAAAAAAATAATTAAATAATAAATCTGAAATATTGGAATATGAAAAAGGTTGTTAACTTACTTCTTTTCATTATTTTTTTGGGATTTGCTTTCTCAAACACGATAAAATTACAATTGATGCAAAGCTAAGAAGATGGATTAGTTGTAAATATCAAGTATGGTACTTAAGAATGCTCACAAAATATGAAAGTTTAGACATTCTACTATTGCACAACTTCCTTGATAAAGAGTCCTGAGCGTGATAGCTGTGGAATTTAAAAAATGGATTATGATGAGAATTTTGAAGGATATGATTATAATGCACAAATTACATTAGATACTACTAAATTTAATATGAAAATCACAATCCCTAATTATGCTATTGGCAATTAATAGCAAAATATCCTTTGCCTCGCACCTACATTAAACGTTAGAAATAGTTCTAATTCTGTTGTTGAGCTATATAATCAATAAATTATTCCAAATTAGCAATTCTACTTCTATATTAAAAATCTTACTTATATGAATCCAATAGATATCGCTGGTGAAATGCATATAGGTTAGCCTGATATGTCTGTAGTTAAACCAGGTTCTTAAATCTATTAACTCTACACAGTGAATGACAATAATAATTTCTCAATTTAGGGGTCTAAGTAGTTTAGGTATGATGGCGAATCAATTACAAATGCTTATTCACAATTTAAACTGGCCTAGGGATACTATCTCTCTTATTTAAGTGATTATATCACTGTCAATACGCTCACTTTTGACAGTTTAATTAAGGTATTCAAGAAAAAAGGTTTAAAATTTACTTAAACTAAATAATATGACATTTTTTTCTAATCTTTAGAAGGATTGGGAAATTTCGAATTTGATCTACACAAAGAAGGTGGCAAATCTTTCACTGTTACTTTTACTCCTTAAGAAATGACAGTTAAACAATAAGATGGCACTTATTATTTGAAAATGATGCAAGATCCCGTAGTCAAATCAGTTAGTATTGGGTGGATGATATTCAATAAGTATTACATAGGATTTAATTTAGATGGCTATTCTTAATTAATAGCTGAAAGAGCAGATTATTAGGCTCAATAATTCTGATCCAACAGATAAAAGAATTATAACTTAAAATATAAATACAATTATATAATAATAATATGTCAATTTATATATATAGAAGACAAAATTAAAAAAAAAATTTATATTTAAAACAATGATAAATAAATAAATATTGATTTTATTTTTATATAAATTAAAAACACTTAATAAATATTTCCTTAATTTAACAAAAATGGGGGTAAATTAAAAAAATATCAATATTTCAATTTTTAAGTCTTAATAAAAACAAATAAAAATGATTATGAAACAATTGAAAAAAGAATTTTTAAAAACCCTGTTTAGTAATAATTTTCTAATAAGGGAAATCTTGATATCAAGAATATGTGAGATTAGATAATTTTTTATATTAATTTAAACAAATTTGATTTAAGAAAATTTTTTATATAAGAAAAGTTAATATAAGAAATTAATATGACAGTTTTTTGATAAAATGTAATCATCCTTGTTAAGAAAATAAATGAAATTCCTAATAAAAACTGAATGTAGGTGAATAATATTAATGACTTTTCAATAAAAAAACATTTTTTTTATGTAAGTAAATCAATTAATTTTGTAAATTACCAAATTAAATACTAAAATAAATTTATTTTTATTTAATAATTGGTTTTAAATATATAAAAACTATTATTCAGGCTATAATTTAGATACAAATTTTCAATTAATAGCTGAGAGAACATATTAGCAAGTCAAATGCAATTATTAAAAATATAGAAAAATTAATATTAAATATAATGATTATGATACATTAATATATAAATATTACAAAATATATTAAAAAAGTTTTTTTATTTTTATATCGATTAAAATTGAAACAAATTTAATTTATTTTTATTCAATAATCGGTATTAAAAATATAAAAATTATTATACCAGCTATTGTATAGATAATAATTCTGAATTAATAGCTGAAATTACAGATTAAAAATCCCAGTAAAACTATTAAAAGTTACAATATTGATTGTTTAACATAACAAAAAATAACATCTTTATAAAAATATCCATTTTTGATATTTCAAAATAGTTTTATAATAATTAAAAATTGACCTTTCAAAATTTCAATGAAATCCAAAGAGTCATCAAACATCAAATATATATTAATATAATAATTTTTCTCTGTATAAGCTGCAGATAATTTCTATTGATCCTCTTTTGAAGAGAATATTATTTTTAATATTAAGTTAATTATTGAATTCAACTTTATTAAAAAATAATATCAAAATGAAATTATATTAATTAAAAGATGTTATTAAAAATTAATTTTATATATATATGAATTAATTAAAGTTTAAGCTTACAAAAAAAATGTATTTTTATTAGATAATTGGAATTAAATATAAACTATCATAGTGATTATAATAATTATGAATTAATAACTGAAAGAGCATATAAGTAAGCTAAATAAAACCTATGAAATAAAATAGAACAAAAAATATTTAATAATAAATAAAATCTTAATAAAAAATATATCAATTTTTTGATATTACAAAAAATCTTAATAAAAGTAATATTATTTTTTCTGAATTAAAATTTATGAAAACAAAAGATAATTCTTCTTTTTGAAATAAAATTATTTTGACAAAGAATAATACTTTAAAGACATAATATAGAAAGAAAAAAAAATTTTATTTTTATGATTATTTCATTTTAAAATTTCAATCAAAATTATTTTTATCTAAAATCATACAACATTTAACAATTCTCCTAAGTTTTATTTCAAATTAGTTTTAGGATACAATTGTTCTGATTTTTATGAGACTCCATAAGACAAGAATGTTGGTTTATAGCTTGCTAAATTGATTTGAGAGGTTGTATTTAGCAATAAACCATTACAAAATTAAGACTTTCTTGGTAAATTTAACAAAATATTTTATCTTCTTTCTTTGACAGGTAATTATGCTGCTTTGTTTGGTTTAAGCTTTTTGAATAATATTTATTTTTTACTTTTATATTTGCTGAAAATGTAATTAAAGTTATTATGAGGAAAGAATTTTTTAAAATTCTAAATCTAATCAAATTAATCCATAATATGCTCATTATATTTTGAGTCCATGTCATCAATAGAATCTTAATGTTGATTCTTAATTGCTTCAATATAGTAATCAATACTTTGCTTATTTAAAAGTAATCCTAATTGGTGAGGATTAGAAATAATTTCATTGTTTTCAGGAATGCCTAAAATTTAGAGAGCCTATTTGATTTCTTAATTTTTGTTAAGTTGCTTCTGGCTTTATTCTTGGAATTTGCTGCTTTAGGCTTACTTCTTTATGTTATTTGAAGAGTTGTTTTATTAAGCGTTTTGTATATAGTTATATGCAAGATTTTGAAGGTAATTTTAAAATTGATTTTAATATTTTGGCTCTTCAAATTTAACAGATGCTCCTTTCTTTACTTCTATTGAGCTATTCAATATAGATTCATTATATAAGCTATTAGATATGCTTTTTTCAATATAAGACTAAATACTATTAGAGACAAGCATTTCGATTGAAGGTCTTAGACCCAATTCAGAAGAAAGTGTTTTCACAGGTTTTTTATTTGAGCTACTATTTTGACGGACTGAACTTTAAAGTGACCTCAGCTTATCTTCGTTTTAATTTGTGCTTGAGTTTAATTCATCATAACTATTTCTCTTATGTGTTTACTAGCATATTTAAGTGGTCATATTTCTTTTTTTATCTTTCTTTCTGATTTTATGGATGTCTTAAAAGTTGCTAGCTATCGAATCTTTTATTATTTGATTTTGTTGTGAATTCTAGCTTTTTGGAGGTTATTATAAATTTGAATATATTAAATCTTCAGTTTTTTCATTTTCTAATATTTAACTGTCTTAGTTTTAGTCTCTATCTGACTTTTAACAAAAACTTTCTATTTTTTACAAGTCATTTTAATAATCATGAACATACTAGCCTTATTCGGAATTGGACTGTTAGCTGTTAGATAGTTAAGGATTTTTTTAAACTAAGTTACTGCTTTATTCCCCGTTTAAAAAATTCTCAAGATACTAAAAGTCTTTATAGCTATTAAGGATTTGATTAGAATCTTCTTTTTTCATTGACTATAGATTTTTAAACGATTTTTTTGTAGTCATTTTTGATTTCATTTTTTTCATGCTTTTAGTTTTTTCACTTTTAAACATGGAGCTTTATTCAATTTTAGTAGGATAACAATTTAATGAAGAGTTTGAGCCTTATTATTCGTTTGAAGATGACTAATTAGAGCTAGATAAATATTCTTAATCACTTTTACTATCATGAGATTCTTAAGATTTAAGTTCCTTATCAGTTTAAAACAAAAGCTCAATCTGAGAATTAAAATATCTCAAATTTTATTTCAAAGCTTATTAAATTTATTTGTTGTTTTTAATACTCATCCTATTATTTAAATTGTACATTATAATTTATTAATACAAAATATTAAGATAGGAAAAGTATTAAAAATATATTTATCGTAAATTAGCTAAAGGATTACTCTTTAAATTTAATATTTAATTAATTGTAATTTAAAATATTATTCACAATCTATTTACAAAAATTTTCAATATATCCATAAAATTTGTTTTACAAATATTATGATTTTGCAGTAAATTCCATAACAAATTAATAAAATAACTAAAAATATGATAAAAATAAATTATTACCAAGGATTTATTCCTCTCTTTTTATAAGACCTCTCAAAAAACTATCTGTCTTAAAATATGCTAAAATTATATTTTAGGATTTAAAACTATTTATCAAATGTTTAATGTATTTTAGGACAGTTGCATGCTAAATGGCCTCCTTATTGGCAAACGTAACATTACGTAAATACTTAAGGCAAGTCTTATTATATTTTTAATTGTTCCTCCATCATTTTGAACCTTTCAAAATCTTCATCATTTTCTTTTATTAAATTGATAAATTTTTATCTGTCAATTTTATACAAGGTTGATAAATTTAAACTTCTTGCGCATGCCATTCTAGCTAACCCTGAAAAAAATGAGATCTCTCCAAAAAGTTCATTTTCTTAAACTTATTTTATAACATTAATTCTATTTACATTATTTCCAGTAAAATTAATTGCACTTAAGCTAGGAGGACTGGTTTAATAAATTTCAATCGACCCACTTTCAACAAAATAAATAGATTAGTCATTGTGATCTTCTTGCTCAAATATAATTTCGTTGGGAGAAATAAGAACTTCTTCCATTATGAAAACTAACTTCCTTAATGTTTAAGATGAAAAATTAGCAGTAAAAATTGAAAAATTTTTTAATATTCTTGAATTTATTTCAATTGTAATTTCATTTCTCAACTTATTAGATAAAGTAGATAAAATTTAGTTTTCTTGAGTTTAGTTTCTATCTTTTTACTCTTCTGCCAAGAAAGATAAGTAATGTCTTACTCTACTCTTTAGAGATATGCAAACATTTTTTCTGTTTAAATATCTAAATTTTCAAAAATTTTAATATCATATGTTCAACTGAGTATTATAATTTACCTCTAAATTGTAGTTATGTTATCATTTAATTATTTAGATGATTTTTCTATTTCTTAGAGTATAAATCCAATATTATTTATAGAATAAGCAAAGACACAGCTAAACAGAATCATTGAAATAGATATGAAAAGAGCTTCAACATAATTGCATGCTGAAATATCTCCATATCCAACTAAATCGATTTGTTAATTTATTTTAGAAAAAATTTAAAATTCGTATGGATGATCAAAAGTTAATTTACCCGTAGTCATAGTAGTTATAGCCCAGTACATAGAGTAAATATATTTTTCTAATTAAGTTAAACCATCTAGCGAGTATTTTTATAACCATGAGTTAGAGAAACCATTTTCTAACTCATACAAACCTAAAAAATACCAACCTAGACTTACTAAATTTTATTTTAAATTAAAAAATTAATTTTTGATGAAAACTAATTTAAACTATTGGGGGGAATTAAAAAAAATTAAATACATATTATGAAACCAGTAAAAAATTGGTTCCTTTTAATCTATCTAAAATCTGATTAATTTTTTTAATCAAAATTTTATTAATAAAGAAGATGATCTTTTTATGGTGATTGCACATTTTAATTAATAAAAAAATTATAAATAATAAAGTTCAAAAACCTGAATGAGCAACTGTAAGGACAGTTAGTAGCTAATTAAAAAGCCTAATCATATGCTTTTGGCTTTCTCTTAATGTAAATGCATAGCTGAAGCGATTTATTTTTGGTGAAATACCATTTAACTTAAGGAAAATTAACAAATTGATGACAAAAGTGCTAAACGAGTTGGAAGGATTATAGACTAAAGTTGTATTCTTACTTATAACCTTATATCCCATAATAAATAGGGAGATAGAATCAGTAAAAAAGACGTTTGAGGTGAGATACTTCAATGATATTTTTTTTCTGTTAGTAATTATAGAGTCCTTATTAAAGTAAGCTGTATTGAAGTTAACCAGTATGTCAAATAAAAATACAATGAAAGTGTATTGAAAGTATTATTTAGTAAAATATGAGTCACTTTGCCCTTAAAAGAAAAACATCAAAACTGAGTAAATATAAATGAAAGAAAAGGTAAATAAAACTTAGAAAATATCCCAATATACCCTAATTGAATCTGTAGGCATAAAAACTGGTATAGGCTTTTTGAGCTGTAATAATTAGTATAACTTAGCAAAAAGTAAAAAGACTGAGTTATTTTTACTTTTTTTTTGGTGAAAGTAAACCAGGTCATTTAGTGTATTCAGCTAGATTTCTGTTATATCTCCAAGTATTCTGTTTTTCTTCCTGTATTTAAGTAGTTAGATGAAATTTTCAACGTGGTTATTAACACGTTAAACCCTGCTCATAGATTTATTGATTATATTGTTTATTATATTTGCAGCCTTTTAATAGTTATATACACTTTATCTAGCACCTACTGTCTTATTATTATTTACTGGATTCTATTAAATGTTAAGATTGCTTTACATTTATACTTGCTATTCTATATTTCTGAAAGAATCTGCAGCAAAAAAATCAACCTATTTCTAATTTTCTGAGCAATTTTAGTTTCCTTCATTTTTTATTGAATTATTTCTCAAATTTTGCTATTTTATTCTTTGGAATTGACTATCAGTATCTCCTGCTGAATCTTCTTATTTTTCATTTTAGTTTCTTAACCTAGTGCTGTCATCAACAAGTTATTTTATTAAAGTAGATGATTAGTAATCACCTATAATATTTAGTTGACTTATTAAATTAGTTTCACTATACTTCTTTACGAGCTTATTTTCATTAAAAAAACTCTCTTAATATTATTATTTATTTTCATTCGTTATTGAAAAGCTTTTTTCATTTTATGCTACAGAAATATTTTTATCCTCTTTAACACTATAATTATGTGAAGAAGATGTATTCAGATATTCATGATCTCCTTTTAAACTCCTTACTCCATTCTAATCAAATATCCTTCCTTGTATTGATTTATTTTAAAAGTTTTGTATATCACTGGAAAAGCTTACTTTACTCATTTCAATATTTTTAGATTCTTTATTATTATCTCTGTTCAATTTTTGTTTGCTTGTTTGTTTGTTTGTTTGTTTGTTTGTTATTTTAATTCTACTTAACTTTTTGATTTTGTTTTAATTATCATAATAATTAAAAACAAAATAGATCTTCTTTTTACATTAATAAATTAAAAAAAATGTAAACCATTGACCATAAAAAATAAAATATGTGATCTAGTTAAAAACATTACCCACACATTTTTTTTTATTCATGAATAAACCATTTTTTTTTATTAAAATTTGAATACAAATAAAAGAAAATTGATTATTTTTTTTTTTAGAATAATGGATAAGGTAATTCAATTAATTATAAAAACTAGCTCTAACTTAATAATTTTCTTGAAATTTATTAATTGAAATATAATATTTTTTTAATAATTTTTTGCAATGCTTTAATCTGAAAAAAAAAAACTAGGCTTAAATACAGGCAACATAAATTTGACAATAATTTATTAATTTTTGAATTCTTAAAAGTAGTAAATAATAAATAGCATTATTTAAATGCATGAGTAAATATTTTTAGATTATTTTCAAAACTATTTATTTATTTTTGGGTATAAACGGTCACCTCTTTATGAAACTCCATATGATAAATAAGTAGGTTAGTAATTTTAGAAGCTGATTTCCATGAAATGAACCTTTTAAATAATATTATTTAAAAATTTAGAGTTACTTTAATGAAGAGGTGATAAGAATATATTTTATCTTCTTTCCTTAGGGATAAGTATTTTTGTTTTCCTATTATCATTCTGTCTTTTCTGTTTTTACTTTCTAAAAATATTATTGAAATTGTTGTGGATAAAAAACTTTTAAAAATTTTAGATTTTATCAAAGTTATCAACTTAGATTAATTAACTATCAGTTATTGTTTTGAATTTATTCAAGTTAAACAGCTAATTTTAAGATTAAATTTTTTATGTCATTTACTTTGTTAGAAATTATTTTTAATCACTTGTTGATAACTTTTTTCTTTTCAATCCAAAACTACTGTTTTAAGCTTCTAAAGTTTTTGTGTTAGTGTTTATTGTATTGCATTTGGATAAAGAAGTATTTTATTTAAATGAAACAGAATTCTAATTTTTCAATATTGTTTTAATTTTATTGTCAGAAAAAAGTAAATTCTCTGAGCTTTTTATACTTTTATTCTATTCAATTTATTATTTATTTGTCTGTTACAATAATTCTTCATAATATGCTGACTTAAATTTATCTATAGTATTTTTTATTTCATTTTCTATGTGAGAGGCTTCAGCTTGCTTAGTAAAATTAAGAGATTTTTAAAAACTCAAGATAGGTATTAAATTATTGTTTATAAATTTGATTAGAGGATTTAAATTTTTTTCTGATGTTTACGATGTTTAGAATTTAAAACTTTTTTAAACATTTTGTTATACTTTAAGCTTTTCCAAGTTCTCTTCAAATTATTCATCAATTTTAATTATTTCATTTTGGTATTCCTGAGAAATACTTCTTTAAGAGATGTTTTATTATGAAGTAGTTATAATCTTAGACTATTCAGAAATATTGTTGTTACTTTTTGATCTGTATGGATAGAGTTCTGAATTAGTCGCTTCTTTTATATTAATTTTGCTTAAATTAGGATCTTCTTGACTAAATTAGCTATTTATTTTTTAGTATCGATCAGTTTAAATTTAAGATTTCCTTTTTGATATTTATTGATTTTGATCAACTTATAAGCTCTTCACTGAAGTTTCCTTTAGTGATTAATTAGAAATTTGCTCTTAAACAGAGCTCTAATTAGACTACGAGGATTCCAAATCTTAATTTGAATAATTTGATTGATTATCAGAAAAATTAGATAAAATATCACTCTCAGTCTTAAACATCATTTCTACTTGAGAATTCAAATTTCTTAAATTTGTTTTAATTAATTTGCAAATATCTTCATTTTTTTAATAAGATTATCTAATTTATAGTTTAAATAAAAATACTTTAAACCACATCAATGAATACTTCAATTTGAATTAAAATAATCATTATTTTTTTATAATTGAAAAAACAAATAAAAAAGTACATTGAATTCTATCTTCTTCTCTTAGTGTTTCTTTCAAATTTATCTCTATCTTAAAAAACACTGAAATTGTTTTTTAATATGAAAAATTGCTTATCAAATAATTGATGCACTTTTGGACAATTACTTGTAATGTGTCCTCCATTCTTGCAAATATAGCACTCAACAAGTATGGATTGCAAATCTTATTGAATTTTGATTTATTCTTCAATTTGTTTAAATCTTTCAAAATCTTCTTGGTTTTCTTTGATTAAGTTAAGAAATTTCATTCTATCAATTTTGTATAATGTAGATAGATTTAAACTCCTAGCACAAGCACTTCTAGATAAACCAGAGAAAAATGAAATTTCTCCAAACATATTATTCTTTTCGAGTTTTTTCAAGATATGGACTCTCTGATTATTAAAAATATTAAACGCTTATATATCTAATTAAGGTGGGTTTAGTTAGTAAATTTCAATGAAGCCTTTTTCTATCAAATAAATTGACTAATCTTAAAAGTCTCCTTACTCAAATAAAATCTCATTAGGTGAAACAAGAACTTCTTCCATAATAAAAACTAACTTCCTTAGTGTTTGAGTTGAAAAATTTCTTTTGAATAATAAGTAATTGTTTAAAACTCTTGTATTAATCTCTATTGTAATTTCATTTCTTAATTTAGTAGATAGAATTCCTAAAATTTTATTTTCACTTGCTTAATCTCTGTCTTTTTGTTCATCTGCTAAATATTTTAGATAATTGATTGTCCTACTTTAAAGAGATAAATCTGCATTTTTTCTTTTAAGGTACCTTATGAAAAAATATTTATTAATATTTGAATAAAACAAACAAAATCTTTATAAATCTCCAAAAAAAAATTTGTAAAATTTTAGTTTGCTTTTCATTTTTTGAGTATAATTTAAAATATTAAAGGATTAATTTCTTTCTATCTATTATAAAAATGATGATGAATTATTTAAAAATGAATTAACTATTATTTTATTTTACCTATGAATTGTATTAATATTATCATTTAGTTCTTTGGCAGATTTTTCAATTTCTTAAAGAATAAATCCGATGTTGTTTATAGAATAAGCAAACACACAACTAAATAATAGCATTGCTATAGAAATAAAAAGAGCTTCTATGTAATTAGCTGCAGCAATATCTCCATAACCGACTATTTTAATTACACTTATTTTTAAATATGTTTTTTCTTATTATTTATTTACCTGTTGTCATTGTAGTTATTGACCAATACAGTGAATAAATATACTTTTCATAATATTCCATATCATTTAAATTATACTTTTGTAGCCATGAGTTAGTAGAACCGTATTAAATTTCACAGACCCCTAGAAAATACCAAGCCAAACAAACTTTAATAAGAAAAATATTTTAAATATTTTTACAGGATTTTCAAACAATTTTACCAGCATGAGCAACTCCAATTACATTAAATAGCTAATTTAGTAAACGCAGTATATGTTTCTAGTTTTCTTAAAGAATAAATAAGTGAGAAATTCTGTCTTTTTTATTTGGAATTCCATTTAGTTTGAAGAAAATAGCAAAATTAATAACAAAGAGACTTAAGTTATTTTTAGGGATAAATAATATTTAGCTAATTAATTTGTTACCAACAATTAATAGGCAAATAATGTCAATAAAAAAGTCAGTGGATGTTATGTATTTCTTTACTATTTTATTCCGTTTAGTTATGATAATATCTATGTCAAAATAAGCTGTGTTTAAATTAATTAAAAGGTCTACTAAGAACATTATAAAAATTAATAAAAACCAATTTTTCAGCTCATTTGAGTCGCTTTCATATAAGTTAAAAAACATATGTATCGAATATAAATAGACGAATAAATAAGTCAAAAACACTATTAATATATCCCAGTATATCCTCACAGAATTAGTTGGCATAAAAACAGGAAAAAAAGCCTTAAATCCGAAAAAATTTTAAAGGGAGAACAGCCTTATTAGGCTTGTACTTGTTTTAATTTCATTTTATTAGAAAAAAACAATATCCTTGATTATTTTTTTCTCAGCTAATTGCAAAGATTACAGCTTTCTATTTTTCTTCCTCCACTTGAGGAATTAAATAAAATTCAATACATGTCTATTTATTCTTTCTACTCTATTCATTGATTTGTTCAATACATTTCTTACAATCTTAGCAGCTTTTTCAAAATTTTATGCACTTGTGCATGATAACTAATGGTTTATATGATTACTTTTAAAGCTTTTTAAATTCTAAAGCTATTAATCAGCATTCTTTGGTAATGTTTGTTAACTGGTATTTTAATTATCATAAATTGGACTTTGATTATCTTAAAATTAGTTTTTTACAAATGAATTTTCTATTTCGATCTCTTTTTTACTTATAGCCTATGTTCTGCTTTGATAGTTCTACTTTTAATTTTAATTTTCGATTTATTAATGTGGAAGTTCTTATTGTTAAAACTAAGATTTTTGGCTTCCTGGAGACATTGTCTCCGTATCTTCTTAATCTTCATTATTTTCTCCTTATTATACCTGACTAATTATAATTTTATTACTTCTTCCTTGATTTATTTATGAGAAATCTCGAGAGAGATTATTCTCTATGATAAAGGAGTTAACATGATCATCAATGTCACCTTACAAACAGTTAAATATGCTATCTTCATATATCGCACCCTGTATGGATTTTTACTAAGTAGAAAAGAATTCAGCTTAATGGAATTTATCTTAATTTTCTTTTAACATTGTAGCTTAAATAAGTAATTATTATTTGAATTTTTATTAGATTTTTGGTTAAATGGCAATAAATTTAATTTTTTTTAGCTACTTTAATTCTAATAATAATTTTTTTAATTATTGATGAAACTAAACATAAAAAATTATAGTTAAACAAATTTATTATCATCTCAACTAAGAATACATTCACGTTCACTTAATGCATAATAAAATAATCTGCATAACTTATATTTTCTTTCAAATACCTCTTATAATCATCCAACTAATTATTACATGTGTTTTAATAGAAAAACAAAGAATTAAAAATTTATAAACTTTTGTTGAAATATTTACATTTTTTGGAAATATTAAATATGAATGTATTCAAAACAGATATAAACTCCTTACAGAAATAATTCAATATTTATATATTTTTTCTAATTTTATTATATATTTTTCTATTTATTTTATTTATTTATTGTATTTCAAGGTTTGAAATTCATTAAATAGTACATTCATAAAACTTATGAAAGTTAATTTAGAAAACCATCTTATCTTCTTGGTCTTTTGTTCAGGTTAGATACACATAGGTAATCCATTTCTAGAGAAAGCTATGATTCAAGTTTATTTGTATAAGGGTAAAAAAGGATAAAACATAATAATCAAATCGTCTTTTAGTTGTAGTATCAAAAGATTTATGAAATCCATAAATTTAATTTAATTCTATTACTAATTAAAATTAATAAATTCAATTTGTTATAATTTATCTACTATTCTATCTGTAATCTCTAGTGTTTGCCATCAAATTAATCTCTTTCTTTATTTATTGTCCTTAAAAAATAATTTTAAAATATTTAAATTGTATAATTTCCTTTTAATATTAAATAATATTAATATATGGAGTTTCTTTTGATTAAAAATATTTTATATAAAATTAAAAATCTTGATTCTATTCTTAGCAGAAATCATATTTTAATATGTTTTTAGCTGACTTTATTAATTCACTCTATTAAAATATTAATAATAAATTTAAAAAATAAATAAAATAAATTATCAGATCACTTAGCAAAGATAAACATATTCATCACATATTAGATTTTATTTAAATAAAATATATGCTTTCAAATTATAAAAATTTATAATGTAACATTTTTAAAAATTAAATGTGAAATTGATAAAATAATTATTTTATTTTATTTTGAGATTTATATTTAGAATAAAAATTATGATAACAAAAATCTATTTAGAAATATAATATCAATATTTTTTTTGATGGAGATCTGTTATTGGACTCCTCACTATTCTTAGAATTGTTTTAATTCATTCTGATACTATAATTGCTTTCTGTTGCATATTAATTAATGCTTAGCTAAAACATAACTAAAAAATTAACGCCCACAGTTATTGCACAAACACATTTGTGTTATTTATTCAGATTCTTAATCAGATAAGCTGTCACTTCTTAAAACAAAATATAGAGTTGATTCATTTTTGATATTGTACTCAGAAAGGGTTTTAAAGTCTTCAAGTAACTTACCAGAATAGATAATATGAAAAGGATAAACACCTTCCTTTTCTTGTATTTTAACCTTGATATTTTCAATAGTATTAGTTGTTTCAACTTCAAGAGTGATAGCTTTGCCTTTTAAAGTCTTAACAAAAATTTGCATTTGAATTTTTTTCAAAGATATTTTGTGAATGAATATTTTAATTACAATTTTTAATTATATTTTTATGATTTTCAATTATAAGTTTTCCTCTATTTTAAATTAAAATACCAAATCTGATAAATCCTACTCTCATTTAATTATTTTTCTATAATCATTATTTTTCAAAAATATCTAAACATTTTTTTTATAGTTTCAAGCAAACAATATATTTGAATTAATAAAATGAACTTTGATATATTTTCAAATAAAAATAATGTCTATTAATTTTAAATAAAAGATATGAATTGGCTCCAAAATTAAGAAATTTAATAATTTCTGATAAAGTTTATTTTTGATTTATTTAAAAAATAAATTTATTTTAAATTTACTTAATTTAATTAAAGATACAAGAAAAGGTTTGATATTAAGTAATAAAATTTTATCTACTTTTGTCAGCTAAAATAACTATAAATATCGTTTATGTTTTTAATATAAAAATTTGATAGGTAAAAATACGAAAAAGCTCCGAGACCGGGAATTGAACCCGGGTCTCCTGCGTGACAGGCAGGAATACTAACCACTATACTATCTCGGATTACATGAAATTATTCATAGAAATATTTTAGTCATTTTATAATAATGCATTTTAAATTTTTATTAATTAAATTTTTATTTATCATACTTCAAAAAATACTAAGGAGAGATTTTCCAAAATTTATATTGAAAATAAAAGAATTCTTATCGAGGTATCGTATAATTGTCTAAATAAATTATATTTATTTTTATGCTAAATCGCGTGGATAAAATAAAATTAATGTAGAAATTTATATAAAAATGTGAAAGATATTAATTTATAAAAAAATGTTATTTATTCAAAATTAATTTGCATTGATTGCATTAAAATTTATTATTTTATATTTTGTTAAAAAAGTTTTTAAGTAATACAGATCATAACAAGAAATAATTTAAAGCAGTTTGTTTATATTATTAAGTTAAATAATTTAAAATAAGTTAAATTATATGTATACTGCTAGTCTCAATCATAATAACTATAATATGTTTATTTGACTAACTTTTTCATTTTTTTAATTTGATTTTCAAAGTCATAAATTCCCTCTTCTTCCAAAAACTGACAACAACTTTATTTTATAATTTTAAAGTTTTATAAAAACCTTTTTGATTATAAAAGTTTACCTAATATTATATCTAAGAGTTGTAATATTTTAGCAAGATATCAAACTTTATCCTAGTTAACGAGCTCTTTCATTATCAATATCAGTGTCACTTTATATTTTTATAAATTTAAAATAAAATTTATTTTCTTTTCATAATCTATCATTAAGTAAAATAAAGAAAATCAATACTTCAAATTGATATCTAAACTTTTTAAGTTATAGAAAAGACATAACCCTTAACCAATCGAAGATGAGTCATCTACACAAACTATATTCTTACTATTTATAAAAATGTTTTTTAAATATGAAGTTATAATTTATTATACCCTAAGTTAAGTTTCATAGATTCTAACAGAGCTGCCTTTGACAATTTTTTAAGAAAGTAAAATATACCAGCATCACAAATTTAATTATGCCTTTTTAAATAAATATATGCCAGTTAATTTATTAATATATCTTACATTTTTAATTTTATAAGTTTAAAATCTTTTATTATGAATGAAAAAAAACTATTATCAATTAGAAAAAGATAAAAATTAAGATGATTTTTGGATATCATTTCTAATAAATTTATTTTTTAAAAAAAGGTTCAATTTAAATATGAAAATTATAGAGACACTAATTATTTAGTAATAAGTTAGTTGTATTCATTATTTAGGTTTGAAAACTATTTTTATCAATTTGAAGATATTAAATAGAGGAAAGAATATCAACTTTAAATGCATAAAAAAATTAATAAAATAAAAAATAGATATTTTTGGGTATTTTAAACTTAATTATTTAAAAAATATAATTGAAATTGGAGAAAATTTTTTTTCTATTTTTTTTTTAAATTAATAAAAATATTGATTTAATTGAATTCTATTTTTATTTATTATTTAAGATTATTACTAACTAAATGAAAAATTTTTAGTAAATATCTTAAATGATTTATTTATGTAATAAATTTGCATCATATCCACATTCTTATTATTCAAGATTTAAATAAAATTGTTAAATATTTTAATTAAAAATTAAAATTTACATCAACATATTTTTTTTAATAAATTGTTAATTTAAAGTGAATTATTTTTATTATAAATTAAATTACTCAAAGTCAATATCAATATTTTTTAGATTTGAGCACAATCCTAATTATTTGCCTAATTTTTTTACTCCACAATCTCCTATTGAAGTCCCTCTTTTTAAAATAATATATTTATTTTAAGATAATATTTTATCTGAATGAAAATTAGCAAATAATTTGATAAATATATTAATCAAAAATGCTTTCAATGCAAATTTACTAGAGCTAAAGCTTCAAATTAACTAATTTTTTGCATTAACCTATCCCGTTTCCTAGTATAGTAATTTAATCATTCGACAATTCTCTTTAAAAAAATATTTTTTAGACAATAAACTCTTAATTTGAAGATAGAAATAGAATAAATCAATTTACTCCAAATAAATTTCTAAACTTTCTAAACTTCCACAGCATGCTATTCCTTTACTTAAATGGGTAATACTTAAGCTATCATAACTTACTTAATCACTTTTGATTTTACAAAACATTAATTATAAAAACGATAATGATATGTAACATAATAGGATTTACTAACATGAGACAATTAATGTTTTAAGGTTGGTCAGATGAGATAAAAAGTTATTATACTCTGATAAGCAAGCATGATTTGCTTGTAGCTCTATTTATAAATCCAAAAGATTTACACATTTTATTAATCTTGAAAGGATATTAGCTATATTATCTGCCTAAATTTTTTTACTAGTTATTTTTATTAATTAATTATTTTTTTAAAACTAATTATTACTCAAAAGAAATACTTAAAGAGCTTAAATTTACTAATTTTCCAATTTATTTTCCTGCAATCTCACTTTGTTTTTCTTAGATGTCTCTTTATATTTTTATAAAATTTTTAAAAATTAACATTTATTAATATTTGTTACTTAATTGTAAATTCAAACTAATTTGACAATTAAATATATTTATTTTTAATTTAATATTTTATATCTTTTTAGCTCAAAATTAAGTCCATTTTTTTTTTTGAGTATATTAAGAATTAAATTTAATAAAACATCTCATCAACATAATTAATAAATAAATTTACTCGGAAAATTAAAAAGTTTAACAAATTATTGATAACTAGTTTAATATAAAATTTTATAAAAGTAAGTACTTACTTAAAATTAAGTTTTAGATTATTAAGATTCTTAATTTCGGTAATTCCAGTCATTAATTCATTTGATACCTAGGAGTTTATTCTATCCAAAAAATTTTTAGGTTTTTAAAAATTTATTTTTGTTTTACTCAAACCCAAAGGATAACTTGTTTAGTTTAGTTGTCTTCAAGCTGGTAAAAAAATTTTATTTAGTCTGCGATTTCATTTCTTAGATACTTTATTTAAAAAAATGACGAATAGCTCACTTGTACTCATTTAATAGTTTTTAAAATAAAATTATATTTATAAATTGAAGACTTACTCGAAGTTTATATCTAGTTGAGTAAGATTTGTACATTTAGCTATCCCTTCTGCTAAAATTAAAGCTCCCTAGTCAGAGATATTATTTTTTCTAGAAATAATTAATTTTATTGATATAAAAATTAATTTTATAATAATTTTATATAAACTAATTATTCAATAACAAAACCACATAACTAACCTCTATAATAGTTTTATTGATCAAAAGCTTTTAAATTAAAAGTGATACTAATTTTACTATTTCAAATGGTTTCATTTGATAAATAAAAGGTTCATTAGAGAGTGTTAAGAATTTGATTTAGATTTGATATTTTTTTTTAAGTATTTAATTTTTTTAATTTGGATAAAATAGTAAAATAAAAGAATATTTATGGTTTTATCATCAAATAATTAGATTTAAAAGCATATATTTTCAAAAAAGATTATAAACTCTATGTTAAGAACTAATTTATTGGCATTATCACATTAAAGAATTGTTGTAGACAAAAAATTTGCTCCTTTATCACCAATTTTATTTTATCTTTTCATTAAAAAATTAAAATATTTATGTTATTTAATATTAATCAAAATATATAGAGAGAAATTTTAAATAAATATATTATATGGTTTTTTAAAAAGATAATTTTTTTATTAAATATATGATTAACGATTAAAAAAAATTAAAAAAAAATAATAGAAATATTATTTTTAATTTTAATTGATAAAATTTTTTTTGATTTATTGTTTAAAATTTAAAATAAACTTCTTAATTTTAAATTTATTTAATTAAGTCTATGAATTTTTGGAGAATTTAAATAAAACAAATTTGAATGAATAAATAAAATAATTAAATAATCTTAAAAATACCCTAATTAAATATATAAGCTATTTAGATGAGTAAGGCAAAATAATTTTGGTTTGTTTTAAAATTCATTATCAGCAATCTAATTATGTCTAGAATAATAAAAGAATTAAGTAATTATAAGGTGAAACTCTGTCAATTTTTTAAAAGATAGTTCTTAAGTTACATTAAATTAAGCTCTAAACTTAAAATATTTAGACAATTTCCAAGACTATTGCACAAATCTATGAAACCGTTTTCTTTTATCATATTGTGACTATATAAATAAAAACATTGCTTTTAGTTGCATATTAAACTTTTCAATAGTGTTAAAAAAGGTATTTACCTTAAATCAATCTTTAGTTTAGACAAATTTAAACATCTAGCAATATATTCTGCAATACCAGAAGCTCCTTTGTCTCCTATTTTATTATCTCTTTTTGATATATTTTAAAAAATTTAATATCGCTTGTACTTGTGAATAAAATTGCAAAAAAATGCTAAAATTAATTTTTCAAAAGTTTAAGATATTAAAATAACTTACCTGAAAGATATATCTAAGAATATCAGACTCTAGCTTTGAGAAGTAAAACTTTCAAAATATTAAACTACATTCTTGTCATTTATTGACTTTGAGCTTTATGATTAATATATTTTGCATAAACTATAAGATTTGATTCTTAAATATCAATTACTTTTTATCAACTTTTAAAGTTTAGAGAGAAGCCAGCTAATTTAAAAATGTTTATATTAAATTAGTTTTATTTTAGCATTTTAAATTTATTTACTTCTTTTTATTTCATTATATGTTATTGTTTTATTTTTTTTTTCTTCGTTTAAAATTTGATCTTTCTAATTAATAAATAATTATAAAATAAATCATCAAAAATATTTATTATTTAAATCAGTAAATAAGCTAAATTAATGTACATCAGGTAGCTTAAGAGTAGTTACAATAAAATAAAAAAGAGGATATCTCACAACAGAATTATGTTTTGATAGATAAAAAGTAGTGAAAAATAATTATAAATATTGTTTATAAAATTAATAATATTTTAAATAACATAAAATATTTGAATATAGAGTTTAATTTTATAAGAGTTAGTTTATTTATAAGATTTTAGATCATTTTGATGCTAAATGTATCATAGGTATTAATTTATTTGTAAAATTAATTAAATAATATCCATAATGGCGGGGTTATCAATCAGGAAAAATATTTAATGTAATCTCACTATTACTCTCATCATTGTTTAAAAATATACTTATAAACAGTAAACTGGCTGGTGAACCTTTTTTAAGAATTACTTAAGTTAAAACTATTATTTTTATAATATAATTTATGCTGTAAAATTAATAATAGTTAGCTATTATCATTTAACCCTATGCAACCTTCTATAAATTATATAATCAATTTATTTTACTGATTATACGTACTTTAAAATTTATTTGATATTGTATTTGAAATAATTTTGATAATCATAGAAAAATTACAAAAAGTACAAATTTCGATGAATAATTAATCAAATTATTATTTTTTAGGCGGGATTACTAATGATTGAATATTTTTAATATAAATATATTGATTATGCTTAAGGTTTTACATAAGCTGTATGATTGTCTTATATACTATCATAACTTTACCCAAAAGCTTTGTCATATGAAATTAATATAAAAAAACTATGATAAATTCTAAAATTATATATATCTCTTTCATACCTTATTCGTTTCAAATTTCTTTAAAAACAAAGAAAGAATATATTTTGTTAATGAAGTTTTACATAAAAATTACATTAAAATCAATAAATAAATATATAAATCATAAATATTTATTTTAGCTTATTAAATGAAAAATCGTAAATAAAGGTGGTTGATTTTAATCATCCTCACTTCAAAAAAAATTATTGATAAAAATAATCATAAGTTTTTCAAACTAAAAACTTTGAGCTTCTACTTGATAAACAATTATTTTATTTTTAAATATTCTAATAAAATCAAATTAAATAAATTCGAGTAAATTTTATTTGTTTAATGGAAAAGTAGCTTATTGCTTGGTAACGAATATAAATTAATTATCCTTACAATTTTAAAATTATTAAGATTTATTATTAAGATTTATAGAAATTATGTATTTTAATTTAGGTATTTTTCTTCAGAAATTTCTTCACAAGGGTTAACCATTGATGAAGAGGTTAAGCATTTCAAGGGCAGCTTGAGGTTGATCCATAGGAACCATGTGACCAGCTTAGTAGACTCTCAAGAAGGTGAAGTTATCAACAGTCTTGTAAGCACCGAAGTTTTACCATTGAGTGTAATTGGTTTATTAGAATTCTTTTTGTTTGCTCCATTAGAGTTCGTTGGTCCACTTTTCACCACCTCTGTTTAAATTATTAAAAAATAAATTAATAAATACGTAAATAAGCATAATATGTATTGAAAAATATTAGTAGGTTGGTTGAATAATTTGAGAAATTATAAATGATTGAAAGATTACCTCCAGTTGCAAATGAAATCTTGGTCACCAGAGTAAACGAGGACATTAACACCCTTAGATAAGAGGTAAGAAACTTGAGGAGAAAGATCTAACATCCAGTCAGCAGTTAAAGCTAAGTGAACAGGCTTAGAGCATTCAACCCACTTTCTGCCTTGAGTACCAAGAGCTTAGATAACTTAAGGTAAAGCAAGGAACTTGTCAATGTTTGAGAAATCGTAGCAGAGAGGAGGAGTAGAACACTTGTCTCTGATATCATAAACATTGAATTTAGGTTTTAAAGGATTACCCAAAATGCTGGTAACACCTAATTAGCATTCTTCCATGGTGGTTAACCAAGAGACACCAGCCTTGATTAATTGTTGGCAAGCCCAGAAAGCTCCCTTTAAGATACCGTATTTAACCTTACCGATCAAGTTGTTTTCATAGGCAAAGTTAGCATATTCAGGGTATTATTAGTAAGGAGAAACCTATTTAAATAATTATATTGATATTAGTAAATATTTATTAACAAAATCAAATAAATAATCATCCATCTATCATTAAATTTTTTAGGATGATTAATCAATCACTGAATGAATTTAACAAAGTAATTTAAGTTATTTATTTAATAAACTTTTTTACCAAACCGTTACCGATGGCAGAACCAGCGAGCTTAATCCATTGGTTATTTTGAGAGACAATCTTAGCACTGATGGCAGGGATGTAGTGTCCTGCATAAGATTCACCAGTAATAAAGAGTTTCTTACCCTTGAATTGAGGGAAACGACCATAAAGACCGAGTAAGAATTAGTAGAAATCTTCAGCAATTTAAGTTTCGTTGTGAGTGAACTCATTGAAACCAGCTCTGCTGTATCCAGTACCTTTTAAAAATAGAAATAATCAATTAAATTGCTAAAAAATATAAACGAGTTAAATTTTTTAAAAAGTAAATCTTAGGTTAATTTGCTTATTTTAATTATATATACATATAAGACTTTAAATTATCGTTTGGATTTGATTTTGAATGCAAAAAATTATGCTTAGAAATCAGATAAATCAACTGCAAAGAATAAAAAAGTAGGATTAATAATTAAATAAGGCGCTTGTCCTTACCGACGGGTTGGTCAACGAAGACGAGGTTAGCATTGGAGTTCCAAGAGTAGGGGTTGGAAGAGAGGGTAAGATCGTCATTAACCTTGAAGGGGCCATTTTCAGCAAAGAGACCAGTGAGGGAAGAGCAACCAGGGCCACCATTCAACCAAATGACCAAGGGATCAGTAGAGGGGTTTGAACGAGAGTCGAATTACCAATAGAAAATGTCGCTATCCTTTCTGATCTTAACAAAACCAGTGTTGTAGGTTTCATTCAAGAAAATGGGATTTTAGTCAGCGAAAGCCAAACTCAAAAGAGCTAAAAGAAGGACAATCTTTCTCATTTAATGTTAACTTAATATATCTAATATTTTTAATTAAATTTGTTTGTTTAGCTTTGAAGATCTCTTAGGAATTTCTTAAGGTACCTCCTATTAATTATAAAAGAATTTTTACAGATGAATTACAACCCGAAAGCTGTTTTCTTCTTAATTAAGATATTAGCTTATTCTTTTATCATTTATCTGAATTGATATCATTTACATCATTTTTCGAAATAAATCGATTATTGCTATTAAAAAATAAGCACAAGTTATGAATAATTTTTTTTAAAAATTAAGAGCAATTTCTAAATTTAGCAATATCGTTTACACTTCCATCAATAAATAAATATTCATTAATTGGAATTATCAATTGTTAATGAATAAAATATCAATTTTTGTAATAAATTGTTATTAAATATAACACTAAATAAATACATAAATAAATATTTTTAGTATATAGCTGCAGCAAATTAAATGATATAAAATAAATATAAATTAATTTAAAGCTAACATAGACATTTAAGTTAAATTTTACATCTTTAAAAGACCTGAAAGACTATAAATATGTATATGTCTACCTATTCGTAAACTTAATTTTAGCTTTTCTAAATTAGTTATCCGAAATATAAAAGAATTGATTCAAAGAAGTATTATTATTACATCCTTGATTTAATTAATTTGATTATACTTTGATGTATTAATTGATTGAAATGTAACTAATATTTCATAAATTCCAACATCACATAAGATTAATAACAACCAAATTTAACCAATTTATATATTTATAAAAATAATAAGTTATTGTGCATACTTTTTAAACACACATTTTTTTTAATAAAAATATACACATTAAGAGCTTGTAAATAATATATGAAAATATTATTTTAAACTACCTTTATAAAAATTATTTCTAATCTAATAAATTTTTATACTCTTTCTTACTGTAAATTAAAATTTTGAAGTGAAATAATTATTTATCTCTTTCTAAGGAAACTAAAAAAGCTATTATTTTTTTCAGTAAAATTAAGAAGTCCTCGAAGCGGTCTTTTCTCTAATCTCATTAATTTAACTAAAATAAAAAATATTAGTTTAACTAGTCTAAAATATTGATATATTTTTGTAACTAAATATTTTTTTCTAAATTTAATAGAAACAAGCAAATTTTATTTCCTTATAAATAAATTTAAGATAAATCAATAAACTTAAATGAATCATTCTTGTAATTTGATTATCTCTATTCTATTTTATTTAAATTAAATTTTTTTTTACTTGTTTGAATCAGAGTCTTATCTAGATAAAATACTTTTTTACTCTCTGTATTTTTGCAAAAAGCTTTTTACTATCCCCTTATCTTTGTTAGCTAAATTTTTCATTTATTTGTGTTGCTATTTATTTTTTATATTAAAATTTGATTAATTAATAAAAAATATTTGAGATTACTTCAATTCTTTTTCGTATTATATCTATCAACTAAATCAAGGAAAGAATTTAAATCCAATCAACAGTTTGCTTCTCAAAAAGGACTTTTTATTACTCTTTGTTTTGATTATCTTATTTAATAATTCTTTATATTGTTTTTTAGAGAATACTCTAAACCTTCTTTCTAACACATTGTGTATCGATAATTTACTTTTTCTAATTGACTTCTTGAATATGCTAATTTTTTTCTTAAAATTACTAAAAAAATATTTTAAAAAATGGATATTTTATTTAACAATTTTTACTGATTCCAACATCTTTTATCTTTTTTCTTAAGTAAATTCTGATATATTTTTTCTGTTATGATTAATTATGTCACCAAACTTGCTTTACATTAATTACTTTTCTCTCCTCTTTAAATAAATCTAATCTAAAAGGAAAATTATTTTATATTAATTAAATTTTTAATTACATATTTCTTCCTGCTACTAGTTACTGTCTAATTCAGTCTTCTCTCTTCTTTTTTATTCATATCTTGCTTCTATCTTTGGGTTTATAACTTTAATCTGGTCATAAGATAGCTTCATCTTTCGATATTTTTATAAATTTAAATCTATTTAAAAATATTTAATATCTTTAAACATTTTTATACTTTTTACCTGTAAACCAAAATTTAATTTCTATAAAATTATAATTTTAAGAAGCAAAACCAAGAAATACAAATTAAGGTTTTTGATATGTTTCGTTTTGATACTAATTGAGATCTATTTTCCATGATTACTCTTTTGTAACATCTATGCATGCAAAGTTCTTTTTTTGATACAAGTTTGTTCCTGGAGTTGGATTAGATAGAGACCAATAAATCTTAAACTAACCAGTTAGCTTAATTACCTAAATTGATAGAGGAAACTGTTTGTCTTGACAATCAATCTTAAAGAATTCAAATTTATTCTCTATTAAAGTGATTTATTCCTTTTTATTTTCTCTAAGAACTTTATACATAAAAAGTAGAAGTTATCAAAATTGATTGATAAATATTCACTATTTTATAGTATCATCAAGTTATTGTCTATTAATCACTAAAAAATTGATAAAAATATAACTTTACCTGGCGAATAGAAATATTTTTACTAGCTTTTATGAAGCTATTCCTCATTCTCAATTTGGTTTGGCTAGTTTAAGTTAAGGATTCTGGAATCTGCCATGTTGAGAAGATGGATACTTTGTTCTAGTAATTGCGAAGACTCTTCAGAGTAAATAGAAGATTTTTAATGAGCAGGCTAGGAAATTCTAATTTTATTTTTGATAAAGTTCATAAAATTCTAAGAGGTATATATTAGTCTGCCTTATTATGACTTTTAAAATGATTCTTAGCTCTAATTAATAAAAAAAGCTGAGTTTGTGTTGCTATTTTGAGATAAATCCAAATCTTATGGCTTGTTAACTGGACTAGAAGTAATGCTATACTATTTCTTTTTAATTTATGTTTCTACTTGATCATTTGTGAATTTTTGGTTCAAAAACACGTTATCTCTTAATTTATTTTTAGTAAATTAAGCAGTATTGAAATTTATTTTGGGCATCTTATCATTTGAAGTTTTAGAATTTGTTTTTGGAGTCTTATCTGCTGATAATAGTTGAGATTTAGATTATCCTAAAAATAATTGTAGGCTTTAGCTGTTTCCTTTATCTTAGTTTTTATTCTATTCAGCAAAAATGTCTTTAGGGTTTTAATAACTGCTTTGAAACGGGTGCTAAATCATTTTGTATACATTTCTTTATCTAAACTATGAGTTTTCTTAAATCATTTAATTGATGATTTTTTTATCTTTAATGATGATTACTTTTAATATTATTAATTCTAGTTTTATTAATAAATGAACAAAAATTTGGCAGAAATTCTTTGTAATTGGGAATGTTTGGCTTTTGGCGATTATTAAACAAAATAAATTCTCTGGTTTATTCTCCAGTAAATAAGATTTAAATTTTTGTATAAATTATATAGTTATTCTAATTTAATTTTACTTTTACAATCTTTTACTTAAAAAATTTATTTTTAATCTTACTGAATTTAGATCACATAACATTAATTTTTGCTAATTCTAAGTTTAATTATTCGTCCACTTAAAAATGTATTAATTGTATTATTAAGTGTTAAAATTAGTTATTATATTTAAAGTTATATTATCTGCTCCAAACAATTAAATATACATAAAATTTTAGGATGTTTTTCATTTAAATAAGTCTAACCTCTAAGGTTTGAGCCTTAAAGTTCAACATTAATTACTAGTTTTATAAAATCATTTCTTTTTGAAGCATTTATTAATTAGATGTTTTATTTTAAATACAGAATTCATCCAAAAAAAACTTTCCTTAAAAATTTGTCACTATAATTTAAATTGTGGAACTGCTATATGGTGTTGAATCTTCGGATTCATTTCTATATATATAATTCATCCATAGTTCTATATAATTTTAGTTTTATTTTTTTATAATACTATTCTTTTTGCACAATTAATATTATTTTTATATGTAGAAATATAAATAATTTAATTCATGTAGCTAGTAAGTTTATTTGGCAATACAGATATCTTCATACTAAAAATAAATAAAGGATAACTCATAAATCAATTTATGAAAAATTTGCCATATTTTTACTTTAAATTTCTTAAATTAATTTCCAAAATTATAATCAAAAAAATAATGATTCTTAAATATGAACAAAAAATAATCTTATTATAAAATTTAATGTATCTGTTAAGACTCTAATTTTATTATGTTTTAAAATAATTGAATTTGAATAGTGCTTTAATAATAATTGAATAAGCATTTAAAATATTAACTAAGTGTATTCTATTTAAAAATGGAATAATTTTAAGTTTATATTCCTTATTTTTAAGCCTTTTTTTATAATAAAATTTAATGTATTTAAGTTATTAATTTGTTTGATTGTTTATTTATATGTCCATACAATCTTTCAAAAGAAATATATAGTGATTAGTTTTTAATTATTATAGCTCTAAGTAGAAAGTAAAATAATTTTTTTAGTTCTTACTTTTTTTATCTTATATTAAAAAAAACTCTTTTAACATTAGATATTATTTTAAGCTAGATTAAAAATAGAAACCACTTAAAAATAAATTTATTCGTTTAAAATTATTATCATATCTATCCATTTAAAATTAAAACGAATAGGATTAGCATATTAATTTTTGAAATTATTTTAAATTTTATTTTCTCAAGAGCTCATTTCACTTTAGTTTTGAATGCAAAATAAGGTAATAAATTAATAAAACTCATTTTACTAATATTTAAATGCATTTATTTTAGATTTGTGAATTACAAATTATCTTTATTGTTTATTTTTGTAAAATTATATATTTTTTATTTAAATTTTTGTAAAAAGATAAACCTTAATAGCTAAGTTTGATTTCTTATATATCTAGCTAGTAATATGATTAAAAAAGCATTTTTTATTTTAGTATTAATATTTTAGTATCAAATATAGACCACTCTCTAAGCATATTCATGCTAAGAATAATGTGAGTTTTAAGTGTGTTATCTTCCTTCCCAATATGAAGATATTAATGAATAGGATTGTGTAGATAACTTAAACATATCACAAGATTGCTTTTTGCAAAATTGTTAAGAAAAATCTCTAAATTGTGCTTTATAAAATAATTGTGCAAATAACGAAGCACAAAAATATTTTTTCTACTGCTTAGTGAGCTGCTAAGAGAGAAACTCTTGTTAAATAGAAATTGTACCATCTGAAATATTTAATAATTTAAAAAGTAAAAGTAAACTAAAAAGTATTATAAGCCATACTTTTAACAGACAAGATCCTTGATATTGTTTCTTGTAAGTATAATTGATTCTTTGTCATTTTTAAATACATATTTCAAACTATATTAAGTTTAAAGTAGTATTTATTTTTTTATCGTTGAAATGAGCTGGTAATATATTATATTTATTTTTTGAAATATTTCAAAGATATTCATATTTTGTAATTTCTACTTTGTCTTTAAAAGACATAAGTATGTATTAATAGATAAAATCTACTTTTTCTTATATTTTAGAACTTTATATTGTTATGTTTTTTTTAGTAAATAGTAATCATAAAAATGTTTTATATAAAAATTTAAATATATTTAAAAGTTTAAAATTAAAATTTGTGAAATATTGAATTGATTTTAAAATAAATATCAGATGGTAGATTTTATTTTTTTAAATATAATTCAAAATGATTACAAGATATTTATTCTTATAATATTACATAGGAATAATAATTATAATTATGGAACCTATCATTTTAATAAAAATATTACTTGTTAACTATCATTTAATAAAATAAAATAAAAAAAGAATTAATGTTTTTCATTATTAATTAATGAGTTTTTATAATATTTTAAAATTCATGTTAACTATATAAAAATTTAAATAAAAAAATAAGCATCACTCACTTCTAAATAAAAAAATAAATTTTTACTGAATATAATTTAAATTTCATAACACAATCTAAGCTTAATTCAAAGCTATAAATTTATACAATAACAAATAAATTATTTCACTCAAAGATATCATAGAATATTATTTTAGGATTGAAGGTTTATTCTGAAGAGATTTATTTTGTAAAAGCTACGAATAACATTATAGCTCTCTAAACTGTTCTAACATAATGATTGTAATTTCTTATCATATTCATTTTTTTGTCAATAAAAAATGTTAAATCTAAGTTTTCTATCTTTAAAAGTATATTATTTTTATATAAAAACCTTATGATATGTTCAAAATCTGTTATTTTTTTAGCAGGTATTTCAAGTTAAGCAATTGATGGAAGTATTTTCTAATTGCATAATCCTTCCTTGAAAGTGTTAGCAGATATTGTATTAGGAATTTTAACAGATTAAAAATGGATAGAATTGTTTATATATTTCCTCTAATAACTTTAAGATTAGATCTCAAGGTTTCCAAAAGAACAGAATAAGCATTATATAAAATCTTTTTAATCTAAAAAATGCTCTTGTCTTATAAATATTTAAATAACTTTTAAATTTTGAAAGAATGATTTTTTATTAGACTAGCTTTAAACTTAGTATAAATTCATATATCTCTTAAGATCATAAACATTATCTATTTCTAATTTAAAAGGATTATTAATGTGAATAATATCTAAATAATAAAATAGTCTGCCTGCTTAAAATACAATTGATAATAAAGCTAAACTCAATGTAAAGTATTATTTAAAAGAAATTTATTTTGAGAAGTATAAATTTATTAAGTATACTACTAATAGAAAGGATTTTTAAGATAATGAGTATTTTATAGTTTGGTTTATTGTAAGAGATCCAACAGATATGTAGTTTTAAATAGGAATTCTAATTTCAACATCAATGTACATAAGTTGTTTAATTACTAAAACAATAGACATCCAGCTGAAGTAAAAATAATTTACTCTATCTTAGATTGATTTGTAGTAAAATGCAGAGTTTGCACAATCAAACACCAATAAATACCAAATAAAATTTTTTATTTAAAAATTGTAGGTTAACAAGTTAATGCAAGAACTAAAATTTAAAGAAGTTATTATTGATTCTTAAATAAAGATTTTATCTAATCCCAAATCTTCAAATCTAAAAATGAACTAAAGATAAAATATGATATTCATCCAAAACAAGTATTAATCAAGAGCCACTGAAATTACTAAAAAAAATTAAATTAAAAAGCTTCCTTAATATTCATTATTTATACATTCGATAAAGCTTAATATCTTACTGAAATGAAAAATTCCTTAATTAGTTTCTAAAAGTTAAAATAAAAACCTAAATTTTGATTCAAAGTCCTAACTTATAAAAAATATTTATTCTAAATCATCGTAATCATCTTAGTTTTATTCCTACATATTTGAATACTAGCTTATATGCAATTTAAATTAGAAGAAAACATCTTCGCTGAAAGTTAGAAAGAGAAATAAAGATCTTAACTTTGAGAATTATAAGTGTCTTAAAAAAAATTTAAATATAACACATCTATTCACAACTAAAGTAAAAATAAATATCCAAAAATTCCAAGTTTAAAATGTCTAATCCTATTATTATTGATAAAGATTAAATAATGTTTTAATAAATAAACTTTTTTACATTATAAAGCAAATATAGATAATATAATTGAAGGACAAAAGCTATTTTTGATATAATTAGATAGTAAAATACTAATTACAAGAACTTTTTTTTTTGAAGTCTTATCATTTTTTTTTCTTTTTAAATTAATTTTTGAGAATCATAAATAAAAATAATATAAAAAGTTTTCTAAATTATTATTACAATTGCTTCCATTTTGAGATGTTTTTAAACGTTTAAGTCTTTTAACATAATCACTAACTAAAAATAAAAATTTTAATTGAAATATTTTTATTATGCTTTAGACTATGTATTTATGATTGATTTTATTTTTAATTTATAAATTAATTGAGAAATTTTTTAAAAGTTTTAGTCTATAAACTAAATGACCAACGAAAAGTAAGATTTTTAATTTAAATATTTTTATTATGTTTTGTCTGATTGATTTTATTTTTTAATTTATGAATTAATTTCAGGGGGTTGGGGTTGGGGTTG
>JH720020.1:230635-437074 GCA_000231845.2 Tetrahymena malaccensis 436 | reverse complement strand
TTATCAAATGCTTTGGTCATTGATACTACCATTATCTATATTGATACTTTATATTCTTGGTGGATTTCTTTAAAGATTTTTAAAAAGAGATAGAACTATTCTAAAGTATATAAACACAGCATCTATCTTCATTTATCTTTATTTCTTCCCTACAGTAGTTACAGTTTTAAGCAGATCATTAAATTGTATTTAAATAGGAGATAATAATTATCTTGATTTAGATTTTAATATAAAATGCTTTGACACTACATATCACATGCCTTATATCATATATTTTACCATACCTTTATTACTGATTTGGATTTTTTTAATACCTTTGTTGCTATTCTTAAAAATTAAGATTGGAAAACAAAGAAAATGGAATATTTTTATTTAAATTAAGTATTAAATTATTTTTGCAGGACACAAAGAATAATTTTATTATTGGGAGTTTGGAAAACTAGTGTATAAATCATTTTTAATAATGAATTCAGTATTATTCCAGCAAAGCTAGTTATTGAAAGTAGTTTATTTTATTAATAAATTAAAAGAATGATTATTCTTAATTTAATATTTTTATATTAATTTTATTTTTTAAAAAACCTTTAACAAAAGCTGTCTTTGATGAATGCGATACTTATAATTTAAATATATCTAATATTTAAATGTAAACCTTTTATTAATAAAAACTTTAATAATTTACAATAAAAATCTACACTAATCTGTATTTTATCACTTAATTTAATAACAGTCATCTCTAATGCTAATGATTCAAATTAAAATTTGCAAAATTTATTGATGTTGCTACTAATTCTACCTAACTTAAAATTTATTATTTAATTAGTAATAAGTATGAGCTTAATAACAATACAAAGCGATAGTAATTAAAGAAATAGAATTTAAAATTGTCTCTATTATTTAAAAAATAAATTTCCTTCAATATTTGAGAATATTTAAATTTATAGTAAAAGAAGACTAAGATCCTTAATAAAGCTAAAAATAGTTTAAAGAAAAATTAAAATTATGATTAAACTTTTAAAAGAATAGAGCTTTAAAAACTAGGAGTCTTTGCAATAGTATTTTAGTGTTTCAAATGATTAGAATTATTAATCTCTTCGCTCTTAATAATTACAATAATAATAATAATAATTTTTATCAAGATAAATTGATACACATAATAATTAAGATATATTTGATAAAAATTAAATAAACGAATTTAAGCCCAAAATTAATTTCAAAAATATGAGAGAAAAGTGGTCTTATTATTCTAGAAAATCGAAAGTAAATAATTTAAATTAAATAGCATCAAATAATTTGAACAGTTAAGATTTATAATCCCCATAAATCAAACATATGAGTATATTTAATAGTTAAATAACATAATAAACTAGTTAATTAGATGAGAATGGAATTTAGCTAACGTATGAATAAAGCAATAATAAAGAATTTAACTTATTACTAGATAAAAGTAATTGAAAATGTTATTAATCTATTTAAAACATATTGTTGTTGTTCAGTATATTTTTTATTTTTTTATAAAATTAAATGACTTGCAATAAATTAATTTGTATTCATAAGATGATTGTTTGGAACAAATATTTAATAATTTTATAACTTAAGTTTGCTAATTATTTCTAATTTAAAATTAATTAAATATTTTATTCTTAATTATTTTAGTTAAAACGGATGATTTGATTGATATTTTTAAAATATTCTGATTTTAAAATATAAATTATTAAATATTTATAATAAACTTAAAAAAATAAATATTTATTTGTTAATTTATTAAAATATAAATTTGGCTTACCTACCTTAACTTCAATATTTATTAGCTTCATCATATTATTCTTAAATTATTACCTATTTTATAATTTGAATTTTATTAAAATCAAATAGAGAATTTTTGTTAATTTATACTACATAATTAAAAAACATTTCTTATACTAAATTTAGTATTTAGTTTTTTAAAAGTTTTAGTTTTATTTTATATGCTTTAATTTTATTATTAGTAAGATTATTCTTTCATTCTACTTGCAAAAATTTCTTAATCTTAGTTGTTGATAGGTTCTTTACTCGAAGTCTATGAAGAAGTATCACGAAAAGCTTCACCATTAGCTATAGTATTATATCATTCGTATGTTGTTAAATTAAGAAAAAGATATTTGATTTATACAAAACAAAGAGCAGATAACATAACAAAAAACGGAAGTGTAATTTCTATTCTCAAAGAAGCTGTAACATATTTAGTAATCAATAGAGAATGAAGTGTGTACCCAAACTGTAAACTATATAAAATATTCATCTAGGCAAGGGATATAAAAAGTAGCAAATAGAGATTATACAAAAAGATATAAGGCATAAAATATAATGACCTATATTAAATTCTTATTTGTAGGACGGAACGGTTGACGAATATTGCAATACTCTTGAATGCCATAATTAGCTATGTTTTCATAACCCTCTTACTAAGCAAGTTAACCAGATGTCTAATCTTTTTTATCTTTGAGATTTCTATTTGCTCCTTTAAGTAAAAGACGCTTTACTGCTTTAGCATTTCCACTAATTACTGCTAGGTGTAACGGTGATAATCCTGACTATTAAGTTAAATAAAAGTATTTAAAAATAAATTTTTAACCATGATATTTTATAAAGAAAAATTTTCACAATAATTTAGCAATTAAGTTGTTTATTTGTTTAGATAGATATGGGAATAATGGTTTAAAGCTCTAAAAAAATATGGCTCACTTGCCTCAAAATTAAAATTTTTTTCTTAAAAACCTTAATATATTTAATAGTCATACTAAATTTATGGTGTTGAATCTTAGGATTCAATTATATTTCTCAAAGATTTATTTGATCTTTATTTTAAATATAAAAAATTTTTTTTTATAAATTAATTTTGCATTAATGAAATGATTGCTTAGAACATAAAATTAATTAGAATGGATGATTATTTTTTAAAATATTCTTATTTTCAAATGTAAAATATTAACAATAGAATATTTATAATAAACATAAAAACTTAAATATTTGTTAATTTGTTAAAATATAAGTTCGGCTCACCAACTATAACTTCAATATTTGTTAGCTTCATCATATTATTCTTAAATTATTGCCTGCTTTATAATTTGACTTTTATTAAAATCAAATAGAGAATTTTTTTAATTTATGCAACATAACTAAAAAGCATTTCTTATACTAAATTTCGTATTTAGTTTTTTAAAAGTTTTAGTTTTATTTTAGATGCTTTAATTCTATTGTTATTAAGATTATTCTTTCATAGTACTTGCAAACATTTCTGAGTCTTAGTTGTTGATAGGTTCTTTACTCGAGGTCAATGAAGAAGTATCACGAAAAACTTCACCGTTAGCTTTAGTGTTATATCGTTCATATGTTGTTAAATTAAGAAAAAGATTGTTGATTTATACAAAACAAAGAGCAGATAACATGACAAAAAACGGAAGTGTTATTGCTATTATCAAAGAAGCTGCAACATATTTAGTAATCAAAAGAGAATGTAGTGTGTTTTCTGACAAATTTTTGAACCAATTTAATACAAAAGTATCTTCATCATCATATTAAGTTAATAAATGAAGGAATGTTAAAACAAGTAGTGCAAGTTTATTTAACCATAATAATATTATAAATGAGATAAAATATTTATGATTATTAGCGCCAATGCAATTATTAATCCAAGGGCAATGATGATCAAACACTTTGATGCATTTTTTACAATATTCACAATGCTTTGAGCGCTAAGGTTTTATAATTTAGCAATCTAAGCAAATAGTTTCGATTGGGTGGGATTTTAAAAGCAATATAAGTTCATCTTTTTGAATTATTTAATTTTATGCTAAAAGTGGTTCTTCAAGTTAACATTTACTTTCGTCGAGTATTCTAACTGAGTATGGTTTTTTTGATTCAATTATAGAATCTATATTTTCTCCTTGCTCATTAGTTTATTCAGATATCAGCTTATTATTTACATTTTATCTAATAGAATATTTATTTAGTGATTCAGTTGCAGAACTGACACAACTAAATTAATTTAAGTTTTTTATTTAATGTTAAATTACTAATGTCTCCTTATTATTAATTCCACTAACTTCACCAGGATTTATACACCAAGCTAATATTTAAAAGATCAATGTTAATACAGATATCGATACCCAAACGGTAAACTAAATAAAATATTCATCTAGGCAAGGGATATAAAAAGCGGCAAATAGAGATTATACAAAGAGATATAACGCATAAAATATAATGACCTATTTTAAATTCTTATTTGTTGGACGGAATGGTTGTCGAATATTGCAATACTCTTGAATGCCATCATTACTATCTATCATATTAGCTATATTTTCATAACCCTCTTACTAAGCAAGTTAACCAGGTGTCTAATCTTTTTTATCTTTGAGATTTCTATCTGCACCTTTAAGTAAAAGACGCTTTACTGCTTTGGCATTTCCACTAATTACTGCTAGGTGTAATGGTGATAGCCCTTACTATTATGTTAAATAAAAATGTATTAAATAACTTTTTAACTGTGATATTTGAAAAGAGAATTTTGAAACTTCCAAAACAATAATTTTACAATTAAAAAATGTTGATTATTTCTTTATTTTTCTTTAGAAAAGTACGTTTTTTTAAATTTATGTATGATTAATATATTAAATCATATTTTTGAAATAATTTAGATTTTTATGATAAAAATCATCAAAATTTTAAGAATAAGAACTAATATTGAATGAACTCAAACGTTATTAACAACTAGTTAATAAGTATGGCTATTAAAGTATAAAGTGATTAGTTTTTATAAAATTTTCAATTTATTTTACTTAGATAAAGAAATCTAAAAAAAATATTCATAGCAGTGTTGTTAAAATCTAAGAAAAGTTTAAATTATTAGCTATGTTTATGAATCTGATTAATTTTTTTTTCTTTATTTCAAAAAAGTTTTTTACAGAATCAAGTTGATTGATGTCAATTTCTGAGTATGAAGTCAAATAGTTTATAGCATTTTCATTTCCTAAAAAGCAAGCCCAGTGAAGAGGATTCCCTTACTTATAATCTAAATCTAATGGGTTTAGTCCTAATTTTGAAAAATATCTTATTGAAATAGGCTAATCACCTTATGCAGCAATATGAATTGAATTCAATCCTTTGCTATTTTTTGCATGAATATCAGCACCGTTATTGATTAAAAAATTTATTATTTTTAAATCTCCTCTATAAGAAGCAAAATGAAGAGCAGTGAAACCGCCCTCTGTTTTGGAATTTAGCCAATCAGCGACATTTTGTTTAATATCTGCTTCTTATTATCTATTATATCTAAAATATCTTTTAACATAGTCAGTAGTCATTTAAAGGTATGCTATATTCTGATTCAAAACTATTTTATGGGCTAAAGTATAATTTTTTCTATCTGCAAAAGAAGTTATATCTAAATTTTGATTCTAAATTAATAGTTTTTAAAGATTTTCGAATTAGTTGGTATTAAAAAATGAGATTGCCATCTCCAATTATTATTTTTAGCTGTACTTTGTTAAATCAGTTTAATCTAAGTTGAAATTTTAAACTTTATCCTCTTAACTACTCTAGAAGAATTAAGGTGAATTCGTATCACCTTCGCTATTAGTTGCATTTTCATCTATTCTCTCCATCAATCAAAAATTTCCAAATTTTTTAATCCCTTTGCTTTACTAACAGAATTTATTTGTATCTTTAGCTAATTCTATTAACCTAATTCACTTGATATTTTTTAGTTATTCCTTTTAATATTCTTTTATAAAAGTATTAGATAAACACTTAATTAAAATTGATTGTTTAATGTTTTCTTGCATTTTAAAATTCATTACAATTACATAATATAGAGTTTTAAAAATAATAATTTATTTATTGCATATTTATAAAATATCTATCTTTTTTTATTTTTACTTTTGGCGTAAAATATCATTTTTTTAATAATTTATTTATTAAAGAAAGATATATTTTGTAAAATGACTATAAATAAAATTCATTTTAAATTTTAAAATAAATAATTAATCAAAATAAATTCGCTTTATATTAACTATTTTCAATAAAATAATTAATATTAAATTTGAGTGATAGAATTATAAATATTTATAAATTAAATGTATTCAAAATAATATTTTAAAATATTAAATATTATCAAGAGTTATTATTTATTGAAATAAATCATTTATAAGAAATTAATAAAAAATGATACAAAAAAACAAAATTATTTTGCAGCAATTTTTAGTTATAAAAAAATCAAATTACTTTTAAAAATACATTATGAAATAACTTTATTACAATTGATTGACTACTAAAAATATTTTTTGATATAAATTCATAGCATTATATATGCAAAACTAGGTTTAATCATTTTATTAATTAAAGAATATGAAAAAGAAATAAAATATTTATAATTTCTATTTTATTTTGAAAACAATTTTTCAAAAGAAAAATTTTAATGGATTAAATTTAATTAAATTGCATAGATTTATAAAATATCACACAAATTTATATATTTTTACTCTAAAAAATTTATTATGAATAGGTAAGTTAAAATAAAATGTTAGCAAAAACAAAATAAATTATATGGAAAAATTCTGGAAAGAATGATTAAAGAATTAAATTTGTAATTAATTTTTTGTAATGTGTTTTTGATAAATCCTCATGAGATAACAAAAAATAAAGTGTAAAAATGCTAAATAAATTAAATTTTTGATTAATGAAATATATAATTTCATCTATTTAGAAAAATAATAATGAGTGATATTTTTAAATTTATGCTATTTTTAAAATCAAGTTTAAATAAAGCTAAAACCTATTTGTCTTACTAAATTAGATATTTATTTAAATTATTTTTAATGTGTTTCTTGATAAATCCTCATGAGATAACAAAAAATAAAGTGTAAAAATGCTAAATAAATTAAATTTTTGATTAATGAAATATATAATTTCATCTATTTAGAAAAATAATGAGTGATATTTTTAAATTTATGCCATTTTTAAAATCAAGTTTAAATAAAGCTAAATTCAACTTGTTTCACTAAAATAGATATTTATTTAAATTATAGGTAATATGAGAATAATAAAATTAAATTAGAGATATGTTAGAAGTCTATTGTGATCAATTTATTTTATTGATTAAAGTACATTTATGACAATTTATTATATAATTTAAACAAAATTAAAAAGTTTTTTTATTATACTATTAAAATTATTTAAATTCAAGTCATTAAAATAGAAAAACTATATTTTGTTCAAAATTTAACCTTCTTGAAAGATTTAGATTAAATTTATCATTAAAATTTTACTATCTTTTATTGAATTTATTTAAATTATTATTTTTATTTGATATTTATCATACACCCTAACCATATTTTTAAACTAAATCAGTAATTTCTGTTGAACTAACGTGCCCATTTGAACTTTCATCCACAAAACTATAAGTAATTTTACCATCAGTCTCAAAAATATATGTTCCTCCTAGCTTTTATATTAATTTTATTATATAAGACTAAATAAAACCTTTATAAAGTAATATTATTATATTTGAATTTTATTTTACTTAATAAACATCTCCTTATTTTTCTTTAGAAATCATTTTACAAATAGACCAGCACAATCCTCCACAAAAAGAAGATTTGGTATCTTTAGATTTCTTTCCTTTACTTATTTATGAAATGGTTTCAGCTCTCATCATTCCTAATTTTGTGTAGGTGAAACGCTCAGAATCAACATATAAATATTAGCTAGGGAATTTAGTTTCTAAGGAAAAGTTTTTTATACCATTTATTTTTCCACAACCAACCACATAAAGATTGATATTTTTTTATTTCAGATCATCAAAGTTTATTTCTTATGCAAGAGCTCTGATGAAATCTTTGCAAACGTATCAAAAGAAGTGACGTATAAAAACAACTATAGAGCGTCTCTCTTCATAAAGAGTCTTAAATTATATTCCGTTACCATTTTCATCATGTATCAGATAACTACCTAGCTTAGAATCAACCTAAGAAGGAACTTTTTTTAATTTATTATTATCCATCTGTTAATTTATTTTTTAGATAATTTATAACAATTAATAATTTTTGATCGTTTTTGGTGATTTCAGTTTTAATACAAATTAGGTGTCTTCAGTAATAGAATAATTACACCAAAACCAATATGTAATTTAGAAATTCTTCGAAGAATGAAGAATCATGTAATTAAAATTTTATTTTATTTTTGATAAATTCTTATCAAAGTTTAAAAATATTAATTAAAATGACATTTAATTCATTCAATAACCACAATTTCTTTCAAGTTATTCAAAGCTAAAATTAAACAAAAAACTTAGTATTTACCTTTATTTTTGAGCAGAAAATAGTAACAACAATTTTTTATTTTTTTTGTTATAACATTAAAAATATTAATGAAAAATATTAAGAGATTGATTATTTATTTAATTTAATTACTTAATTTTTTAGCACTAACTTGTTTCAAAAAAAAATATAAAATAAATGACAATTATTTATTGTTAAATTTTAAATTTTATTACTAAAAATAAAAACATGAAAGCCAAATTAAAATTAAATATTTTTAAATGATGAAAATTATAAAATCTTTGAATATAATTAAATTATTTTCAAAAAGTAGGTTGAGGAATTATAGTTAGATTTTCTAATATAAAGTTAGGAGGAGTGTCAATTAGTAGCTTTATAAAATTTAAATATAATTTTTTTTATTATGATTTTTCTTTTAAGAAATCATTTAAAATAGCTTATAAACTAATTTTTGAGTTTTAAATTGTGAAGTATATCCTAGAGTTAAGTTTAAAATTAAATTTGGTGATTTCTAAATGCAGTTGACCTATTTATTTGTAAAGTGAGATGAAATTCTTCAGTAGGGAAGCTGATAGTTAAAAATTTAGCTTCATTGAAAACTATTTTAATGTTTTTGGTATTTTAGAAAGCATATTATCAGCTATTTATATTTTATCTATTTTAAATTTTGGCTCCTTTAAAAAAAGCTTAAAGTATTTCAGTTGAATTGGAAATTTGTCTAAATTATCCATAATAAATTATATGCTTTTATAATCTGTCTCTTCATCATTAAGAGTTAAGCGTAGATGAGTAATATTTTGATTTTAATATAATCTTTTAAAGAAATCGATGATATCATCATCACTATTATAATTTTCAGTAAAGTCTAAAAATACTTTTTATAAATTATTTAAAGGGAATACTTTTAAAGAGTCATTTGTACTATACCCAGAAACTTAGCAATAAAATTTAACCAGATTAAGAGGTAAATGGTTGTATATTATATTTAACGAGTCTTATGAAATCAAATTCTATGGCAAAAATAATCTAAGCTTTTTTATTTAGCTAAAGTTTTTATTGAGAGCTTACATAAAATTTTTTATTTCATCGTTAGAATATTAAGCAGAATTACATTTAATCATAATATTATTTATTGAGTGAGGCATGCTTTGAAATGTTTAATATATTGGCTCTAAGCTGCATATTTCATCCATAACAATATTAAGTTTTTGCAGATTTCTTGGTAGTCTACTTAAATTTTGTGCGAAGGTAGCAAACTAAATTGGAGATAGCTAAATGTTTTTTGCAATAAGCTTAAATCTTTTTAGATTTTAGGGTAAAGTATCAAATTTTTTAGAAAGTTCTAATAAGTTAGAGAATCCACTTAGATTCAACTTTAATGCTTAGAGTCGAGGGTTAAATTTAGGTAGATTGATAATTAAAAAGCGAGAAACATTATCTTCGTTATCGTAGAATACCATCGAAACATGTATTGTTAATATCCCTTTAGGTAAAAATAGAAAATTTTTAAAAAGTAAATCAGCTGCTTCAATATCCATATTATAAGGACTAACATAAAAGTTAGCCTTTTGTAATGTCTAAGGAAGATTTCTCATATTTTCAAGAATGCTAAACACATTTTGTTTTGTTATATACAAGAAATGTATTTCAACTAAGTTTTAATTCTACAAAAACAGCAAATCTTAACCAAGGACTTCATTTAAATTTGATGCTTTGTAAACTATAGGGTATTATTCATGAATATTTTCAAAAAGAAATTCAAAAGATCTAGTTTTGTTCCCTATATCAGAACTGTTAATTATAATTTTTTCTTTTATCATTTCTTGTAATTTAGGTAGATTTAGATTAAAATAGAAATTCTAATTAATTTTTTTAGAAGTAAGAATTTTAGATTAATTAATTTTCTTTTCAAAGATTATTTTACGCAAGCTAAAACAAAAAATAAAGGACATTTGTTAACAAAATTAAAATACTACTTTTTAATGGACTAAAGTATTTTTGATACTATAAGAAATTGCTATTAGACAGTTTATGAAATTTAAACAGCAATAAACAATAAACTTGACATGGGGTATAAAATTTTGATGGTTCATAGCGTAACAGATGGATATATTCCTGAGTAAGAATTAGCAGCTTCTAGAAAAGATTTTGTCAAATTATGCTATAAATTAACAGAAAACTAAGATAGACGCACATAAAAATATGTAAGCCAGAGGCTAGAATAGTTCAAAACATGTGCTGTATAAGTTAGAAATTATACTAAAGAGTACTAATCCCTTTAAGAATATTCAACAAGCTGTTTTGATGAGTTTTGTGATAAATAATAAGGAAGATCATGATATCTCTACTTTTTTAAAACATGCCAAAAAAATAATCAAAAATAATTTTTTTAAAATAAATATTCTTAAAAATGTAAATTTATTTTAAAAATATGTGAAAAAATATGTTTATAAAAGTATTATGTCTTGCCTGTTAATAATTAAAGATAATAATCATTTTTAAATAAAAATTAGATATCTTATTCTCTAATGATATTATAATACTTTTTTTAGATTTTAATTCAAAAAGAAGTTTGAAAATAGAAATATAAAATAACATTTGATAAAATTAATATAATATAAATCATATATAAATTGATAAAATGTATATCAATAAAAATAATAAACTTATTTATTTTCTTAAACTTAATAAAAATTTAATACTTATTTTTAATTTATAATAATTTATTTTCTGGTTGATGATTTTAATATGTTCAAATAAAATTTATTCAGGGTGACTGCTATTAGTTACTCTTGATTGGAGGAGCATAATCATATTATGGATCATTAGAATTTTATATACACATTAAGTAAGCATTTTTGAATGATATTTTTTTTGCTCCAAAAACTAATTTGTTTCTATTTTGTTAATTAGAAGTTCTTGAGTTTGATTAAATTATTGAAGGATTTGCATCAGTAGTCGAAGATTATTCACTTCTTTTAGACGATACATTGTTAGCACCATCTCCATTATTTTCAGGTTCGTTTCCATGCTATTAATGAATGTTATATCTTTCAAAAGTAGTTTAGTTAAGAAAAAGATTATTCAACTAAACGAAGCACAAAATACTATGAAGTACAAAGAAAAATAAAATCAAAAGAGTCACTATACCTGAGACAATATATTTTATTATTTAGATTGTGTCTTGAGTTTAGGATGATAAATCTGAATACCAATTAAATATCCAGTTATTATGAGAGACTTCTTCATCACTGTAGCTTGAAGTTATGTGCAAAAATATCAAAAGTAATCCTATCAACATATTGCACCACATAAAAAGAATAAACATTATAAAATATTTATAGTTATTTGCTCCTACACAATTATTGATCCATGGGCAGTGATGATCATAGACTCTGATGCATTTTTTACAAGTTTCACAATGACGAGACCTCTTGGGTTTAACTATGCAGCATTCCACACAAATTTTACTAACATCGTTATTTTGATAAAGATTAATTAAAAAATTTAAGGTTTCTATTTCCTTTTGTTTCTAAGAATTTTTTTTTTTGGTATTTTAATCACTAGTTTAATTTTTGGTATTTATTTCTTCAAGAAGGTTTTAACTTAAATCTTAAGCTTCATTCATAGAATTATTAACATTAGAACGAGTGATGTGTTCATTCAATCTAGGACTAGGTTATTCTATTTATTCTTTTTAGTTATTCTAATACAATTCGTTTTCTTTTATGCTATTACTCTATTGTTAATTAACTTACACAATTCCATTAACCTCTCCAGGATTTTTCAACCAAGCAAACAATAAACTTATTATAGTTCCTATCAGAAAAAATGCCCAAATACCTAATTCGATATAATGGTAGCTCAGACAAGGTATAATAAATGTAATAATTGCTCCCTAAGAAAAAAATAGAAGAAAGAAAAGCACTAAGAGTTGTCTTGGGTTTTTATCCATAGGCTTGAAAGGCTATTTTATGTTGCAATATTCTTGAAAACCTCCTGTTTTTTCTAACATTTGCTGAATATTGTGATATTCATTTTCATCTGCTAACTAGGCTGGTGTTTTTAAATTGTTATCTAAAGCATTTCTGTTAGCTCCTCTTTGCAAGAGCTTTCTCACTACTCTTGCATTTCCACTTATTACTGCTAAATGCAACGGAGTTAATCCTTCCTATATATTTCATATTTAGTCATTTTTATTTTTAATATTGTTAAAGTAATTAATAGGAGAAATTAATGTAATTTATTTATAGTAAAAAATAAATCAATAGATAATATTAAAATTAAAGTCCTTAAAATAGTCTAAATTTTCTTTTTTACTAAGAAAAATTTCAACATAATTAAAATTAATAGAAAAATTGAGTGGTAATCTTATATTTAAGAGCAAAGTAATTAATTACTTTAAAAATATAATATACTAAAGTAATTAATAAAATTTTATCTTACTCCATCAGCGATGTTTAATTTATCCTTCATTTTAGAGACAAGGTAGTTCACTGCATTTTCACTACCAAGATAGCAAGCCCAGTGGAGTGCAGTACCACCTTTGTAATCAGTTAAGTTAAGGTCTACTCCCAAGCTGTCAAAGTAGCATATTGATATAGGCTAATCGCCTTATGCAGCAATGTGAAGAACATTTAATCCATTTTTATTAACTAATAATGAATCACTACCTTATGAAATAAGATATTTTATTATATCTATATCCCCTTTAAAAGAAGCATAGTGAAGGGCAGTAAAGCCATCCTCATTTTAAAAATTTATCCATTTTTAAATTATCGTATTTTTTTATGCTGCATCTTTTAGATAATCTTAACCATACTAAAATATAAATTTGACTTCGCTTATTTTCATATGTAAGGTCATTCTGTGAATAAGAGTCAAACCCTTTCTATCCCATATTTTTAAAATATTTATATCTTTATTTTATTTCAAAATTTCTATTATATCTAAATATTTGTTGTCTAAAAGCTTTTCTTCAATCCTTTAAATTATGGCTTTCTTTCCTTCGTCATTAAAAACATCATCATTTAGCACTTTTTTTAACTCGGAAACAAATGATTACGCAGCAAAACTGCTGAATCTTTGACTTTCTGTAAATTAAGACTCATTTCTCATTTGCTTTTCAGATACTGCTGGATTTCTTTAAAAATTTTATGACATTTCTTAAGAGAACTAAATTACTATTTTATTAATTATTCTTTAATTAATTGATAGTTTTTAATTAGAATTATATATACTTTAAGGTGCTTTCTATTCCTATTTGTGGAAAAAAATAAAAACCTTCCTTAAAAATAATCAAGAATTATAAAAGAGTTATTCTAAAGTAAATTAGTGAAGTATATCCAATTACTAAGACATTATACTTTTAATTTAAAGAGCCTTGTTAAGTATTTGCTTTATTGATAGAAAAATTATGGACTTAAACAAAATATTTCAAATAAATTACTATATTTTTAAACCATTTTTCTCTTTTTGAAAATAAATAGAATATTTTGTTTTTTTTAATAGACAAAATTCTTATTAATAAAATGAAAATAGTTAGAAGTGATTCTAGTAAGATATTATAATTTGCAAAGAATAATTTTTTTGCATTTAAATTGATTGAAAATTTATCTTAATGATAATTTAATTTGAAGTATTAACAAAGTGATATAAAAACTATTCAAAATATCAATAATTTGAAAATAATTAAAAGCATTTGATTGCTAACTATTTATATAAAAAGGTTTAGAGACATAAACAAGTGTTACTTTGAAAGATCCCTAAAGACATAAGTATAAAGCCTAAAAATAAAAAGACCATGCTATTAAATAGTCAATAATAGAAAGATAAATATTCAAACTCTTAAATAGAGTAAAATTAAAATGTAGATTCTAATTAGTAGAATGAATTTATTAGAAATGATGAACATGGATAAGAATAGAGTGAAGAATAATTTAATACTAACTAAACATATCAAACAAATTAATTAGTTAAATATAATGAAATATTTGTATTTGGAAGTAATAAGTATGGTTAGATTGGTTTAAGCGAAAAGAATGCTGGTAAAAATTTTTGCATACCTCGCTTTTGCCATTTTAATATAGTTTTTACAAGCGTGAGTTGTGGATCTCATCACTCAATACTTCTTACATAAGACGGTTACGCTTATTCAATTGGAAGTAACATTTATGGATAATTAGGAGCTGACACTAATTAAATTAACTATTCTTACACACCAACACTCATTTAAAAGCTTCAAGACTATATAATTACCAAAGTTGTTTCTGGTGCTTACCATAATATAGCATTGACAAATGAAAACTAACTCTTTTCTTGGGGAAGAAATAATGAAGGTTAATTAGGGATAGATACTAAATAAGCATAGTGCTTATTTTCGCCATAACAAATATAATGTAATTTAAATTTCTTTTAATATAAAATTATTTTCATATCATAAAACTTAGAATGAAATTAAAACAAATAATATTTCATGTTATTAATTCATAATCGTTTGTTTTGATATTAATAAATAATTAATCAGTCAATCAAAAATTTGATTAATAATTTGGATTAATTTTCAAAATTAAAACACAAAAATAACCGTTAAAAACTCAAAATTTATAATTTCAAATATTTTTAAAAAAATAATGAATAAATCAAATAAGTAATGCAATAATAAAATAGATATTTGGGTTCAAATATTAAATTTAACCATTTATTTTTTTAAATTACTAAAAAGTTAATAAAATAATTTATTTATTTATAAAAAATAGTTGATAAAAAGATAATCAATGTTTTTAGTGGATCGAATCATTCGTTTTTTATTACAAAATAAAATGAATTATTTTCTTTTGGTAGTGGATTATATGGTTAATTAGGATAAGGGAAGTGTGAGAATTCAATTATACCTAATAAAGTTTTATATCATGAGAAAGATTAAAAAATTATTAAAATCGCTTGTGGAGAAACACATTCTTTATTACTTAGTGAATAAGGGTAGGTATTTGCTTGTGGTGAAAACCAAAGAGGATAGCTTGGATTAGGGAGAAATAAAAAAGTGGTTTTGCAACCTTAATATTTATCTAATGAAAATTTGTTTGCTTCCGAGAGCATTGTAGATATAGCTTGTGGTAGATTTTCTGTGGCTGTTACATAAAGAACCTAGTCATTATATGCTTGGGGTCAAATTTGTGATACTGATTCTAATCCTATATACACTCCTTAATTAGTTTATTCCTTTAATTCTCATAAGGATAATTTAATCAAAGAGTAATAGGAGAAAAATCTTATTAAAAAAGTTGTGGTAGGTGGAGATAGTTGCATTGTTTTAATGAAAAATGGGGATTTATATAGCTGGGGGAAAAATTAATTTGGTGAATGCGGATAAGGAGATTTTGAAAATAAGTCAGAAACATTTTATCCTATTAACTTTCTCAAGGGAAAGAAAGTATTGACCTTCCATCTTGGTGAATCTCATGCCATAGTTTTAGGAAGAGAAGTTTTTTCTAGGAATAATGCAAAAATTAATAGCAGTGAATAGTTTTCTAATTGTAATTCACAGCATGAAGTAGCTTTGATAGAGAAATCATAGTCTTTCATATGCAGCGATTATATGATTGATAATAATAATGAAGCATCAAACTATTCAGTTTAATCTTCTTAATATGCTTGCTAAATAAATACTAGTTAAAATCAAAACTTAAATGAAAATTGTTAATAGAAAAATTTTAATCACAGCAGACAGCAGTCATTGTAATAAAACTAATCTACTGTATCTGATAAAGATGGATTATCATCCTTTTCTTAGCAAAAATTTTAATTTTAATTAGCAAAAACACCTAATTTTTTGAATGAAAACTCTTCTCAGTTTTCGCAACAGTATAACTCTAGGCAAAATCATAATAGTAATTAAAGAGAAAGATTATCAGTAATCGTCAGAGAAATAGAAAGAACCCAATCTCCAACTGAATCCTCCACTAGAAATACTAATATTTAGCATTATTTTAATTTTGGAATCAATTAAAACAATTCTTCTTATGGATAAGATTTAAAAAATAAACAAGAATTTATGTTATCCCCTAAAAATTTTCTAGAACAAAATATTAATAAAATGTAAGTAAATTTGAAAAACTAAAATAATTTTAAAATGGATTAACAAAATTTAAGTTTCAATTAAGAAAATTAAAGTTTTAAAGAATAAAACTTAAGCTTTAAAGAACACAATCAAAGCTTTAATTAGTAAGACATAGGCTTTAAAGAATAGAGCAACAATTTTTAATCAGGATAAAAGATCATTAGAATGGATAAACAAAGTACATAAGATATAAATTAAAGTGAAAGTGAGGTAAATCTGGATTAACATCAGTTTGGTGCTTCTAATGAATAAAATAACTTATTTGATAATTTTTAATAGAGCTTTAGGTAAGTAAATAAATAATAAATAAATTACTTTATTTCTGATAAAGCTCCTAATTATTTTGATTAAGAAATAAAGCAAAGCGAATTAAATAGTTCTAATGGATTGGCTTAAGATTAGAATTTAGAATTAGATAAATAGCTTTAATAATAAAATGCATGTAATGTAAGATTTTTAACTCCATAACCAACTGCTCAAAGCTCTTCTAATTATGAAACGTTTTCTTATCAGATAGGTGATCAATTTATTAATTTTCCTCATTTTGTAAGCAATGCTGAAACTATTAACAGCAATAGATAGAATTTAAAATCCTTATCTCATTAAGATCATTCTAGTTAAAGCATTAATAATTTTAGCTAGCAAGTAAGTATTTTTAGATACATATTTTTTATTAATTATATTTATTAAAACATATTATAGGTTCAAAAAAGTAATAATTAGAATAACATAAAAGAAATAAATTAAAACAAATTGTATGAATTACCCTTGTAAATAAAGTAAGTTTCTATACATTAATCATAAAACAATAGTTCGCAGTAAACTAGAACCAACAAATATCTTGCTAATAATTCAGAAAAGAGTGTTGATACTATGTGTTCAACTTAAAATCCTTTAATTCTATAAAGCTAAGAATACAGTGAAAATAAATAATATTTTGATGATAATTAAATTAATATTTAAGGAAGAGACTAAATAAATCTATGCAGATAACAAATTGGTTAAGAAAATATTGATTTATAACATCAATAACAAAACAATAAAACAAATGAATTTAAATTTACAAATTTAAATGATAAACTAAATTAAATGAATAGTGCATTTTAAGGATTAATTAAAAAATTAGCTCTTGAAAACAATGAAATTAATGAATAAATTTTAAAATCTTTATCTTAAACTTCTACTACATCAAAATAACTAGACGAAAGGAGTAATAATACATTCACTTCTTCTGGAAAAGTTTTAATTACAAATCCAAGTGATGCAAGTATGGCGATAGTAGAAAATTAAAATTTTTTCACACTTGAAACAAATCCTTATACTAATAATCCTAATTAAAACTTAAACAGCCTAAATCAAAACCAAAATTGCTAGCAAAACTCTCACTAGAATTTCTCAAGAGATAACATAAATGGAGTAGATTATAATTCTTCTTAGTTTTACTTCTAATAATAGTAGAATGAAATAGAGTAAAGGAATAATTTAATGCATCACTAATTTGAAAAGTAACAAAAAAGTGTATAAGAATATTTAAAAAACATGAAAATATGCTAATAAAATGTAGTTGAAAAGCAATCTATGCAATAAAATAGTTTAGAAGAGAATTAAATGGATTATTTCGAATAAAAGGAGCTAATAGATTAAAAAATATTTATGCAATAGCAAGAGTTATAAGAAATACTTTTCTAGTAAAATAGTTCTATACTTGTTAGTATAAGTAAATTTAAAACAGAATATCAAGAATTGTAAAATGATGTTAATATACAAAATAAAGTTTAAAAACTTGAGTAGTTATTAGCTAAAACAGAAGACTTCAACAACTAATAAGAGTAAAGTTAAAAAAGAAAATTTTCTGGCTCAGAAAAGGAAAATAGTCAAAACTAGAATAAATTAAATAACTTAAATTAAAACCAGCAATAGCAACAAAAATAAATATTACAAACCAAAACAAATTTCTAAGATTAAAAGTTTGATTAACAAATTTAAAATCTCTCAATATAATTATCATAAAAAGAAAGAGATTATGCTGATCTTCAATTAAATTTGGCAGATAAGGAAGTTTAAATATCAGCCCTTTAATTAAAGTGCAATATCCAACATCTTTAAAATGAATAAATGAAGGAATAGCTTGAAAAGGCTTTAAGTATTATAGAAAACTTTTAACTTTTCTCTAATAATTTTGCAAAGCTAAGATAATGAAAACCTTAATATTAATTTGCTTCATAAAAAATTATTACAATTAGTATTTAAATTATAAATAAATAAAAAAATGTTTAAATAAATAATTTTATCATCTTCATATAAAATATTAAAATTAATTTAATTTAATTAAGTAATTATATATTCGTTTGTGAATTTAATAATTATTTTTTTTAAATACTTCTTATACTCATTTTAAATAATTATTATGCAAAAAAAATAAGATTCGAAATTGAGTAGGAATGTTAATAATTTATTTGATAAAATAATTTTTTAAGTTTTAATTTCTTTTGAATTTGACTATTTAAAAGTTTGTTAAAAAGCAAAAACTAAATAAAAATAATTGATATTATTACATATAAAATAAATATAAATACTCTTTACGAAGAAACAAAAATATCAAGCAACAAAAAAATAATCACATGTTGTATGAGGAACTATAAAATTATTAAGGTTCTAAATTTAGTAGGAATTTTAATAATTTATTTGATATAATCATTTTTTAAATACAAGTTTTTTTGAATTTCACAAATTAAAAGTGAAAACTAAATAAAAATATTGATATTACATATAAAATAACTAAAATATTCTTTACAAAGAAACACAAATATCAAACAATAAAAAAATTATCATATGTTTTATGAGGAACTAAAATTGCATACTTTTTTTCAGATATAAATGAATTTGTGATTATTATTTGATTGATATCATTATTAATAGTAACTTCATTGTATTTCTCAATAAATAATATTTATAAATTTGGTTAAATATTTATGATTTCAGATTACAAAATTAATTAATTTATATCTCTTAAATCTCTCTAACTTTATTGCTAAATTAAATTGTTGAGAAATATTTATACGATTTCAAATATTCTTTGTGCACAATTAAAATCATGAAAGAGATTATTAATAATAATTTTAAATAAATTATTTTTCATATCAGTATTGTTTTTAAGTAAATCAATAAAATCATCTATTTATATTTGTAAATATTCTTTTCCTGTAAATTATTCTAACTATTTTTTAATTTGTTAAAGATAAGTTATATCTGTAAATTGTAATATAAATTATAATATTAAAGGTGATAGAATTTCAATAATGTTATCTTCTATTACTATGCCTTTAAATTTTAACTAGTCTACATCTTAAATACCATTCGTGTATCCATATTTTTTCAGAAGCTTTTAATTTTCTATAAAAATTTTTATAATCCTCAGTTAAATTTTATTAAAACTATAAACTGTTTTATCAAGTTCTTTTATTGTTTGCTTTTGTGTTTAATTTTTTTCTATTTAGTTAATTATGCTATTTTTTTGATCAATATTTGTTTATTATAAATCCATTTATTACTTTTATTCTTTTTCTTCTTCTTACTTATATATATAATTTTGCGGTTATTATGTAAACGAAGAATCATTTTAAGGCTAATCTTGTAACTCCTAATTTATCTTTTATTATTTTAATTGAAAATTTGACTTTTTATCTTATTATTCTTCTTTAATAAATACCCATGATTCATCTTTGTATTTTTCAACTTGAGAAAGTAGACATTTAGAATCAATAATTGAAAAGTCTAATCTTTATTATAAATTTTATAAGATATCTTTTAACTCAGTTTATACTTATTAGAAATCAGGTCTTTATTTAGGATCTTTTAAAATACATTTCTTTACCAACTAACTTACATTAGGAAATGTTTCTTGAAATGGAATTTATACTGATTTATCATCATACGTAATAAGTTATTAATAAATCTAATTTATATTTCCTAAAAAAAATTATTAGCAAGTAAACATTTCATATAAAATTAGTCCAAACGACCAAATGTCTACTTTATCGCTGTAAACTTAACTATTTTACTAAGCAAATATTATTTCAGGAGCCATATAATTTGGTGTTCCTACAAATGATACGAGTCTCTTATCTACTTCTTTAGTTAGCCCATAGTCTGATATTTTAGCAATTATTCTTTTTCCATCATTATGAATCAATATGTTTTCAGGTTTTAAATCTCTATGTGCTAGTTTTAGTTCTTTTAATATTATCATGCCTTTCGTTATTTAAATAGCAATTTCTATAACGTTTATTGCTTATTCTAAAGTCTAAACTTTTTATTATTTTTTTATGAGATAGTTGTAGAGATCTCCTTCGTTGCAAAACTCTAGTACTAAGAATTTTTTTTTTTCAAATAAGCTTTGTTAGTCATAAAATCTTACTAAATTTTCTATTTTTTCTTAATCCCCAGAATACTTATCACTGATCTTTTATAAGACTTAACAATCCACTTTAAAACCTTTTATTTGAAGGAAATAATATTAGCGCTCCATTTTAAGAAACAACTATATCAAAAATATCATAATTAAATGTTACCCGAATCTTTAAAGTATAGCTTTATAACTACCTTTTTCTAATTTTATGAGTCTGTTGCAAAGTATATTTAAGCCTACCCTCCTTATATATTGGTATTTTCAGCTATTTTGTAATCACTTTTTTATCCTTTTAATATAGTATCTTAATTTATTAATGTTTTCATTGATTATTATTTTTTTTACATGTTATTTTTTATAATAAATAATTATCAAAGTACTTCTTTTGTATTAAATCTGATCACAAACATAAAATAAAAGTATTTTTTTTTTAATTAGATTATTTAAAAACTATTTTTTAGCCATTACCTATTATCCAAATTATTTTAATTAAAAATAAAATAATTTTAACTATCATTTAAATGATTAAACATTTTCAAAAACCATAAAATTAAATAAACCTTTTTATTAAAATACAAATTATTTTTGTTTAAAATTTGTTTAAATTACCTCAAGTTAAAATAATATATAAATAGGATATCAATTCATTTATTTCTAAAAATTAAACCAATTTATTTAAAAAAAACATCTTCAGATAGTATCAAGAAAAATAAACATTTTTTTAAATGTTCTAAAATTATTTGAAAAAAAATAAAAAAATAATTTAAATTTCTGTGTTTCAAAATTATTTTGCTTTAATCTTTAAAGGAGAGTAATAACTATTTCATACATCTTTCTTTATAAAATTAATTTATAATATTTAAATTTTACAATAAAAACCTATTTTATTAACAATAAACACATTTATATAGATCTTTAATTATATCAATGTTATTTTTAATTTTTACTAATTATTTCAATTTTTTCTTTATGGCTTCAAAGAGAAAAAAATACTGAAAAGTCAACAAAATTTCATAAAAATGATATATTATTAATTAATTATATTTGCAAATCAATCATAAAATAATTTGCAATTGAATTTTACATTATGATAAAAATTAATGCAATATGAAATTAAATACGTGTTTGGATAAAGATTATTGAATATTTATATTCAGTATATCATCCTAGATATTCAAATCTTTTATTAATATTTATTTTTAAAACCAGTTTTGATTTTTTTGTGAAAAAGTAATAACTCTTAATAACAATAAAAGTTGTATAATTAATAATACTTAAACAAAAGTAGATATATAAAATAGGAATATTTAGTAATGTCAGCTGAAGTCAAAGCATAATTATCATAATCACTTAATTCTATTCATGATACTTATCAACTTAAATTACAAACTTTGTAATTAAAGTATAACTCTTCATTTGATGAATTGAGTAAGTTATTATAAAAATTCATAATTTATAACCATTATTATTAAATCAATCATGCCCAATAAAAGTTTTAAAAAAAAGGTTTTAGTTCTTATAAAATTTTACCAATTAAAAGATAAAACAATGTTTTAGTTATCTGCTTCAATTAAATATTAATTTTTGCAAACCTAATTTATAAAATATTTAAATTTACTTTATAAATTTAGAAAAAGGCATAGATGATTTAGAAAAATAATTAGAAGGATATTTCGCTCAAGATCCAAATGCTGGAGATTAAACTAAATCACAATTAAATTTGAATTCTTCATTACAATCTTCATGTAATTTTACTTTCGAAAAATGTTTTTTTTTTTTGCAAATATCTTTTAAAAATAAATTAGATTTATAGTCTACTTAATATCTTACCAGTTTTGGAAATACAGCAGGTACTACAAACATAAATACAACCTTATAAAATAAATGAAAATAAATATAAATTATATATTAAAGTAGATAACTTTCAAATTGAATTTACTTTTAAATGTGATTATTACTTTAGCTAATAAAATATTTATTCAAAATTGCAATAAAATCCATTTTTATTTATGTTCGTTTTTTGGTAAACAATTAAAAAAGCTTAATTTAAAAAAATGTTTAATAATAATTTTTTCAATTTTTAAGAAAATTAATAAATTAAATCTAAACTAATTATAAATACAAAAATATTTTTAGAATAAATTAGTTTTTATTTAAGATTATAAAAAATATATGTAAAGGTATTTAAATTTATCTTCTTTTATTTATTCTGTTATTCATAAAATTTTTAATCGATAGAAATATATATATTACAATTTAATAGTTTATTAATGAAAATATTTTTTTCAAATCACAATAAATATTTGCTAGATAGATTTTCATAAATTTGATGTTTTATCTAATTCATCTAAAGTAAAATGAATTAAATTATCATTTTAGTCTTCTTCATTAACTGAATTTAATTTTTATTTGCAATTTTATGTATCTAATTAATCTGCTTAGGTCTATTACTTATCCATAGCTATAATTACTTTATCTAATTCTATTATTCATTTAAATATTAAATATTGATTGAAAAAATTGAATGAAAATTACATAAAATAGCAGGCGACATGGGAGTTTAGTTTCCCTAATTACTAAATATAGTTTCAATATCCTTTTAAAATTAAATGCTTTCAGAGTTTAATTTTTAATGATTTTCTGTAACATTTCTTTTAAATTATTTTTATTCAAGGGTTAAAATACTATGCTAACTTTTAAAAAGTCTTTTATGATTTCTTCCTATAAATAATATGTGTTAAATATTATAAAAAATAAAATTTTTATACCTAATTATATCTTCAAGCCTGTTAATAATAGATCATATTTTTTATCATCACTAAGTTTTAAAAATTCTAAAAGAATCCTTTTGATTTTTGCTTTCAATTAAGGATTAAATTCTTTTTTTTCAAACTTTTTAGCAAGCGATTTCGTTATAGTAAATTTTTATAAAAATTTAATAATACTATTCTTATATTGTATCAATATTCCCATAAAAACTCTCTTAATTAGTAAAATTATAAACAAAGCATTAATTATGAATATTACTATTATAGAGATGTTGACAAAATAATTGAAGGGATTATTATAAATAAATAAACATAGCAATACTGAGATTGCACAAACGTTTGTTTGATAGAAATCAACTATATTATACCTATAAAAACGAAATGGTTGTAAATTATTAGATGCTATCCCATAGATAGTTATTATCATAAATATAAGCACTCCTTTAACATTTATAGCTTGAGAATAAAAATTAAGAACTAAAATTATCAAAATTTTTTCAAAAATTTTAACGAATTCCCAATAATATTTTTAATTTTTATACTCTCTATATAAAAAGCCATATTTCTTATTGATCGATATGCTCAGCAACTTATTTCTATTTTTATAGAGTATGCAAAATAATCCTATAGGAATGATAAATGCAAAAACTATTAAGCAAGGGGCAACTAATATAGAGCTATATTTCTGGTGTTATGTAGTATAGCATTCATAATTAGTATTATAGAGAATATAACTAGAATCTCCTATTTATCTGCAAGAAAGAATTGCAATCATTTGTGAAACTAAATCAGGCTAAACTAGGATAAATATAAATATTGCAGCAGTACAAATAGAGTATAAATGAACTTTTTAATTTGTAAATACCTTCTATAAAAGCAAACCAAAAATAAATGTTAGTAAATAACCAACAGGAACAATCAGGCTAAATAGGAGTCTTAGATATATTATTGGTACATCTGTTTATATTTCTTTTAAAGTACAATCAAGGGAATTCATTTGTTATTTTACAGGTGTCCCTAAATACTGCGAAGTATCAAATATGTCTTTGATTTAAGTTTAAAATATGAGTTTTAACTTAAAAAAATAGTTAAAATTATTATGAAAAGATTTTAAACTTTGAAATAGAAAAATTATATTTTTTAAGTAAAGAAATTTTTTTACCTGTTGTTAATTTAATATTGAATGTAATGACTGATCCTATGATTTGTAAATAGTTTGTGAATACTTTAATATAAACACTAGCCTTTTCATTATTGGAAGATTCTTTATATTTTCTTTGGTGATTAGATTTCATATATATGTCAGATTAATAATTAGTATCTTTTAATTAGCTGCTTTAATAAAAATTATTGCTATTCTATGAGTGCCTTATTATAGCAACTTAAAAAGCAATTATAGCTTACTCTTTTAAGTCTTCTCTTATTGCAATCTGAATAGATAATAAAGTCAAAATAACTGCTAAAATTGCCTTCCACAAATAATAACTTAACTCTGAACATTTTCCACATTAATAAGATCCTATTTTCGAATAGCTTTCTCCCCAATAGCTTCCATAAAGCTTAATAAGTTAAAATGTATTTTTAAATTAATGTTTTTTAAAATTATATTTACATCACATTCTTCACATAGAGGGCCTATATAACCTTTTAAGCATACTTAATTTCCATATTTATTTCCAATGCAGTTTTATGGTCGATTTGCACATTCTATAACTAGGGGACTGCTTTCGTTTTTTCTCCAGAAACCTTAATTTACATAAATAATTCCATTTTTACACATAGCTCCATCAGGACATGGATAACATTATTTGTTATCAAGAGAGTATTTATCTACATCACAAACTACGCATTCAGTATATGTATTATAAGAATTTTCAATTTCACCATAATTACAACTTCTAAAATAAACTAGTAATTCATAAGAATAGTTAGATTCAAATTAATTAGTTGATTTATTTAAAATCTTTATAGCATCAGATTTGAATTCTATAATTGCATATGAATTCGGAATTCCAATTAATTAGATACCATTAAATATAAATTGCTTTAATTCTAAATCAACAAAAGATGTAGAATTTCCTCTTATGTAATAATTAGAAATATTTTATGTTTTACTGCTAAACTATACCTAAATTTATATTTTATCAGCATCAAATGGAAAGATTGGTTTTATAGTTTAATCTCTTAGCTAAAAGATAATATCTGGAATCTATGCTCCACTTTTTATATTAGATAAAACTAAGGAATTAGTTGATTAATTGAAATACTTATTCATATCAGCAGTCATAACCAAACTTAAATGATCAGGATATGAACAGATAGTATCCCCATAAAGAGTAGCTTAATTATTTTAAAGTGTACTTTAAGAATCTATTAATGGATTTATACCTTGATTATTAATGCATCCTCCAATTATCGCTTTGTTATTAGTTAGGTTTGTTTTATTAATTTAAATTTATTATTACACTGTAGATTCACTTCCAGAGTTAATAAAAAAACCTCCTCCACTTCCATTTAATGATTAATTATCGTTAATTAAACAACCTGACAAAGTTAGAGTAAAAACCTTTTAATTATTTGATTTAAAATTTTAAATAACATTATAAAAAAATTACATCATCGTTTTAGGCTTTTAAATAAATAGCTCCTCCATTTAAAGTTGCAGTATTTGCAATCAATTAAGTATTTAATATTTAGTTTTAATTAGAAATTAACCCATTAATTGATATAGCGCCACCATTCTTAGCCTATTTTTAATAAATATTTAAAGTATTTACAAAAATAAATAATTTAAATCACTTTGGATTCTAAAAAAAAAGAGTCAGATATAAAGAATTATGTATAATTCATCTACAGTATTGAGCCTAAACATTCCAAGCATATTATCTTTTAAAAAATTGTCTGTTATTATATTTATAATTTCGATTAAAATAGTGAGATAAGTGCTCCTGATTACACCAAAGAATTCTAAGATTATAATACTCGTTTTTATGGTATTTAATTTATATTGATAAACTTAGAACCTTCAATAGAAAAAAACCCTTAATTAACACTCATCAACGTTGTAGAAAATGTAGAATTTGTTATTAAGGACCTTTGAAGTAAAATATTTGAATTTGTGCTATTGATTAGAAGTGGCAATAAGTGTTACTAATTTTTTATTAAAAGATTATAAAATCCACAATCAATTATCTACAGCATTGATTCTTAGAGTTGAAAATACGACACTGATTAGATATCAGATATCTTTATCATTTAGTTCAAATATTCAGGATAAGTTTAGTCAAATATTATTTTTTGAATATTAAAAAGAGTAACATTTGAGTTTTAAATATTCAAAAAATATGAGTTGGCTTTTCCTAAAATGTTGAGTAACTCTCCTTATTAGAATTGAATTGAATTTAATTTTATCTAATTTTATGACTGCCTTTTAATTTTTTAATAAAAAATATTTTATTTTTTTATTTTTACTTTGAGAAAATAATTTTTATTAATTTATTTAAAAATTTTATTTAAAAAAATTTTACTCTATTGAAATTGAAGAAGAATAAGATCTAAGCGAATAAATATTATTAAAGTTAGATTCCTTACACATAAGATTTAGATTTGAATTTTGCGAATTTATGTAAAATGCACTTCCATCCTATTAAGCATATCCTTCTTCAAACATAGATTTTTCTATAAGAATATTAATTTCAAAACTAAGGCTCTCAAAATATATAAAAGCACCTTTACTTGCAGTTGATTAGCTAAAATTAGATGAAAGGATTTATATATTATTTGATTTGGCTCTTAAGCAACCTCCTTATTATACAAATGTTGTTATATTATCAGTAATATTAAATGATGATTATTTACAGTTACTATTAATAATAGTAATATTTAAACCTATAATATATTGAAAATTAAATATACTATTGGATACTGAATTTACATATTGATTGTTAATTAAGGATATTTGACCTAAAGGGTTAATTATCTGAATTGCTGAAGTGGAATAAGTTTAGGTATTAGGAATTGCATACAATTTATTTTAGCTGAAAGTTGAGTTGCTTATTGTTATATTAGAATTATAAGTGGATGATATTAATATTGGATTTGCTTAGGAGATAGTTTAGCTTTATTCAAAATACGAATCTATAATTTTAGCTTTGAATACATTTATTATTGAGTTTGTGTAAACTTAATTTATTATTGTTAGAATAGAATTATTAATGCCATTTATGTTACTAGACTGTAAATTCGTTATGCTTATCTGCTTTATTTCATTGAATAGTAAACATCCTCCATATTCTCTATTTACTAAACTATTAAAAAATGATTTTTCATTTAAACAAGAAATGCTGCTTAGCTCAACTTATGAAGATTGGGATATTTAACAAAATGCTATTTCTTATTAATTTTTTACTATAACATCAGTTATTTAAACTAAAAAAATCTTTTCAGTTAAAACCAGTTAAGTTATTCCTAGATAGATGTCTGATTATACTTAAGAAGAGGGAAAGTAAGAATTATCACTAAAATTCAAATAACTCATAATTAACTTATGTTAAGGAAGAGGATTGATCGAGTAAAGAGCATCAAAAAAGAGATAATTTTAATTCGTGTAAAATGAGTTGTGGTACAAGCTTACATTTTAGAATTAAAAAGTATAATTTTGCTATTCAATAGTGCTTACAGTTGAGAATATCTATTAATTACAAAATTAATTATTTGATATGATCATATTAGCCACATAGAACTAACCAGCTTTAAATAGCTTTCCAGCGAATTATGGATAATAGATTTTATTTATATCACATATATTATTTTAAATAATTAAAGTATCTAAAATAGCATAAACATCGCTCTATTAGGTGATTATACTGAATTATTCATTCAATGTGCAGTTATCTAGTAAAATATTTTAAAGTGTAATCTATTTTATATTACAAAATTTTTAGTTGATAATTTGATATATTTTAAAAAATTACCTAATCAGAATTAACTACAGATATTAATGCTGATGAATTTGAAAAATCTAAACCTTTTAAGTTTATATTTTTAATAGTCAACAAAGAATTGTTAATATTAAAAAAGAAGCAAACTGATGTGTTAGTTGTTGAAGATATTCTTATGTTATCTATAACAGCACTTTAAATTATACTGTCAAAATAAAGTCCACAATTGTATTACGTTTATTAGGAAACGCTAATAACAAATTAAAACAGTATATCACTTACACTTAGCATATACAGACCTGATAATTAAATCTTCTAATTTATATTTATTTAAGCTAATTAATTTTTATTTAAACTCTAAATTGTCAACACTGTTTTTGCTAAAGACTACAGAGAAAATAGCTCATTGTAAAATGTTATCTAGTTTTAGCTATTCAATAATAAAAAAACATTCAAAAGTTCAAATCCATTTATTAATTCGAAATATTATTAAACCTATATTTTAAATGAAGTAGATTTATTTAATGTTTAAATAGTTTTGGTAGAAAATTTGAAATAATTAATTGTTTAAGTAAATTATTTACTAAAAGTAAAGAAGGGATGATACTTAATGAAGTGGTATAAGGCTAGTCAACAGAACCTTTACCACAGTTACCATAAGAGTCAATAGTTTCAGTAGTATTAAAGTAAAAGCTCATCTAACATTTAGATTTACAACTATCTACATTTTTAAGGCATTATCCGAAATGAAAAAATGTATTACTATAGTAAAACTAAATTAATAAAACTTATGTTTTTTCTATATACTAAATATTACTAACAAGATCTGTATAAGAAGGAGATTAAAATTGCATAAATAATTCAAATTACGAAGTTAATTCATTGTAAATCCATAAAAAAGTATTAGAATAATAATCCCCAACTCCAAACATTTTGATATTTTTAAATACATTTAAACAGTATGGATTTGACTATAGTTTTTATAAGTGTTGAAAATTATTTTTAGCAAAATTATAGCTTATTAAGTTATAATCACCACACACCATTATTAATAATTTATTATCATCTATGTGCATCAACTAGCCAATTATTGAACCAGGACAATTAGATTCAGCTTTTATTATCAAAATATTAAAATAAAATTTTTTTTAATTAAGAATTAAAATGTTTAAATTATGGAGTGTTGTTAAATTTAAAATTAATTAAATCTAGTTTATTTAGTAATATATTTGATAAGTGCAAATAATGAATAAATTTACTTATGGAGTATTTGAAAGAAAAATCAGTGAAACTCCAAACAAAAATAATTCCATTAACACTTATCCCAATAATTTCTTAATCTTCATAAGAAATCAGAGCATAACTTGTAGTTTGATTGTTTTCTTCTTCTTTATTTGAGACGAGATTAAACAATTTTTAAGAACTAATATTGATAGCATAAAATAATAATTTTTCATTGTTTTATTTGAAAGGTAGTCCGACAATAACCCAAAAATTATTATTAGAGTCATAATAGGGATCAATATTGAAGCTTATTGAATCTATGTTAAGGTTTAGTTAACTTAGATCATATAACTGTTTAAGTATTTAAATGATAATAAATATTTTAAATTAAACAGAAAATAAAAACCTAAGGAGTGAATGACAAGTCCATAACTTTATAAGCACCTAAGCATGTATTATCATGCATCAAAACAAAACATGTAACACAATTTTTAACAGCAAAGAAAGTATTTTATCTTGCTTTTATTGTTTAAGAAAGAGGAAAAGACTGAGCGGATTACAAATTACTTGGAGAATCTAAAGTTACTTGAATATTATTAAAATTAGCAACAGCAAAATATATATTTTAATTGAGTTAGAAACTATATATATTTGTAAAACCTGCAGTAGCATAGGCTAAATTGTTTTATAATGATAAAAAATAGAAATTAGAGTATTTAAATTTGAAATGATTTATTCTTTACTAAAACGGGTGAGCTAAGTGTTGGTACTATAAGAATAAACAAACAGTGATGTTAAAGAAAAATAACCATTATAGTATGGTATTAAGAATTATTAACTTTATTCTAAATGATACCATTCAATAAATTATTTTCCAGGTGATGCAAGAACAAAAGGGTCATCGATATTATTAAAGCTAAAAGCATCAAATACTTTGGTATTGTTGTTATAGATAATATTTAAGTCTATTCTGTAAATATAGTACTAGCTACTTAGGTATAAACTACCTTAATTGCTTAGGGAATTTACAAAATTTAAACTGTAAAAAACATATTCAAAATAATCATCTGGTAGGTCTATTATTTAAAAATTAAAAATATTAATAAAAATTATTAATATTTAGTTCTACATTGAGTCTAAATTAATTTAATTTAATTCATTTATAAATCAATTATCTAAAAGGCACTTATTTCAGAATATTATCCAGCCAAAAATAGAATATCATAACTCTAGTGGAGATCTACTAACAAGTAATTAGTGTAACCGTATGCTAAATTAGCATAAATAAATTATTGTTGTTTAAAATATATAAAAATAAATTATACACTAGTCTTTTAAATATCCATTGAATGTAAAGTTTAAAGTTTGAAAGTTAATTGACCAAGTATAAGCACCATATCCATCTATTGCTGCTATAAATACCTATCCATTTTAAAGTTAAAACAATTTTGCAGTTTTTATATAGTTAGTAGGATCAGAATTATAAGGTGAAATGTTCAAAGAAAAAACTTATTTAGCAGCTACAACATCTATAATGTATAACATTTACACTTCGCCTTGAATTAAACAATAGCTAGATCCTTTAATGAAATGCATTCTTTTTATTGTACTAAAAGAAAGTTTTAATTTAGACTTAAGAGTATAAGGGTCTGCGTATATTAGTTACTATGAATTTATAACCAAAATTTCATTTCTTTCTTAAATATACTCCATCTGAACAATTACATAATCAGCTTGTATAAAAATGTTATAAAAATGTATAAATATCTAATTTTAATAGAGATTTACGTTTGACCACATTCAAAATATGATCAATGCTGCTAGAAATATCATTGTAATATACTATGCTTGAAGATTCAGCTTAATTTTAATATTATATCGTGTTAACTAAAAGTATATTAGTATTAGGTAACTTCAAAAAATTTGAAGCTAGATATCCTTCAAAAAATCGTGGTACTAGTTTTAAAAATATGGCTTAGGAAATAATTTAAATATTATTTAATCTTACCATGTTGCCTAGAAAATGTTTAACATGTTTCAGCTTTTAAATATCCTATAATATTCAAAAATATAAAAACAGTTAAATTTAAAAAGTAGAACATTTTAGTAGATGTTTTTTCAATCTTTTTCTTAGTATTTTAATTAAATAGCTTTATATTTTATGATAGTTTTTTAAATACAATTAATTTTAAATAATTAAAAAATATATCAATCATAACTCATTATTGTTGTTACTTTTTTCTTTTACTTATTAACAAATAATTTAGGATAAAAAAACTTCTTCTACTTATATTCTTTAATAAAACTAATACCTTAAAAGTTTGAATATTGATAATGTTAAAAATTAATACAATTATAAACTTTACATGAATGAAGACTTGACCCTAATAACAATGTAATTAACAAATCTAAGAAATGCTCTTCCAGAATAAAAATTTTGTTCTTACTGACTAAATAGAAGAATTTTAGAGTTTATATATCTAAATATTGATATTATTTTTGCACTTAATTTTTCAAATTGATTTAAATTTAATTCCAAAATATAAAGATGAAAGAAAAATTACAATTAAACTTTACAAAAAATTATGAATGTAACAAAATACATTTTTTTTTTTTGCAAATAAGAATATAGCAAAAAATTATTTTTTCAATATTTAATACATTAAATTTTTAAACTTTTAAATTGTTTTACAAGTTAAAAGTGAATATAAAATATTTAATATAATCTTTTTTATATTTTAATATTTTCATTCTTTTCTTGGTGTATCAGGGTTAACTATGATCTGTTATGAATCAAAGAAATATTTTGACTTTCTTTTAGAATGAATGCTAGTTAGGTTTTAGTTTATATTTACATTTGTTTATGATTATTATTATTATTTTTATTCAGGTTTATAGATAAATTTGCTACTAGGTTATGTAGATTATAAGCTATGGCTACTTTTGTAAATGCTTTAAGAAAAAACAGAATTTCTTTTTCTTCTACTTGAAAACTAATTTACTTATCTTTAAGAATTAATTTATTGCTGGCTTTATCCATTAGGAACTTGAAATATTGCACTAATTGATAATACTTCTTCGTTATTATCTATGTTTTTATTTATTTTATTATTGTTAAATATATTTTAATCAATTCCTTTGTTAAGCTATACTGGCGATGAGTTTAAGACAGCTGGTTATACTTTAGATTTCTTTTTTTTATTTATAATATAAGCTATTATAGACTTAGCTAATTAAAAAATAGATACTATTAGATCTTTTATTATAAAAATAGTAAAGTATGCAATTAAGAATCCACTAATAGCTACTATTATCCATCCAATCTAGATTCTAGTGTCTTCATTTTGATCTTAGCTATCCTTTACCAAGAGTGACGCACAAATTTAAATAGCAATCATTAAAATTTCTTATATTATAAACTGTATATTTTCAAAATTACTTTTAAATGGCGTTATTACTGATAAGTATGTTATAATAAATATATTAAGGATACTTACCAAACCAATTTAAATATAAGTAAAGTCATAAAGAAAACTTATTATCATACAAAAAAGGATTTTTCTGAAGTATAAAACCACATTATAATACTTGCTGAATTTGTATATCATCTATTCTCTTAGAGGTTTTATCTCATCAGAGAGATTAATTGATGAGCTAGATAGCTATCTCAATCTCATTTGTGAAAGCTAAGGAGAGTTTGCTGTAAATCTAGTTCTTTTTCTCCTTAATGTTTGGTTGCGTAAATAATATTATTTACCGTTTCTTGATTCTACAGCTTCTTATTCTTCAGGTGACTCAGTTATCTTTTGATTAAATATTTCATTAAAGTTTTTTTCTTAAAGTTCGTTTTCGTTTTTAATAGTTTTTGTAATAAATTCATCATTTTATAAATCAATAACTTCGCTTTCTTTCAAAGGTTTATCGTTTTTTGATATTTCTGGGAGCTTCAATCCATTTATAAGAGAAGAGTATTTTGTCAGAAAATCTTTGTCTGTGCTTATATTTTAATTCTTATATATTTTATAAAGATAAACAAATGGGACACCAAAAAACACGATAAAGCAAAATGAATGGAATATATAGTTGACTAAGTACGAATTTTTGTCATCGAAGTTGTATGTCTTAAATTAAATAAGTATTCCTACAACTAAATAGATGTAGAATGACCAACTCAAATCTATAATTGCTCCATACTCCCAAGTTTCTTTTATAGCTCTTTAACAATAAGAATTTAAATACTTAATAGGAGTTTTGGCAAATATTTTAGCTAAAAGATACAACCCAAAACCAGCTAAATAAATTGTAAAGTATTATCCAGAATTATTTAGAAAGTAATTATCTGTATTCATTTCCATAAATTTAGGCGGAGATTCTTATTGGTAGTTAGGATCGACTATAAATGAGAAAAGATTAGGCACAAAAGGGAAATTAAAATTTTTAAATAATTCATAAAATTTCATTATATTTAAGGGGAATCTTATATTCAAAAACATAAGATAGTATAAGAAACCAGTAATATCGAGAGTGTTACAGACAATATAAAAATTTCCAAAAAACACAGAAGGTACAATAGATGATATCAAGGATGTAGATATTCCTTATCCTACACTAGCTATTTATTAAGCAGCCTATGCTTGAGACTAAGACACATAGACATATGGAGAAAGATCTTATACTTATGTAACAACTGCAATAGAATTTTAATAGCTAAAACTATTGTCAATTATTGTTACATTTATTTATGAGTTTTTTATATTAACTGAAGGATTAATTAAAATGGATATTGTTATGTTTGATAATTACTGTAATGACATAGTATATTAGTCCTATGTAAAGCCAGAAATAATAATTGTGAAGATACCTAGGTTTTTTTATAAAAAATAAAATATTAAAGCATTTTCAAGTTTGTTTTTTTAATTCAAAATAGAAAAATTTTAAATATATTTAAATAATAAATAAAATTAATAGTTTTTTGTAAATAAAATTTTATTTACTTTACAGTTAAGGCTACGTAAGGTTACTTTGTTAGAGTGGATATTAAAAATTTAAAGTTACATTGTATCCATTGCTCAATAATTATTGCTTAATCTAAAATGAATTTTATTAGGGAGTTGGGATGATTATTAATGTACACTATAATTTATCAGATGATATTGAATATCCATCATTACATATTTAACATTATTAATAGTTGCTTGGTAAACATTCTTTGCAATTCTAAACACCACAAGATAAACATTAAGTTTATGAAGAATTTAAATAGTAATTTTATGAGCATTTTTAGCAATTATTGTAATTTTAACTTGAACATTGTTAGCAATATTTTACTTGACATGTCTGGCAATCAGTGTTATCACTATTTGGTAAATAATTAGACATACAATTCAGGCATTTATTGTATGTACCGTTGCATTATTAGCAATTATTTACTTAGCAAGTTAAGCATTAGGATTAATCAGAAGTTAAATAAAAGTTATTTAAGCAATTCTAGCACTTACTGTATGTCCCAATACATTACTAACAATTATTTACTTGGCAAGGCAAGCATGATGATTTATCAGCTGTTAAATAAAAATTATTATTGCAAGTTTGGCATTCATTTTAATTTGCTCCACATAAATTACAATTAGATACTTAGCATGCGATACAAGATTTTTAATCTGTAGAAATATAATAATTGCTTTAACAATTTTTACAAAGTTAGTAATTATTATCTTAGCAAGTAGCGCAATTACTTACAGCACATAATTTACATTAGGATTGATCTGTAGTTAGATAGTACTAAGAAACACATGTTTGGCATTTTAAATAGTTATTCGAAAGGCATTAAGAGCAATTTGTTACACCACAGGGAAGGCATTAGCTCTAATCAGAGTTTAAGTAGAAATTTGATTAGCATAGTGAACACTTTTAATAGTTATTGGAAACACAGGATTAACAATTTGATACAGAACATGCTAAACATTAACTAGAATCTGAATTTTAGTAAAAATTAGATGAACAAATACTACAAGTTAGAGGCTGTTGAGTAGCGCATGTCTAACAATTGGCAACTATACAAGAGTTTTTAGAAATGCATTAATTGGTGTTTGGATTTACTATATATTAAGAATTGCAGATTGAACAATTTGTTGAACTTCCTTGCACACAAGTTGTGCAATTAGATGATGCACAAGGTAATTAGCAGGATAAAAAATCTGAGCTTAATTAATAACCAGAATTACAAATAGCACATTTACCTTTTAATAAATTTGTAAAATTTAATAATGTGAAATGGGGAAATTAGATTTGCTTTCTTCGAAATAATTTAAATGTGTGGAATATAACTTAGGATATAATTAATCTATTGAATAAAACCAGAATTTACATATTTGAATTTTAAAAATAAAAATTGAGTCTTTCATAAATTTTAGATAGAAATTACTCATTCAATTTTATTAATTTAAAATTTATTTTTAATTAAATTACCATTTGAAGAGCAGACACTGCAGTTAGCTATCGAACATTAAATGCAATTTTATTAATTGGTAGGATCAATATAATATTAAGAATTTGTACATTATAAGCAACCGTTTTAACTACATTTAATGCAATTTTAACCACAATTCTAACAATTAGATCCATCATAATACTAATTACTATTACATATAAGTTCACAAGTGTTTGATGGTGATAAGTTGTAGCCAAAATCACACGTATTGCAATTCCCGTAAGGATAACAATCAATGCAGTTATTAATAGTGCATCCGCATTTATATAAAGAGTGATTATTATCTGGATAGATTAATACATATTGATAGTAAGGACAACTATATTAATATAATTATTCCTGAGTAGAGCATATACCAAAATTCTTAGAACCAGGGAAATAAAGAGCGCACATGGTGCTGAAGGAATAACACCAAGGAAATATGAAATACTCATCTAATTAAATAGATAAATAACTTTTAATTAATTAACTTAAATTTTGAAGAAATGAAATACCTTATTAACAACTATATATATTTTGAGGTTGAACACATGAATTATTAGAAAGGTTATAACCTGGATCGCATTAAATACAAATATTTTCATTTTAGCTTACAGCACATAAATAACAGTTACTAGAGCATCCTTAAGTTTGTTAGCATACTACATATCCAGAAGGAAGAGTATAGAGCTTGAAACCATATTTACAAACTGAACAATTGAGTTAATTTGCACATGTCTTGCAGTTTATTGAACAGTTCATCCAAATAGAGATATTCTTTATACCTAAAATTGATGTACTTGGATTACTAGAAATAACTTTTGAGAAAGTTATTATCAAATTATTATTAGTAAGTTGATTCTATCCCCTGTTTAGGCTTATTGAAGCTTTTTAAATATATTATGACTAACCATTGCATACTATATTATATGCATCATCGTATAAAGACTAAGAACTTGGGTTAAATGTCTAAGAAATGGAGGAATTTAAATCTATATTTAAATATGCTCCATTATTTACATAATATAAAACATCGACTCCAATAACTCCGTATTAAGTAAAGCTTCCAATATTATTGCTATATATTAAATTTCCACTCACATTAGATCTTGTATCCATTACTAAACCATATTTGGTGGTAGGACTGCTAGATAAATAACAACTAGTATTACAAGTTGTTATAGTAAATCCATCATCTTTAGAAGACCAAGCACCAGCTCCGCTAAAGCAATTTTATTAGCTAGGAAAGTCTAGTTAAATAACAGATACTTAGGATTCAACTTCACCTAATTTAAACAAAAATAATAATTAAATCTTATTTGTAGGCCAATTAAACTTTAATAATTTGAATAAATCAACTATAAATTTCTCAAATTACTAAGTATTTGAAGTAAGAAAAATAGGATAGATGCAATTTTATTAAACATTTCTATTTTTTTGAATAATCCTTTTCAGTTTTCCTTGTTTTTAATTAAACCTGAATTCGAATCTTTTTTCACTAATTTTGTTTATTACTCAAAAAGAAAGAGAAAGTAATTTAATTATTAAGATTCAAATTCATATTGTAATTGTGATAGAAGTAAATTAACTATTTGTAATTAACATTGGTGAGACAAATATCTAAAAGTAAGAATTAAGCTAAATTCTTAATTTTTTCAATTTAGTTATCCTTTTAATGTATTAACATTTTCATTTTTAAATTCTTGAGGTCATTAAAAATACAATGAAAGATGCATCGCATAATCAATAAAAAGTTATTAGTTGCAAGAATATTAAATATTGAAACATAGGTTCCCCCCATCTATGATGCATTAGCTTAATATTTAATAGGATATATATTGATTACAAAAATTATTAATATAGATTAATATTTTTGAAGATCTCTAATATAATCTTAATTTACATTAATATATCAATTAATACTGTTTATTTTCTTTTAAGATAAAGGTTATAATTATACAGCAGATAGATTACATATTTCTATGTCTTATCTTGCTTTATTTTTAAATGGACTATATATAAATTTAATTATGCTACGAATTTCTTTTTCAATCAAAACCGAGAGGAAGTTGATAATTATTTTAAAAAAAATATTTTAAAATTAAAAAAATATATTTTTACAATTAATATTGAAATTATTTATCATAAAAAACTAAATTAATTTAGAAGAATAAAGTTAAAGTTATTGTTTTTATTATATAAAAAAAAAATGTTTAATTCAGAAGAGTGAAAATATTTTGAGTTAGAAAAAAATATTTATTATAAAAATGTGTTAGCTATTTTATCATTTTTTTTGATAATTAGATTATTTTTTCATTTGGTTCTAAATAGATCTATACTTATTATAAATTAATAATTTAGATACAAAATTTTGATTATATTTTACTTAAGGTTAACATACGATTAATTGATTGAATTAGTAATTTTAAAAATATAAGAATCTAAAAAATTGCTTTTAAAACCATTTAAGTAAATCTATTTTCACTATCATTATTATTTTTTCTTAAATTCTTAATTTTCTCCTGTTTAATTAGAGTATATTTTTAACAATTAGAGAATATATTTTTTCTTTAAGAGATTATTTCTTTTAAACATTATTGATTAAACACAAAAACTAATAAAATTCAATAAATTATTTATTTATTTAAATATTAATTGATTTCGAGTATCCCTATTTATTTAACAAAATAGGTGATCTGATGGGATTTTTTTAAATCTAACATTTTAATAGGGACAAGCATTTTCATTCATTTTTATTGAGTTCCTCCTATTCAATACCTCTTGTTTCTTAAACCCCATCTAGAATTCCTCAACCTATAATATCTCTTACATTTTTTGTTATTTTTAAAATTAAAAAATTAGAAAATTATTTTTTGGTATACTTTATTTTCAAATAATGTTAAATATATGTATATAATTATTATAAAAATTGATAATATTACACAACTTCTACTTATTACATTTGCTATTATTATTTTATTTATTTATTTGAGTATACATATCCTATTAACTTATCATTTTTATATTAAATATAAATTTTAAGCCTAGCCTTAGTACAAGTATTTGTACTTTTATTATTTTTAAATATAATGTGTCTTAGACACTAAATAAATTACCATTATTTTAATATTTTTCTGCTTTTATTATTTTGATTCATTTGTTTATTTTTACATAAATTATTAGTTACATAATCCATGAATATGTATTATTTATTTGAATTTAGAAATCCATAAATTCTAAATGAATTTTAAAAATATGAGCATGAATAAAATGTTTCTTTTAAAATATTTAATAAAATTTAAATATGTCTTGTCTTCTTTTTATTAGTTTTGCAGAAAAGATAATTTTCTTTAGCTTCATAATATTTATTTTGAAAAAATAATTAAGCGGACCCTTAAATAGTAAAATATATAATGAGCAAAGACTAAGAAGTTAAACTAATTATGATACAAATTATATAATTAAATTATTTTATTCCTCTAAAAATTATCTTTAATGGAAATTATTTATTATTTTTAATATCTTTTAGCTTGCCTAATCAGAATCCAACTTTATTCAAAGATATTTTTACTCAATAACTAATATTTAATTCACTAATATCTTAGTAAAATATAATATAATTGTTACAAATCCCCTGCAAATATTTCTATTTCAAAGCTACTGCCTTTTCTTTTCCCTAAGAATCCATGCTTTCAAATAAATTATTTACTAAAAAAATTAATAACTAACTATATATGATATTTTGTCAAAATTATATATTTATTTCTTATCTAAATATGTGATATTTTGGATAGTAAAATAAAAATAAATTTATAATACAAAATAAAATGAAACTTAAACTTACCATATTCAACATAAAAATAAAATACATATTCATTTGTTTGTATTTTTATTTTAATAAACCACATAAAAATCATTATTGTACAAAATAAGATAAGTTTTTTTTAATATAAAATCTTTTTAATCATGCTGAATTTAAAGATCATAAGCACTAAGTATTAAAATTAAATTAATTGAATATGAATAGAAGAAAAGGACTAATTAGAAATAAAAAATATTTTTAAATGATAAAAAATAAAAAAATGATTAAAATTTAATTAAATTTTAGATACATTTTTATTCTTTTTTTAGATTTTAAAATTAATTTTAACCAAAATAGCATTTAAATATGAAAAAATATAACCTAAGATTAGTTTTGAAAAACTTTCTGCCAAATAAAGAAATCAGAATAAACCAGCATAAATTTTATTAATACTTATTTTTTAACAAACAAAGATAAATTAAACATTTTAGATTTATATAATTAATACTTCATACTTAAACAATAGTTATTAGAAATATTTTACTTTATTAGATAAATTCAATAATTTGAAGAGTTGCTACTTTATTCAGTAAAGTTGATTAAATCTTCTTAATTATCTTGATTCTAATTTTACTAATGATTTTAATAATTTAAATCATTTTTCCCATCTTGAAACAATTTTTATTCAAAGCCTAAGTCTAATGGCTATAATTCTAAAATTTACAATTAATAATTTAATATACATTTTAAAAATAAAATTTACCTTATTAATTTGGTGACTAACTGATTTAATTTGTTAGAATAGTTTAAGGAACATTCTCTTCAACTTAAGAGCCATTTTTATACTAAAGTTTTTACTTTTGCTAACTTTCTAAGTCTAAATTAATATTCTAATTATTATTTTCTCCTTAATCTTTCAAAGATTTTTTAAATAACCTAGAATGATCTCTCTCTTTAAAAATATTTAATATTAAAAAAAATGCAAATAAATATTTATTTTACCAATCTACTTTTTTAAGCCAGACAAGAAAAGCTCATATTTTTATTCTTCATCAAGTTTTGAAAATTACAATAGAATTTACTTTATCTTAGCTTTTAGTTCTGGGTTGATTTATTTGTGATATTTTTTAATTAGTTTTTAAGTGAATGAAAATTTTTAGCCTATTCGCAAAATAGTATCTTTAAATTATGTTAAATATCCTTTAACTACTCGTTAGATTATTACAGCAATAAACCAAATATTAATTAATATTATGGCTATTATAGAAGTGATTACAAAATAGTTAAAAGGATTATTATTAATAAATAAGCATAAAAGCACTGTAACAGCACACACATTATTCTAATAAAAATCTACTAAATTATAGCCATAATTACTATAAGGCAATAAAACATTTGATGATATCCCATAAAAAGTAATTATTATAAACATTAGTACACCTTTAACGTTTATGTTTTGTGAATAGAAGTTAAGAACTATAATTATCATTATTTTTTCAAACATTTTTACAAATTCCCAATAATAATTTTCTTTTTTATATTCTCTAAATAAAAAACCATATTTTTTATTGATTTATATGCTTTATAATTCTCTTCTATTTTTATAGAGTATGTAAAACAAAATAACTGGTATTATGAATGCAAATAACAATAAACTGGGTGTAACTAAAATAGTGCTGTATTTTATATGTTAATCAGAATTACACTCATAATAGACATTGAAGAGAATATAACTTGTATCACCAATTTCTCTGCATGAAAGAATAGCTATCATTTGAGAAACTAAATCTGGCTAAACCAAAATAAATATAAAGATTGCTGCAGTACATATTGAATATAAATGAATTTTTGTATTTGTGAATATCTTTTAGAAAATTAAACCTATTAAGAAAGCAACTAGATAAGCAATAGGTACAATCAGAGTAAAAAGGAGTCTTAGATATATTATAGGAATATCTGTTTATAATTCTTTTAAAGTACAATCTAGGGAATTCATCTGTTACCTAACTGGTGTTCCTAAATACTGTGAAGTATCAAAGATATCTATATAATTAGAGAAATATTTATTTAAATAATTGAAATTTTTAAAATAAATTATATTCAATTTTATGTAATAATTTAAGTTACTTGTAGTCAATTTTATATTAAAAGTCACTATTGATCCTATAATTTATAAATAATTAGTAAAAACTTTAATATAAACACTAGCTTTTTCTTCATTCAAAGAATTCTTTCTTTTATGATATTTCTTAAATGCAGCTTATTTTATTTAATATTTCATTTCTTTATCAGATAAATTTCTGTTATCTGCTCTTGAATGCCTTTTCAAGGCTAATTAAACAGCTATAATGGTCTATTCCTCTAAATCTCCTCTTATTGCTAGCTAAATTGAAAACAGTGTCCAGAGAATTGTCAAAATAGCTTTCCACAAATAAGATCCTAAATCTTTACATAATCCACATTAGTATGATCCTACTTTAGAATAACTTAATCCCCAGTAACTTCCATAAATCTATTAATATTAATTAATTTATATTTAAATTTTTAAATATTTTTTTACATCACATTCTTCACATAGAGGTCCTATATAGCCTTCCATACATACTTTATTACCATAAGTATCTCCAATACAATTTTTTGGATTATTTATACATTCAATCACAAGAGGGCTGCTCTCATTTTTTCTCCAAAAACCTTAATTAACAAATATAATGCCATTTTTGCATTTTGCTCCAGAAGGACATTAGTAACATTATTTGTTATCTAAAGAATACTTATCTACATCACAAACTACACATTCAGTAAATGTATTATAGGAATTCTCAACTTCACCATATTTACAGCTTCTGAAATCGACTTGAACTTCATATGCGTAATTAGATTCAAATTCATTAGTTTAATCATTTAAAATTTTAATTGCATCCGATTTGAATTCTAAGATAGCTTTTGAATCAGGTTTACCCACTAATTATAAATCTTAAAATAAAAATTGTTTTTATTCTAAATCTACAAACGCTTTAGTATTTCCTCTTATATAATAATTTGATATATTTTATGTTTTATTGCTGAATTGTGCATAAACATTTATTTTATTAGCATCTTGAGGAAATACTGGTTTAATTGTCCCATCTCTTAGTTGAAAAATTATATTTGGTATTTAAGAGCCACTTTTTATATTTTATAGATGGAGTATATTTGTTGATAAATTATAGTATTAGCTTAATTCAGGTGTTAGTACCAATCTTAACTGATTAGGATAAGAGTTAAAGTCGTCACCATATAAATGAGCATGGTTTTCTTCAATGATACATTCTTAGTCAATTCTTGGGTTAATATCTTAATTGTCTATACAACCTCCAACAACAGCTTAATTTTTAGTTAATTTCGTATTCTATAAATTTATAATTTATTTTGTTGAAGATTCACTTTCAGAGCGTATAAATAAAGCACCACCATTTCCCATTAAAGCTTCATTTTCTGTAAAAGTACAATCTGAAATAGTCAGGTTGAATACCTATTTTTTTATTTTATTAAATTGAATGATATGAATTTTTAATAGCTTACATCTTTTAAAAGCGCTTTAATATATAGAGCTCCTCCATTAAGTTATGCATTATTACCAATAAATTATGTATTATTGATTATATTTAATTTAGAAGATAATCCATAAAGTGATATAGCTCCTCCATTATTTGCCTAGAATTTTATAGATTATATTTTTAAATAATATTTATTAAATAATTACTTTAGAATCCTAGAATTTAGCATCTTAAATAATAAATTATGTACTAACTAACTAAAGAGTGGAACCAAAGCATTAACTACAAACAACTTAAGAAAAAGTACTTTGACCTTTTACAATTAATGAAGAAGACATCATCAAAATTAAAGAATTTCCTTAAAAATCTATTTGGTCATTTACCTATAATACTCTTTTGTTGTAGAATTAATTTAAATTTTTAAACTATGAGTCAATAATAGAAAGCTGTCCTTAAAGTAAATTTATGAGATTGGTAGAAAAGGAAGAATCCTAAACAATTACTTTTTGTAAAGCTATGTTTGATAGTGTAGAGTTAATCAAAATAGGAATAATTTAAGCATTATTTTTCACTTTAAGATTTTTGAAATTACAATTCGATAATTAAATTGTTGATGAATCTGTTTAAAGAAACAATACAGATTATAAATCTGAAATTTTAAATATTGTATTCAAATAGTCAGGATAGTTTCCACTGAATCCAGAGTTTTCTATACTTTAAATTGTGATATTTGTGTTAATTACGTTTAAAAAAATAGAATTTATTGGTCCAATTATATTTTAATAATATCCTTATTATATTATTATTTAGTTTTCTTCAAGTGTTTTTTGTGATTATCTATTCAAATTAAAATAAAGTTAAAAAATGTTTATAATCACTATTAGATAAAATGAAATATTTACATAATAGATATTTAAGCAGAATTACTTTTTAGTATGTAAATATCACTAAAATTTGATTTTTTAATAATTAAATTAAAAATAGAGCTTTCTGAATCTATGAATATTGCTCCTCCATCATTAGCATATCCTTCATTAAATTAAGAATTTTCAAGTATTATATTAGTTTTATTACTTAGATTCTCTACATAAATAAATGAACCTTTATTTGCAGTAGATTAGCTAAAATTAGAAGATTAAATATTTAAATTTTATGTTTTAGCTCTAAGACAACCTCCTAATTGTATAAACTTAGATTATATATCTTATAAATCAAAGGAAGATTACTAAAAATTGGTTAGATTTAAAGTAACATTCAAAGCAATTAAATACATGAAATTATAAATTGAGTTAGATTTTGAATTATCAAACTTAGTATTTAATAGGATGATCGTTCCTAGTGGATTTTATATTTGTATTGCAGTAGTAGATTACAATTATGGACCTTATAATCCATTCAATTAGTTTTAATAAAATTAAGATTAATCTATCACTATATCTGAATAATTAATTGATGTTATTAAAATAGGATTAGCTGATGAGTTAATTTAATTTTATTCAAAATAGCAGTCAAAAATTTATATTTTTGAAAGATTTATTAATGTATTTGTGTATATTTGATTTTATATAAACAATATAGAGTTATTAATGCTTTTTATATAGCTTGATAAAAGACTAAATATGGTGAGTTATTTGACTTCATTAAAAAATAAGCATCCAGCATATTATTTCTAACCTAAACTAGAATAAAAAATTTTTTCATTAATGCAATTAATATAGTTGAGTTATATTATTTATGATTTTGATATCTAACAAAAGGCTATTTCTTGATGATTTTTCATTGTAATTTAAGTTAAAGTTATGCTTTAAATTTTTTCAATCAAAACAAATTATGTTACTCCCATGTTAACTTCTGTTTATACTAATGGAGAAGGAAGATAAGTATTATTATAGAATAGCAATTCATTCATTATTAGAGTATGTTGAGGGGTAGGATTAATTGAGTAGATTGCATCAAAAAACAAATATGAAGCAGTAGTGTAAAAATAATTATTTGATAAAGTTATTTTATTGAATGAAAATATATAATTTTGCTATTCTATTGTGCTTACAGTTGAAAATATCTTTAAATTGCAAAAATCATTGCTGATTATGCTCATGTTAGTTACTTCATATTATCCTGCTTCAAATAATTCACCAGCAAATAATTAGTTTACACTTTTTACTTCACAAATATTATTTTGAATTAGTGCAGTGTTAATAATAACTTTAACATCAGTTATTTAGGTTAAAATGCTAAATTTCTGAGATAATTAACAACTATCTAATGTGAAATTATTAAAAGCGATCTAATAATATTATTAAAATAAAATTAATCTTTTATATATTAAATAAATGTATAATTACTTATTTAGAATTTTAAATATTAATTAATTCAGAATTATTTGAAAGGTCCATATTTTCTATTTTAATATTATTCAAAGAAACAAATGAATTATCGATTTTAATAGAATAACACTGAGAAGAACCAATTGAAGAGGATATTTAAATGTTGTCTACTATAACCCCAGATTATATATTACTGAAAAGTATTCCACATTATGAATTAGAAATACTTTGATTTACAAAATTTAAATTTATATTAATTAGGCTTAGCATGTTTATGCTTGAAAATTAAATTTGCGAGCCTATGTTAATTGTTGCTTATTTATTATCAGTCCAACTTTATATTGTCAAATTAGTTTATTTAAATATTTAAAGTGTAAACAACTCATTAAAGTAATTCATTTAATTGCGACTATCAAACAATACAACAGCATTTAGATTTTGAAAGCCATTTATTAATTTTATTTATTGCTAACCCTATTTTTAAGTAGAAAATTTTTTATTTTAAATCGTATTAAATAATAAAGTTTACTTGTAAAAAAGCTGAAATTATGCTATAAGATGAACTGAATGGGTTATCCACTGTTCCTACCCCATAAGATTTATTACTATCAGCAGTTTCGGTAGTATTAAAATAAAAGTTCATTTTACAATTCAAGCAACTTGTAAGATTTTTTAAACATTATCCGATAGGTAAAAATAAATTACTATAGTAGTACTAAATAAATAAAATTTAATTTTATGGTAAATATTACATATTATTAGATGTATCACTATATAGAGGAGATTAAAAATGCAAAAAGAGCTAAAACTACTAGTTTGTAGAATTTAATTACCAAATATAAACATCACCGCTATTTTAATCTCCTAAACCAATAATATTTTAAGATTCAAAAGAGTTGATGTGATATGGACTAGAAGTAAGAGTAATTAAATATTAAGATTAGCCCGTAGCAAAATTATAGCTGATAGTTTAGTAATTTCCACAAACAATAATAAGAAATTTATATTATTGAGTTTGAAATAATTATCCAATTATTGAATTGGAGCAGTTAAATTGACCTTTTAATAAAATATTTATAATTTTTTTATTTTTAAATTAGCTAATAAAAGCAAAAAATAAAAAAAGCATATTAGATATTAATGAGGTAATTTAATACATAAAATTTAGCAAAAAAAAATAGTAATAAAATTACTTATTTGTAGTTTATATTTAAATTAGAAGCTTGAAGCATCCCAACCATATATACTTCCTATGATATCTATTCCAATTATCTCTTAATCAATAATAGAATAAAGAGCATAGCTAGATAATAGCTGGTTATCTGTTTAATTACTAGAACTAAGTTTGAAATATTAGTTATTGATGATATCTATAGCATAAAATAAGAATAATTCTTAATTATCTTTGTAAGGTAGACCTAAAAGACACCAAATAGAGTTATTACTTCCAAAGTAACATTCTACATTATAATTAATTCTATCAAATTGTAAATTTAAAGCAGTTTATCCTATATTAAATCCCTAAGTAATTGAATTAGAAAGTAAATATTTAGTTTAGTTAATACATACAATTGTAATAATAAATATACTGATCTATAAAATGAGGTAATTAAGATTTTAAAACACACTAAATAAGAACCTATCATACTTACAAAGCAATTTCCGCAACCCTTGACTGAGAGAAATGTGTTTTGCCTTAGTTTAATATAACCATTCATAGGAATGATTTGTATAGGTTAGTTACTAGGAGAGTCTTATGTGACATAAATATTATTGGTTTTAGCAACTGCAAAATACTGCTAAGAATTTAACTAAAAGCTAAATATTTTAGTAAATCCTCCTGAAGTATAAGCTATATAATAATAATAATTTTTATTTTTATAGCTATATTAAATAAATAATTTCTTTTAAAATACTTATTAATCTTATCAAAAAAATAATTATTACTGTAAATACTTAAAAGATCAGTCAAGATTTATTATTAATAAATACACTCATATTTAATTAAAATTAAAATAAATCTTTACATAAAAGCTTAATATGGGTATAATCATTGAGTATTAACAGTAATTGATCAAAATAAAATATATTATTGAAATAAATTACTTGAGCGAATATATGTTTTATTATCTTCAATTGATATTATAAATGTTGCTGTTTGAGCATAATAGTTCGTATAGAAGGGAACATAAAGTTAGCGACTTTATCTAATAAAAGACCATTTTATATTTGAATATCCAGGAAATACTACTATAATTGGATTATTTATATTTGAAAAATTAAAATTTTCAAAATTATTAGTGGATTAATTGTAGTTTATCTACAAATCAATCCTGTAAAGTTGGTTTGTATCTCCTAGAAATAGAGAATTTGGTCCATTTTATAATGTTATATAGTTTAAACTTTAAAATACATTATTTTAAACAGCATTTAAAAGACCTATTTAAATTAATTTTAGAAAAATAAAAACATATTTTTAGTTAATTAAAATATACTTTGAGTCAACAATAGCTTGAATTTTTTATTATTTAAATCTACAATTTAAAAAGCACTTATTTAATAGTAAGTGCCAGCTAAAAATAAAATATCATAAAATGAATGAATGTCAGCTAATTTATATCTAGTTGTTCCATCACTGTTTTTTTCTTTACATAAAATGTAAAATAAGAGTAAATATTTTAATAATAAAATACGTTGTTCTTATAAGTATCCATTAAAGTTGAAGCTTAGAGTTTTAAAATCTATGGACCAAATGTAGGCTCCTTATTAATCAATAACAGTGATAAACTTTTAGCCATTTTAAAGAGAGAAAAATTTAGCCATTATAATAGTGTTACTAGCACTAGAGTTATAAGGAGATATATCCAAAGCAAATATCTACTAGCCTGCAACAATATCGACTACATAGATGAAAAATAAATATGTTTAAAGGACAGCATATTTAGATTCTTTTATAAAGGACATTCCTTTTAATCTACTAAACGTAAGATCTTATTTTGATTCAAGAGTATATGGATCAGCATATATTATTTTCTCAGCATTCATTACTAAGATTTGATTTCTCTCCTAAATATACTCCATTTAAACAATTATGTAATTAGCTAATTATGAAAAAAAAAAAAAAAAGATGATTAATAAAACAATAATCATACTAAAAAATGATACGCTTAACAACATTGACTATATTGTCTATAACATTTGATATATCGTTGTAAAAAACTATATTTGAAGCCTCTACACCATTTTAATAAACAATATTATTCACCAAAAGTATGTTAGTATTTGGTATCATTAGAAAATTAGATACTTAGTAGCCATCAAAAAACTTAGCTTCTATTTTTAAAAAATGATGTAAATTTAATTAGATAAATCTATCATTCAAATAATACATACAGTGTTATCTAGAAAATTTTGGGCAAAGCTAAGCCATATACTATTAGAATATCGAAGATATGAATATGAATGCTTTGAAGATACTGATTTTGTTCATTTTTGTTGTATTAAAAATGATACTTCTTTCTATATTATTAATAATAATCAATATTAACAAATAACCTAATTGAAGATAAACTAATTTGTAGCGTTTTTAAATATAATAAGTTATTTTAATAAAGTAATTATTTATGTAATAATTTTGCAAAAAGATTTGTTTATTTTTGAGATGTGATTTAAAGCTTATTTTTATTTTGAAATTTAATTCTAATTATTTAAAACTAAATTAAATTTATTTTAAATTTAATAATTATACTTAATATAAAAATACTCATATGAAATTTTTTAATATTTTAATTATATTATAAAAGTTTAAAATAATATTCTTATTTGGTAAATCTTAATCATTTGCTATTACAATATTAATATTAAATAAAAAGCAAATCAAAGACCAATAAAAATATTAAAGAAAGAAACAGTTCTAGCAATTTCATTAAAAAGAAAATCAAAATAATAACCATATGTTTGGTGAGTGTGTTTTGATTTCAAAAAATAATTAATAAAACTATTGTTATTATTAAAATAAATAACCATTAAAATGAATAATATTTTCAACTTTAGATAAATAGAAAATTTTGAAACAAAATATAACTAAATCTAATTTTTAGAATTGTGTTTTCATAGATTTGTTAAATAATCTAGAAGCTTTAGATCTTTTTCAATTGTAGATAGTATGGATGATTTAAAATAGCTAAATTTATAAACAAATCTAAATGTAAGTGTTTATCTAATTTCTTTTTCTTAATGTAAAAAAAAAATTAAAATTAAAAAAATATTTTGAGAGTATTTTACTTGATTTAATCAGATTTTCTTTTCTTAGTTTGAACTAGCTGAGCTTATGCTAAAAGAGTTTTCAAAAAATGTATTTTAAACCTATTTTTCTGCCGTATTATTATATATTTATGATTGCGATTTTTTATTAATCTTTTTGGTGTATTTTGGATACTTTGGTAATTCTTTTTAGTTAACTATTTTAACATTTAAAGAAATTAAAAATTTTTATTAAATAAAATTAATTAATTTTTACATTATCTATGAAGAGAATTTAATTATAAATTATTTTACTCTTCTATATTTATATCTGTTTCTTCTTAAACATTAAAATTATTACTGTCTAGATTTATGTTATTTTGAACTATTTATATAATTAATAAATTTATGGTTTTGTAATTTCTAAAATTAAAAAAAATCTACTTTAAGAATTTAATGATTAAGTGTTTTTATCTTAAATTTATTCTTCTTATTTTGAATATTATTCAAAATTTAATATTATAGGTTATTAATCTGAAGAGGCTGGACTAAGAGTTAATATATGATTCATAAATGTTTAAGCATCTTCTTCTTATTATTTGCTATCTTACCTTAGTAGCTCATTAATATTTTAAGATTTAAACTTTTTGAATTATTCTATTATCATAAAAAAAATTAATGAAAATTGATTTTTTTGAAAATTATTTTACTTTGATTTCTAAAATACTCTAATTATAAATTATTTTGTTCATCTAAATCGCTTATAGAAGCTTTTATATTTTTAGATTAAATTGAATTTTAGATTTTAGCATTACCCATCAAGCTGTTATTATTAATATTTCGTTTACTTTACTGAATACTTTAGCATTTCACATTATCTAATAATATTCATTATAAATAATTATTAAAAAAAAAATTATTTATTAGTTTTACCAATCTAAAGCTGATCTTTTAAGGAAATTAAAATTTATTTTTTTTCCTCTTTACTATACTATAATAATGAAGACAATACCCTTTAAATTTTGAGCTGTAGCTATTTGTTACTCAATTTTACTTATTGACTCTTTGGAGCTTATTAATTACTTTTTATAAAGTATTTATTCTTAAGGTAGCCACATTTTTTTCTAATGTTTTACATATTTTCTTTTAATACTTTTTATATTAGTAGAAAAAGAAATCTTAAATTTATGATAAAAATGAATGCATATGATATATATATGTAATAATCATATGTACCATCACTACTACTAATAAAAACTCCTAAATAGATTGAAATAGCAATAGTTAGTGTAGAACTTTATTCTATTTGAAGCAACTCTTCTTCATTATATGGCTTAAAATTTTTTAGTAGGTAGTAATAAAGCACAATCACTATTAAAACTAAATTGCCTTTAACTTCAGTATATTTAGAATAAAAATTCAAAGAAAGAATTATCATCAATTTGATAATCATTTTTATGAACTCCCAATAATAAAAATTAGGCTTATATTCTTTATATAAAAATCCATATTTTAACTCCAGTTAAATAGTATCTAGTTTATTCTTATTGATAATCAAAAGGAACAGCAAAATAAATGGTAAAATTATTATCCAAACTATTAAGAAGGGCAAAATAAAGTAGTAAGTATATTATAAATAATTATCACTGTAGCATAAGTATGATAAATTTTCTAATATATAACTCTCACTCCCAATTTATACACAAGTTGATAAAGAAAGCATTTGAGTGATTAAATCAGGTTAAAAATATAGAGTTATAATAATTATAGATGTGCTTATCTTATGGTAGGGAAATTACTTGGAATTGTGAGTAATTAAAAGAAATATAATAAATAGAATAAACAGAATTAAAGGTATGCAAAGAGAAATTATTAGCTTCAAGTATATTACAGGAACCTCTGTTTTTAAGCTAGCCAAGTAACATTCTAGAGCACTAACCGAAGTATAGAGGGGTTTTGCTAAAAAATTAGGAAGAAGCAATATTTCTATTAAAGTTATAGAATTAATTAATTAATTTAATAAATTTCATTTGAATGAATGAATTACATTTAGGAATATTTAGTTTTAGAGTACCCATTACACTAATAATGAAGATATAATTCATAAATATTTTAGCATATATTTCTGATTTATTTAAAATAACATCATTTTTTTTGTTTTCTTCTTAAACTGAACTCTCCATGCTACTAGATCTCTTTTAAAAATATTTAGTTAATATATTTGAAACTCTGTATTGTTGAGTATTTTCTTCATTCTTTTAAACTATGAAAGCTAAGGAGAATATGACAAATAATTAAATTAATATTAATTTATATAGGTATTCATTTGACTCAGAACAGGGAATGCAATCATTCTACTCAGTTTACTTAGTATATTTCTCATCCCAATATTTTCCATATATCTATTTACAAAAAGTAATTTAAATTTAATTTGTTTAAATATTTTTACATCACACTCTTAGCAAAGAGCACCAATACTACCTCTTCTGCAAATGTGATTTCCATATGATCCACCTACACAATTATATTTTGAGTAAGTGCATTCTAATATTTAGTTATCCAATTCACTTGATCTCCAAAAACCTTCTTAACATGTTAAACCTTTACCAGGTTCGCACACTGCTCCACTAGGACAATCCAAACAAACTTTAGGATCAAAAGAATATGTGCCTATTGGACAGTAAATACATTCTTAGTAATTTGAATATTTGTTAATAAATTCTCCTGCTGTGCAATTTCTAAAGAAAATTTATATTTTAAAAACATAATCTTATTACAACTAATTTGTCTAAGGGTCAACTCTAAATATTTAATCAGAATAAAATTCAATTATTCCCATAGATCCTGGTATTCCAATAACTTAAATTTTATCAAATTAGACAGTACTGAGTTAAGGAATTGAGTTAATTACGTATTTAGATGACTGTTATCCCCTAATTTAGTAATTGGTTTAATTGTCAGTTTAGTTGCTTATTCTTACTTTAACATAATAAGGATTTTCTTCAGCCTAAGGAATTACTAATTCATTTTATTCATTAACCATTTAAAAGTAAATTGAAGATAAATTTGAACCGCTTTTAAAATTTGTTAAAATTAAAACAGAATCATTTATCATTTTTGAGCCAGGATATTTATTTAAAAAATCATTTTGATTTATAAAGTGTAGTTTTGTTGGGTTTGAATAGGTATTTTATCCATAACTTTTTGCTTTATTGTTATAAATAACAGTTTTATCATCAATTTCAGGGCTATTATTTTGAAATTAAATACCACCTCCTATTTAAGCTTTGTTATTTGTTATATTTGAATTAACAATAAATATCTTTTAATTATTATCATTCAAGGAATCAGAATAAACATATATAGCCCCTCCTTTTCCTTTTATTGATTAATTTTCAGTAAATTTGCAGGAGTTAACATTTAATTAATATTCCTATAGTAAAAAAAATATTTTTAAATAACTTATTAATAAAATCTAAATTATTTACACTGCTTGCTGAAGAATAAATCATTAAAGCTCCACCATCTAATATTGAAGTGTTATTTTTAAACTCACAATTACTTATAATATTATTTTATGCCGCATTCTCTATATAAATAGCTCCTCCTTCAGTCGCCTAAGTCAATTTTATGTAAATTTAAATAAATTAACTTGTAAACTAAATTTTACTTGTAAATTTGAGAAGAATGCATTTTAAATATAAAAAGTTGATTCTTAAATTTTTAAAGAAGAGCCATAGCAATTTTAATTGCAAGATAAGTTATTAAATATAGAATCGCTATTTATCTAAAGTGTTGCATTTATTATTTATATCAAAGAATTATTAGACACAGATTAGCCTAAATCAGATTATAATATCCTACTTTTTTCATTTGCTTGGTTTATTTGATTAATATTATTGAAGGAAGAATTTACGATATTTAGCTAACCTTAATTAATTGAAATAAAAGTTGAACTAAATTCTGAATTCAGCAAAGAAGTTTTTTCAAGAGTTATTTGAGATGCTTGCGAATTTATTAACAATGGGTTTAATTACCTCATAAAAAAGTTATCTAATGTGCAATTAAAAAAATAAACCTTTGATTTATAAGAGTAAATAAGAGATTAATCTTGATGTGAATAACTTTATGTTTATTTTTCGTTTCTAATTTAGCTAACATTCTAAAAACTAAGCAATAAGCTATTTGCTTTTATGAAATAACCATACTAATAGCCTGTTATATTATAAATTAACCCATAATTAATATAAACTTATTGAGTTTTCTATATTGAAGATATATTGCTATTTTAAAATAATATTAAATAATTTGCAGCATATTTTAATAAATATTATTTACCTAAATGCAATCACAGAAGACCCAGTTTAAAAGTTGAAGAAATTTTTAAAATTACAATTAGAACACACCATTTAAAAATTAATATTTGATACATCGAAATAGAAAGCACTTCCATCAGATATTGAATAACCCTCTGTAAAGTTCGAATCTGAAATATTTATGCTTAGACCTTGCCCATAAGATTCTGCATATATAAATGAACCTTTGAAACCAATAGAATTACTACATGAAATATTTTTCATTTGTAAGTCATAAACATTAGCTCTTATAAAACCTCCTTCTGTAATTATATTTGACTTGTCTTAATTTAGGATTAGCTTTTATTTATTTTATACTTAAAACTCATCAAAAAAGGAGTTCTATAAACTAAGAGATTAAGTTTAAATATATAAACTATTATATTTGGAATTACTCTAGAATTTATAAAACTACGATGATAATATTGTTGTATTTCCTAAGACATTTTACACCCAAATTGAAGTCACCGAATAAGTTAAAGCAGATGCAGGCGAGCTTAACATAATTTATTTAAATATGCAATTTTAAAATGCTATTGAAGACATTTGATGGGTTAATATTTATATTGGATTTGCATTGGAGCTTGGTAGTAATTACATCAAAGATAAATTAGTAAAATTAGATCTATCAATTAATATGTTAGCATCTTTATATATTTCGTTCTCTAATAAGATAAGAGAAATATCTTGACTATTTATATCATACACTTATAACTAAACAATCTAAATGTTTTATATTTCTTAAACTTAAAAACATCCTGCAATTGTTGTTTATTTTTAAATTTTTGTTGGAGTACTAAAACAATTAAATTAGCTTATATTCATCTAGCTTGTGTATAATGATTAAATGAATGAAATTTCGTTGTGATTAGAGAAATTGACATTCCTAATTTGGATATTTTTTATTTTTTCTGTTTATATTAAATAGCTTTTAGCAGAAGAAGAATATGCTAAGGAGTTAGAATTTTATTAATTCACAGAGGTGTAACTGTTATTATAAAATGTTCCATTATACAGAAAAAAGTTATGTTCTGGCTATGAGAGTTAAGTATAGAGTACACTGAATAGCAAATTTTGATTATTCAAAATAAATTAATTGGAATTCATTTATAAATTATAAAATTAGAATGTATAGTTCACTTAAGATTGTAAAGGAATAGAATCAAAAACCTTAACATTTCTAAATGTATTATTATTAATGTTAATATTGCTTAAATTATACTAACCTGCTAAAAATAAAGCAGATATCATTTAATTCTACATGCTTAAAGTAGTATTATTGTTCAATATATTTATTTAAGCTCCATTAAAGAAAATATCGCTTTCACTATTCATAATAGTAAAACCTGGATCTAATTAGCAACTGTCCAAAGTAAAATTTTAAATAAGCGCCTATCAAAAAAAAAAAATTAATTAATTAATTAAAATTTTAATTTAAACATTTTAAATTTTCTTAAATATTTACTTAGTTAGAATTCTTTATGTGTATTAATTCAGTTATTTAAGATAATATTTTATTTTTTAATTAATAATTGAGAAGCTATAAAAAACCATTATTGATACTGATTAAATAAAAGTTAGATTTACTAGCTAAATTTTAAGCAGTTGCTTAAATGTTGTCAAGAACAATATTTTATACATTTTTAAATACTAAACCGCATGTTGATGTTTGAAGATTTTGCAAGTCAAAAACAATATTAATATCTTAAAAAGTAATAGAATTATAATTATAAAACTGTAGTTAATTTATAGTAATAACTTATGCCTAATATCCATCTCTAAGACTTTTTATTTTTAATGATATTTTTTAATTGAAGTCAAATCTTAAAAACTAATTTTTTATTTAAAACACTTTTTCTGGGTTTATAAAAATGTTTGTGTTAATATTAACTACTCCTACTATGTTGTCAGTGTATTATTATGCCTTTTTTAAAAAATATTTTGTTAATATTTAATATTCATTTAAACTAAATACTTTTAATATTCCTGTGAATAAATTGTTAGAACTAGAGAAAGGTTAACTAGCAGTGCCCAATCCATAAAATTTATTTGTTTACTAAGTTTCTGTTATTTAGTAATAATAATCAAAAGAGCAATTTAAACAATTGTTAACATCTTGCAAACAGGTGTCTAGAGGTAAATAGAGATCTCTAAAGGTATATTAAATCCAAAGGGTATTTTATGAGACTAGCTAGATAAAAAATACCTATTCTAAAAGCTTTTATGAACCAATTTACATAAATAAGTTAAATTATTTATTTTAATGATCATATTTAAATAGATAAGTAATTTCAAAATTGCCACCAAATGCGATTATTCCTATTTATTCAAATACATTAACAACCCTGCTCATAGCACGCATTTTAAAATCAATAATTTTAACTTGTTCTGTTTGTAAATCAAGTATGTTGGCTTGAAACGTTTCACATACTACAATAAAATATTTATAGATGGACTAATCGCTCTACACATAATGATACATGTTTCCTGACTATGAGTCATAGCAGTTTGCTTAGTTATGTAATAAAAAAATTAAAGCTCTTTGTTATTGTGTTGTGGTAAAATTAAAACTTTTGAATATTTAATTAAATTGACCAAATAATAAAAGAATTAATTATAAGTTTTTACGTATTAAAATTCTTCCAGTATTACTCTTGTTTTACAAATCCCATTTAAAAACTATTCCGTTTCTTGTAATTCCCACTATTTCTTAATTATTAGGATCGTTTAAAGAAACAATTGCAAACATAGACTCAAGCTGATTATCACTTGGATTTGTGGAGCTTAAGCAGAAATATTAATTCTAATCTTAAATATTGAGTAGCTTGAAAACACACCCTAATTAATTCTGAGTGTAAGAAACTCCAATAGTTACCCAGACTTAGTTATTATAAAAAAAGGGATCCAAATTATAAGTCATCGTATTTATTTGAATATTATGTGCACTTAAAGAAATGTACTATTTATTTAAATTAATGTTAGAAATATTTTCTAAAATATCAAATTAATATTTAACTTAATAAGTAGAATTAATTGGAAAAGCTAAGGTAGTCGCAATGTAAAGATTATTAGGATCATATCTGTTTCCAGATTCGTTACAAATAAGTACATAACACAATTCGCAACCCTTCACCTAAAAGAATGTACCATGTTTCAATTAAACATATGGTTTAGGAGGATTAGTTTTATATAAAGTTCTTCTGTTATTATAGTCTCTATCTGTCACTATAAATCCATGAGGATTTATGTAAATATAGTACTAGGAGTTTTGATATTCAAATATATATCTTCTATTGTTTCCATCTGATGCATATTCTATTAATAAACAAATTAATATTCTTAAAAATTTATTATTCTATATGCTTAAATATTACATAGCATTTAAGTAGATGATTATGTTTTTATATCAATTAAGTATGCATAGAATTGATAACCTAATATTAATTAATTTTAATCATATAAGTAAAGCCAAGCACTAGAACCTTAGTTTATAGAATATACCTAAAAGAATGTGTTTTGTATATTTTATTTTTAATCTAAACTAAATTCCATATCAATACTTAGGATGCCTGTGGAATAATTTACTAGCAATTTGTCTTTAGAATTAATGTCATTTTGATCTTTAGGGATTATTAACATACCAATAACTTAAAGAGAAGATTATTATTAATATACTATTAAAAAAATTAATTGAGTGATTTGAGATATAAATTTTATTCTACAAAGATAAAGTTTTAGTTTAAATTAAAGAAATTACAGTATGAGTAAAATTAAGTGTATTCATTATTAACAACACTATCTATTTAAATAAACTACAGAGATATGTTATTTCCGTAAACAATGCTAATTATAATCATGTCATACTTGGGGTGTTTAACAAATTATTTTTGATTATTCTAAAAGGCTTTTTGTATATAAATAAATATATTTAAAATATTACTCAGAAATTTTAATTTACTTTGTTATATGTACCCGTAGTGTTCATGGTCGTATGATTTTAAATCAAAAGTCCATGCTTAAATTCCTACTGTTGTTTGAACAAGCAATACATTTTCATTATTAGAAAGTACAAAAAAGCTTGAGTATAGACCCCAATAATTATAAATAAAGTAATTTAAGTAAGCATCAAAAATCTTGATTATTGATAAATTATATTAATTTATGATATATATTTCTAATCCCATTGTTATAACAGCAAAATCTGAGTTTTCTATCAAATTTATAGTATTTATATACTAAAAAAAAACCTAATTTTATGGATTCAAAGTATAAGGATTAGCTAAAATAACTTGTTCGTTATTCCATGCTAGAATTTAGTCAATTTTTTCAATGTAATGCATCTAATATATCAAGTATGATGCTTAGGAATTATAATTGAAAAATGTTTAATAATCTTTATCTCATAAGAAACAATTTACATTTTATTGAATTTAATACTTAAAATTCTGTTGATTACAAGTCTATATAATACAAAATACTATTTTGCGAGTTGCTCTAGCTTACTGTATTCAAAATTAGTATACTTGTCTTTGGAATTAAGATAAAATTTGAAGGCTAAAAATTCTCAAAATAATTGCAACCTATAATATATTAATAATGGAATTTACTAAAATTAAAAACATCTGAAGTTATACTTTAAAAGGTAACAAGGTTTGGGCATTAGATGCAACATACTTCAATAATAGTTTAAAAGAAAATGAATAAAATTGTTAAGTATTAATGTTCTTTCTTATAAATCATTTCAAAATTTATGTAAATAAAAACTCTACGTTTTGTTATCTTTCTTCTTTTGTTTTTACTAATCTTAATAGAAAAAGTGTATTTATGATATTTTTAGATTACTTGGTAAATTATTCATCATAAAATCAATCAAAAGCACAAATAACTAAAGTTGAGTTTTAATTACTTGAAAGAAAACTTCTATTTGAGTAAACATGCTAAAAAGAGGTTTGATACAAAAAACTTTACATTTATAAATACTTTAATAAAATATGTGCATTTTTTATGAATAGAAATTCATGGAATTACACTTAACTAAAATCATCAATTTCACGAAAAATCAATAATTAATTTGGCTTACACATAGAATTCTGAATATCTATTAAGATTCTAATAATCGCAATCAAAATTAAAAATATGAAATAACTAAGAATTTATTTTTATAATTTCTAATAATCCTATTTTTGAAGCAATCAAAGTGATCACTAAATTAATTTTATTTATCATAAACATAAATATATTTTTTTATATTCTTAAGAATAAAATAGATTTTAAGACAAATATATTTCATTAATTTATATTTTCATTCTAAATTCTAATTATACTTTTCCTTTTAAAATTAATATATTCTATTTGAAGGTTCATTTTCAACATTTTCTTGTGGTATGTTTGGCATTGCTTTTAATTTAAAAAATGTATTTGAATATTTATATAATATAATATTTTTTACATCTATCACTTAGTATATCCAAGTTAATATCTTTAATTTCTACCTAAAATAAATCTGATTTTAGCAAGTTAGCATCATTATTTGTTTGTGGCTTTACTGTATATCACAAATATAAATAATTATTTATATTCTCTATATAAAAATTTATACCAATTTAACTTGAGATTTTTGAGGCTGAAATTAAGAAAGGCGATTCCTAATTCAAAGTTCTATTAGAATTTAAATCTATTATATTTTAATAGTTAATCTAAGAGCTATTATTATTGATATCTTATCTATGAGAATATAATTCTTTCTATTTAGAGAATATTTAACCTAGTTATTAAAATGTTTATTTAAGGTGAAAGGGATAATAAAATTTAAGTAAAAAATAAATTTTTGACTTACTTTAGCTATTAAGATCCTGCTTTATCCTATTTTTGGAACCTAAATCATTTTAAATAGATTTATCTATCTAAAACTCTTAAGATGTTTAGTTTTTAGGAGAAATTATTATGCTCATAATATTTTCTTCATTAGAAACTTTAAAAATATTTTAGCTAATATCTTTTTTAAATTTATCCTTATCTTGATCTTTCTCTTCTAAAATTCTGGTTTAAATTTAATTTTTTATAAACTCTAATCTATTTTTTCTAATTTCAGGATTGCTCTTTAAAAATGTTTAAAAGGATTATTTAAATCTTTGCTTTGAAGGAGTATTGATTTACTTTTATATTTTATTATTTTTTTTAGATTTTTTAAATATTTGTAATAGCTTTTTGATTTTCTAATAAAAAATTTCAATTTTCTGTTCAAAGATTTTCCAAAAAATGATACCTATGAATATCATATTAATAATTGCTATTATTATATATGCTAAATATTAATAATAAGTAAAGTTATCAGATATTTCACTAATGAAAACTCCTAAATAGATTGAAATAGCGCATATTAAAGTAGACATATAGTCAATATGGTTTACTTCTTCTTCTTTATAGGGTTTTATTGTTTTGAGCAAGTAGCTATAAAAAATTATAGATACTAAAATTAAATTTCCTTTCACTAGTGTGTTCTATGAATAAAAATTCAAGCATAGTATAATTATTATTTTAATAAACATCTTCACAAATTCCCAGTAATAAGCATTAATTTTATATTCTTTGTAGATAAATCCATATTTTAGTTCTAAATTAAGTCTTTATAATCTTTGTTTGTTTAAAAATAATATCAAAAATAAAGCCATTGGGAGTGCTACAATCCATAAAATTAAGCAAGGAAAAACTAAATAATAAGTATATTTATAATAATCTTCATCTGCATAGCACTAATAAGAGAAATTAGCCAGAATATACTTGTTTTTTCCTATCTAAATGCAAGAAGAAAGAGAAATCATATATGATATTAAGTCTGGCTAGGTGTAAATTACAATAAATAAGATAGATGTTGTTACTTTATGCCATGGAAATTATTTTAATTTATCTATCCTACTTTGTATAATTAAATAAAAAACGAATAAGATAAAATGCAGCAAAGGTAAACTAAGAGAAAAGATTAATTTCAGATATATTATTGGAATATTTCTATTATGTCCAACTAGAAAGCACTCGAGTGAACTAACTTATGTACTAACTGGTCTACCAAATAAACTAGGAAATACAGTTAAAGCTATTTATTATTTTAAATTAAAAAATTTTTTTTAATTTTAAAGAATATTTACTATTTGGTAAATCTAAGTTAAGCTATCCTAATGAGCTTATAATAAAAATATAATTCATAAACAGTTTTATGTAAATTCCGATTTTATTTGAAATCATAGGATTCATCTAATAAGAAGCTTGTGATTTTACTTCTTTTTCAATTTTATCTTTCTTTTTTTCTTTTTTGAAATACTTAGTTAAAATGATAGAAGTTCTCCTCATCAAAGTGTTTTCCTCGTTTTTTGCTACTGTATATACTAAAGATGCTAAAGACCACAAATTAATTAAAATAAGCTTATAAATATAATCTTTAGCTTCAGAACAATGAACACAATCTTTTTGGTTACTTGCTTTTGTGTATTATTCTTATTCCCAGTAAGATCCATAAACCTAATTAAAATAAGTGGAAGTATATTAACTTTTAGTGATTTTATTTATTAACATAATTTATTTACAATATAATATAACATATTTCAATAAATAAATTTAAGTATACATACCTTAAATATTTTAGGGGATTGGAAAAATTTTAATTTTATATTTATTAATGTGAGATTTTAAAATTTATTTTACGTTTTTTTATAAAATTTTTATTCTTTTATAATTTTAGGTTTCTAAGAGAATAAAAAATGATAATTTTTGGTCAAAAATAATCTTTGAAATAATAATAATAAATTTATTTTAAATTATTGGCTGTTATCTTTTATTTTTTGTTTTAGATAAAATTTTTATAAAATTACAATTTCAAATAAATGATTAAATTTAATTTAAATCTGAAATAAGTTAGTTTTGTAAATTTACATCACATTCTTAACATAGAGCTCCTATACTTCCTTTTTTACAAATTTTGTTTCCATAGCTACCACCTATGCAATTCTGAGCAGATTACTTGCATTTCACTACCTAATCATCATATTCTCCAGATCTCCAATAACCTTCTTTACAAATAATCCCTTTACCTTCTTAACAAGTGGCCCCATCAGGACAATTTAAACAAACTTTAGGGTCAATTGAATATGTTCCTTATGGGCAATTTACACATTCCTAGTAGCTATTATATTGACTGATATATTCACCAGCTGTACAATTTCTAAATAAAATTATAATTTCGTATGTTTAATTTTGGATAAATTTGTTTGTAGTTGATTCCAACTAAAATATTTAATTTGAATAGAATTCTATTATGCCTATTGAACCTGGTATTCCAATTATTTATAAAGAGTTAAACGTAATGGAGCTCAATTATGGTACTTCATTAATGACATATTTTTATTGAACTTATCCTCTAATATAAAAATTATTAGAATTTACTGTTTTATTACTAATTTAAACGTATGCATAATAAGGCTCAAGGTTATTTGAAGGAACAAATAATTCATTTTATTCGTTGAACATTTAAAATCTAAGTTCTTACAAGCCTGACCCACTTTTAAAATTACTAATTACTATTTTATCATTTATTAACTTAGAATTTTATTATGATAACAAAAATTAGTCTTAGTTTGCCAGATATAGTTTAGTTGGAAAAGAAAAAGTATCTTGTCCACATTTCGCAGCAAAATTATTTTAGATTATTGTTAGAGGATCAATAATAGGATACATATTAAAAGAATATAGAGCACCTCCCTATTAAGCTTTATTTGAAGTTACTGAGGAATTCTAAAGTAAAATAGACTGATTGAGATCATTTAAAGTGTCTGAATAAATATAAAAAGCGCCTCCTTAACCATTTAAAGATGTGTTATTTATGAATTAAGAGTTTTTTATATAAATTTTATATTTCTTTTTTTTAAAAAATAATTTTATATATAATTGAATTATTTTATTTTACATTTCCTATTTATGATAAAATGATTAAAGCTCCTCCATTTTAACTAGAAGTATTGTTTTTAAAAAGGCAGTTATCTATTTCATTTACTGAACTGGGACTTTAAATATAGATTGCTCCTCCTTAAACACTCTTATTAAAAAAAATAATTAGAATGAATAAAAAGAAAAAATCAAATTAAATCTTACTTTCAAGTCTTAAAATATTGCATTTTATAGAGAAAAATCCGAATTTTAAATTTGGAAGGCTGAACCACTGCACATTTAATTACATTCAATACTTTAAAATAATGTATTGTTTCTTACAGCAAGAGTACCCGATAATATTTTAATTAAAGAATTTGAATTTTAGCTCAATTTTTCACCTTAAAGCACTCTATTAGGAATTTATTTTAACTAAGAGTACTGTTAAATATTTTTAAAAGTTGAATTAAGTATTTAAAGAGATCCTTAATCAATTGTTATGAAACTTTAAGCAAAAAGCGAATCTTAAAAGATGGTTTATGAAATAGTTACGGAGGATAACTATGAATCAATCAACAAAGGATATAATTACTTTAACTTTTAGTTGGATATTTAGCAACCAATAAATTGAATTGTAGAATTGTAAGAAGCTATAAAAGATTAGAATACATTAAAGTTATTTTCAAATGTGTATTAATTGCTGATTTTTTAAATATTTTCAAAAATTACAGATAATCCTAAAACTTTGATAAAGTATCCGTACTCTAAACCTGTAATATTCTAAATGCTACCCTTGCTAAATTTGATCAAATTATTTAATTAAGATTATGCTTTGTTGCTAAATTGTTCATTTCAAAAAAAAATAAATATAAAATGATTTGTCTTAAAATAAAAAATAATTAAAATTATTTAAGTAATAGCAAATCAATTCCTTTATAAATATTAATTCTTATTTTTATTTCTTAAAATAAATTTACTTAAAGGCTATCGCTGAAGATTATTATTAGTAATTATAAAGGTTGAAAAAGTTACACTCTTCACAAGTAAAGAAAAAGTTTTAATTAGTAATATCGAAATATAGAGCACTACCATCCACTACAGAATATCCATTTGAAAAATTAGAATTTGAGATTGATATATTGAGAGTTTACCCAAATGATTCTGTATAGATAAAAGAGCCTTTTTGACTAACAGAATTACTACAAGAAGTATTTTAAACAATTAAATTAAGAACATTAGCTCTTATAAATCCACCTTATTAATTTATATTATTTGTATTTTTACTCTCAATAAGCTAACTTTTAAGCTAAAATGAAGATTAGTCAAAGAGGCAATTTTAAATTTATAAGTTTGAGGATTGAATGTATATAAAATTATAAAGGGAATTGCTTGTTGAGTTTTAGAATTTTGAATTAGATATAACAGTGTTTCCTAACACATTTTAAATCCAAAGCGATGTTACTGAGTTTATTAAAACAGAGCTAGGAGAGCTCAATATGTTTTATTAAAACTCACAATACTGTAATGTGATATTTGATTATTATTAACTTATTATTTATAATGGATTAAGTTAAGAGCTAGGTTGGTTTTATTGTAAATTCAGGTAGTTAAAAACTCCTTTTGTAATTAAGATAGATGTATTTTCATATTATTAATTTATTATTTGTAAAAGAGAAATGTCTTTACAAGTTTTATTATAAAATTTAATCTAATTTAAATTAGTATTCTAGATATCCTTTAATAATAAACATCCAGCTATTGTTTTTATTTGGTTTCCTTAATCTAAAATATCAAAACAGTTATAATGGGTAATATTAGCTTCAAAAGCGTTTTATAATTTCATAAAAGAAATTTCATAATGATTAGAAAAATTGATGTTATGTAGCTAAACATTTTTTATGTTTATATTTTCTATCAAGAAGCTTGTAGTATTTTAATCATTAATTAATGAGACGAGTTAATTTTAGTATATATATTAATTTCTAAAGAAATTTCCATTTTAAAAAATAAAATTATGATCAGGATTTGATAATTAGGAGTATAGTGCATTAAATAATATATGATCACTATTGAGTTTAAAAATATTTTCCATCATGTTAATATTTTAGATTTAAAAAGTATAATTTGATTGTTATAGAGAAGGCATTGCAGAAAAAATCTTGATATTTATTAAAGTATTAAAACTTATATTAATATCACTAAGATTGAATTAACCTGCTTAAAATAAAGAAGAAATACTTTAATTTTAAAAATTTTATGACGGTTAATTTTTTGTTATGTTTATATTATTTCCTGTGAAGAAAATATCGCTCTATGAGTTTATTATGCTAAAGCCAGGATCTAACTTACAGTTATCAATAACAAGATTCTATATAAATATCTGATTTTATATTAAATAAAGCATTAAAAAAACTGATTTTCATTCAAAAATAATTAAATTTAAATTTAAAAAAATAAAATAATTTCTTGATTCCTAATTGAAGAGTATAAAAAAATATTAAAATGAATTAAATTAACTCGTGTTTAAATTTGATTTGGATTTTTAGAAACAAAGCTTTTACAGTTTTAATATATTTTATATTGAATATTTAAATATTTGATTAAACATTTTTTTCTTTATTTTTTTTGTAAAAATAAATTGGAAATTATCATTACTTGTTTGGACTGTTAAACATTGATGAGATTTGTAATTTACTCTAAGCTCTTATTTTGAAGTGTGTAGTTATAAAGCTAAAAATAACTATTTAAGACTGTAAATTAATAGCAATTAATTTTATTTGCTACATTTTATCCTGCAGAGGAGATATTATCTAACACTATTGATGTAAGATTGTTGAAAGAAAATCCACAAGTAGCCTAGATATTATTTTTCAAATCAAAAATAAAATCAATATCCTACATATTTATAGAGTTATAATTTGCAAAGCTAAGTTGATTATTAGTAAAAATCTAAGCCTTTTAGCCTTTAATGATGCTTTTTATAGTCAATGAAATCTACTAATTAAAATTAAAATTTAAGAACTCTTCTTTCAACTAGAAGGGATAGCTTGTTTAAATATTTATAATTGTTTCGATATTAGTAACTGCTTTAACAGTATCTCTATATTATTAAGCCTATTTTAAATTATTTAAATAAAATTAAAAAAAATTAACTTTCCTGTTATATTATAAATTTGAAAGTTTTTCTTTTGATTATTTAAAATGGTAATAACAAAAATGATTTATTTACTTTCAATATAGCTGTTAGCAAATGATTAGAGCTTGTAAAAGGTATGTCTTATGTCCCTTATCCGTAATAATTTGTACCTTGTTATGTATCGGTTGTTTAGTAATAAAAATCAAAAGAACAATTTAAGCAATTTTAAACATTTTCTAAACATTGATCAATGCTGTAATATAAATCTCTAAATTAGGATTATATCCATAATACATTTTTAGGAATTAGTGTGACAAATAATACTTGTTCTATTAATTTATTTGCTCCAAGTTGCATAAATAGATAAAAATTAGAATTTTTAGCATCATATCTATATAAATAGGTCAAACCATTGTTAGATCCAATTGCAACTAATCCAATTGTTTCGAACATTGAAATAGTTTTACTCAAAGATCTCATAGGGTTATCTAGAATGATAGATTATTTTGTTTATAAATCTAACACTACTGTATAAAAGGTTTCACATACAGCAAAAAAGTACTTGTAAATTGATTTATCCTCTTTTACATGATGATAAATATTACCCATTAAAGAATCTAAACAGTTATCTTTTTTTTAATTAAATAATATTCTAAGTAAGAAAAGTTGTAATGAAATTTAAGTTATTTCAAACATTTTTTCATATTGTAAAGAAGTGTAAAATATTTTACCAATCTAAATTTATTCCTTGTACTCTTTTGATTTCATATCCCATCTAAATACTATACCTTTTCTTGTTATTCCTACTATTTCCTAATTTGTACTATCTTCTAAAGAAGGTATAGCATAAACTGATTCGAGTGAATTATCATTTGGATTCGGTGATTTTAAACAATAATGGACATTTTAATCGTATATATTTAACAGCAAAAAAATACACCCTGAATTATTTGAAGTATAATAAATGCCAACTGCAACCCATACAGCATTTTCATAGTAATATGGATCTAAATTAAGAGGCATTGTGTTTCTTGCTAGGTTATATTACTTTAGAGAGATATACTTTTTAATAATAAAAAAATATTTTTATGAAACAAATTCAAAAATGTTTAATTACTTAGTAAGTAGAATTTATCGGGAAAGCTGTTGTTACCATAAAGTATAAATTTGTTACATCATAAAAGCTACCTGATTAATTGCAAATAATGAAGAAACACATATCGCAGTACTTTACTGATAAAAAACTTCCTAAATTTTATACATATGGAAACGGTGGGTTTTATTTTTGCATTACCTTTCTCCCAATATAATTCCTATCTGCTACATAAAAACCATTTGAATTGATATATACTTGATAGTCTTTATTTTAATATGTAATCATGTATCTTTTATTATTTCCATCACCGGATTATTCTTAGTTTAATAATTGTAAAAAAAATAAATTTATAATTAATTTTATATTAGTAATTTACAAAGCAGCTAAGTAGTTGTTTATTGTTATATATTATAAAGATATGCACTATAATAATATCCACTAACAATCAACTAGTATTAAGGAATATAAAACCAACCTAACCCAGAATTATTTATGAATTAGGTGTTTATATTAACTATTTAAATAATATTATTTTAATCAATTAGAAAATTAGCTTTTAACTAAAACATCCCATATTAAAAATTGAAGAGGATTAAATCTTAAGAGTTTTTGTCTTTAAGGTCTTTAGGAATCAATACTATATCCTTTACACTTATCCAATTATAGTTTGGTGGTAAGAACCCTATGATTATATTTATTTATTAACAATAAGACATTTAAATTTATAAATATTTACTATTTAAAAATATTTGATAGAAACTAAGCTACTGAGCATTTATGATTTAAACAAATTATACTTCTAAATATTAACCACCACAAATAATCATATCGTAGTTTGGATGCTTTATAAATTATTTGATTTGATTTTGAGAAGGATTCATTAGGGCTTGTTAATTTTTGATAAAAATTAGATTAAATAATTATAAATAAATAATTACTTGATGATATATATCCATAATATTCATGATCAAAAGCAATTAGATCTAATGTCCACACTTATATTCCTTTAGTGGAAGAAACTAATAAAGAGTTTTATTGATTCGAAAGAGTTATATATCTTGAAAACACATTTGTATAACCTTGTATATAACCAAATACATCGATGTCTATTATCTTTTGTATTTATAAAGTATACTAATTAATAATAAATAGTTCAATTTAGCAAGTGACTATAGCAAAATCAGTATTTTCTATCAAATTTATTTTTGAAATAAATCTTAGTTTTATTTAATTTTCAATATCCAGATTATAAGGATTCGCTAAAATAACTTATTCTATATTCCATATGAGTATTTAATCAGTTTTTGAAATATAGATCATTTCAGAGACTAAATATTATGCTAATTTTTTTTTCATAATTAAATAATAATTATTAGAAAAGAAAAATATTACACTTTATAGCATTTAAGACTTGATACTCTACAGATTATAAGTCAATATAATAGATTACACTATCTTAAGAGATAGAATGGCTAACAGTATTGATTAAAAGAATACTAGTATTAGGAATAAGTAGAAAATTTTAAGGAAAGAAGCTCATAAAATAATTGCAGCCTAATTATTGATCAATATAATTAAAAATGAGTTAAAATTCTACAATAATTACTTTGAAAGCTTATCAAGCTAGGGCACTATACGCACGATATTTGGGCTATATTCTACAGCATATTCACAAGAAAAAGTGAATAATAAAAGTTTAAAATTCTCATTTTTCTCCAATTTTTGTGTTATATTAATGGAATTAGAGATATTAAAGTGTAGATTAGGATTTTATTTCTAAATGTAAAAATAATCAAATTACACAAAATTAAACAAACCTATTTTTTTATCTAAAAATATAATGTTTTTTAGTAAAAAAGATAATAAAGATATTTAATAAATATTGATATTTTTAAGTTTTTTCAAAATATAAGATAAAAATTTGGTTTGTGTTAACAAAAGTTGTATATTTATTATTTTTTATAAAAAAACATGTAATCTTGCTGTTGTTAATGTTACAGATATTAAATATAAAAATACAATTATTTATTTCTTATAAAATATTATTTTTTTATCAATTTAAGTTTATTTGCTTACTTGCTTCTTCTTCTTAATGATTTGAATTATAATGTTAAAACGGTGAAGGATTATAATTCACAGGAGTTGATTCTGTTGGATATCTTTAAAGCAAATTGTAGACACCTTTTATTAAAAATTAATTCAATGTTTATTATAAAAAAATAAATAGAATTTACTTGTTAAATTTTTTGTATCTTAATGTTTAATTTAAATATCCTGTTGATTTTTTTCCGAAGGAATAATAATATCCTCATTATCTTCATGTTGTAAATTTGAATGAGAATTTTTTCCTGAGCTGGAAATTTATGAAGAAATAATCATATTTTTTGTATTTTATTTAGATTTATAACTTCCTTGATATTTATCATCTATTAATTTTGTTAATATTTAAGCATTTAGATAAACTAAATTAAAAAAACTAATTACCTATGTGCTTCTCAAATACATTAACAAAGAGCTTTTTTCTTTGCTAATCATCCATGTCAAGATATTTTTAAAATATGCTTCTTAATCTCTCTTTAGTTTTAGGTTCAAACTTTTTAGGTGGTTTTTTCTTGAAACACTTTTTTAAAAATGGGAATTTTTCACATATCTTGTCAATCACAGGCTCTAATTTTTTGAGATAACTCTCTAAGATCTTAAGCACTATTTTTATAATAAACTATAGATTTACAAACAGAATTGCAAGTAATCCCAAAATGACTAAATATTCATATGGATTTTGATACATAAAAATCCCTATTAAAACAGTAATAGCACATGTGTTTGTTGAATTAACATCTATTTCATTCACATCCTTTTCTTAGTATGGCTTAACTAAAAAGCTTGAGACTCCATAAAAACCAATAATGATACATATGATAACACCTTTGATGGGGATTTGCTAAGAATAAAAATTCATAACAAGTATAATTGCTAGCTTTTCAGCCATTTTGACAAATTCCCAGTAATAAGCAGCGTTAGTATATTCTTTGTATAAAAATCCATATTTTAATTAGGTATCTATTTTATCTAATTGACTTTCTTTTTATTTCCTTTAAAGTAGTTTAAAAAATATGAAAGGAAGTAAAAATACCCATATGATAAGAAGAGGTAACATTAATGTTAAAATAAAAAGAATATGCTAACTTGTGTAACATTCTTCAGCAACAAAAGCTAAAATATAATTTGATTCAGCTATTTTCCTACATGAAAGTAGAGCTATGGTTTGAGAAACCATATCGGGTTACACATAAATGACTAAAAATATTGCTGATGTTGTCAAGATAAACCAAGGATACTTCTCTTCTGGTTTTTTATATTCTACATTTAAAACACTTTTTCTTTAGCTTTAATTCTTAATATCTAAATTTTATTCTGTGTCTCCTTTTAGTTTGTATTTTTATTCTTATACTTCATTGTTTTGATTTTACTAAATTTCGTTTTAATTTTTCATCTCAATTTAAAAATCTTTTTATTTAACACTTGATTAATTTTCATCTTTTTTAGGACTTGAATCTTCAAATAATTCATGATTCTACTTTTCTTTATTTTGTATGTCCAGTTCTAACTAATTATTTTTATTCTTCTCATCAGCTTTTTATTTTTCTTATTGTTTTTCTTTTTTTGCACTTCTATATTTGTTGATATAAAAAATCAATGTTATACCACCAATAAATAATGTAAAGTAGATCATAGGAAGGAACATTGAGAAAATAAGTCTCAAATAAACCATAGGTAAATTTCCACCTATATTTAAGAGAGCACAATCAAGCGAATTTAATGAAGATTTTAATGGTGAACCTACAGAGTTTGGAACATTAAAAATTCCTAAATATAAAATAATTTAAATTAACTTTTGTTATTATGTATTCTTATTTACCTGTAGGAATAGAAATATTAAATTAAGAAACTACTCCAACAATCTAAAAGTAATTAGTGAGCATTTTTATAAATATAGGTGATTTATCTTCAACGAAATTATATTCTGGTTACTTTTATGCTTTTGAAGCTTTTGAATTAATACTTGAGACAGTGCTTAATTTTCTTGCTTTTATTTTTTTTTAAACTGAAATCATAGCTGCCCTTTCTTTTAGAATGTCAATATTTCCTTTGATTGCTAAAGTCATAGAAATCATAGTCCATGCTGTCATTATAAATACAAACCATAAATTTCCTTTTATTTGGTCACATCTAGTGCAAGCATAATCACTTGCTTTAGAGTAGTTTGTCCCCCAAAAATCTCCATAAGTCTATTTTAAAATGAATATATTTATGTTTGAATGTATTGTAATACTTTTGAAAATAAAATATTTTTGGTTAAGTAAAACTTAAAAAATTTATTTATTTTAATTCTTAAAAAATTATTTATTAGCTTTTAAATAGCAAAGTGCTATAGTTATGAAGAGATATATTATTTATTTATTATTAAAGAAAATAATAAATATATTAAAGTTAATAATAAGTAGAACTTTTAGACAGTAAAAATATCATTTAAATAAGTTGAATAAAACTTAATACTTATTATATTTTCAAAATAAATATCATATTTATTGTTTAGATAAATAAACTTACATCGCATTCTTCGCATAGAGCTCCAATATGACCTTCGAAACAAATATTATTCCCATATGTACCTCCAGGACAATTGGCGGGTAAATTATAGCAACTTTCTACAAGAACACTGTCAAATTTTTTTCTCCAATATCCTTAATTTGCAGTAACATTATTTCCTCCGTTACATGTAGCACCATCAGGGCAGTTGACACATGGTTCTATATGAAAAGAATAAGATCCTTTAGGACAAATAACACATTCTACTAATTAGTTATAATCTACAATTTCTTCTCCACTTTCACATGCTCTAAAATTAATTAGCATGTTAAAGGCATAATTATTAAGGAAAGTATTTGTATCTTTATCAAGAATTTAGATTTGATCAGATTTGAATTGTATATTTACAGTTGTCCCAGGTGTTCCTACAAATATAAGCTGGCTGAATGTAAATGATTGTGTTTTTAAGCTGTAAAATATTGTATCATCTCCTCTTATAGTATATTTTGTAAAATTTTGATTATTAGGATCAATTTATACTTAAATACTATAACTTTGAATATCAAGAAGACTTACAGGTAAAATTTTTTCATTTTTATCATTTTAAAATTCAAATGTCAAATTATTTAATGGTCCACCACTCCTAAATTGATTAATAATAACTTAATTATTAGCTTAAGTATAGTTTTAAAGATAAAGATGGCTAGGATATGAAAATGAATCACTTCCAAAGTAAAAGGCTTTATTTCCTTTGAAAACTGTGTTTCCTTTTATTTGAGGAGAAATATTAGTATATTACATTCCACCTCCTACCTTAGCATTATTGTTTAAGATTTAAGTGTCTTTCAAAACTATTGACTAATTAGGTGAGTTCGATACTTAAGATGTTATATACATCCCACCACCTCTGCCATTTATGGATTTGTTGTTTGAGATTGTACATTAATTTAATGTAAGCTTAAATTTCTAAATAAATTTAAATTTAATAAATAATAATGAACTTAAAGATAAATACATCAGTAGTTAAGGCACTAAAATAAAGAGCTCCACCATCATATGAAGCAGAATTTGAGTCTAAAGTCAAAGAATTCCAATTGTTTGTTCCTGTAAAACTTCTTACAAAAATTGCGCCACCGAAATTAGACTAAAATTAAAGAAAATTAGTTTATTAATTAATTAATTTATTGGGTATTTAAAATTTTTTTTTATATTTATTACTTGTGAAAGACTGATAGTAGATGAATCAGCATTCATTGAGCTATTCGTTATTTAAATTATTCCATTACAAATTGATTTGCATACTATTTTAGAGATTAAACTATTATTGCTAATGTTAAGAGTTGAACCGTCTACTTCAATTAAAGAGTAAGATTATTGACTAGGAGTATAAGTAGGCACTAAAGACTAAAGCAATCTAGAGCTTTAAACATATTGATTAACATTTGTAATTTTTGTATTTATTAAATTTAAAGTAGATCCCTTCGTGATTTAAAATGCATTTTAATAAAATAAACTATCTTGTATAACAACTGTATCTAATGTTATATTAGAGTTAACTGCAGTAACAAATAAGGAATAAGTTGAATCTGAATTTTTAATTTAGAAGTTAGATATTCCACAGTTTTATATAGTAGCTTCTCCGTTTAAAATATTTAGAATAGAAGTTTATTACTACTACATTTATTAATATTGAGAATAAGCTGCTGATTAACTTGGGGTTTCACTAACTACTCCTATATTTTGTATGTTTGAAATCTTAATTTTAGCATAATAGGTTTCAATAAAAGAATTGTCTTAAACTCCATACATATTTAAAATAGATCCTCCATCTAATGTTATCTAATTTAAATCTTTGATTTAAATATTTCCTTGAGGTCTACAAAAATAATTTTAATAAAATAAATATTTTTTAGCTTTTAATATTTTTAAAATTTTAATAAAAATTTACTCAAAACCAATAACTGCTGCCCCCATATACATTGTAAAAATATTTTTAAATATGCAATTCTGGCAAGTAAAATTGAGTTAGACTCCTAAATTATCAAAATAAAAAGCTCCTCCATCTAAGAATGCATAACCTTCAGTGAATTTAGTTTATTGAATATTTACTAAAGTAGGATTTCCTACAGATTTGACATACATGAAGGAACCTTTAAAAGCTGTTGCCTATGTAAAAGTCGACTAATAAATATTCAAGTTGGAAGTTTTAATGTGTATCATTCCACCTCTTTAAACAAATAAATTTGTTTAAGGTGGTGCTACAAATGATGAATTCTAAAAGGTACAAGTATTTATTGTTACATTATTACCAAAACAGAAGATAAAATTATAGTGAGAATTGCTATATGTATTCAGAAATTAAGAATTTTAAATTGTATTATTTCCTTATTAATTTTCTATCCATAGTGCAGAAGCAGAGTAGACAGATGGAAAAGAGTTAACTATTAAATTATTATTTTAAAATATAATACCATCTATTGTCAAATTTAGCTAAAATACTGATGATATTTGAATAGGACTAGCGTTGGTATTAAATGAAGGTTGGTTAAGATTAAGATTTTAAAATTCGCCTGCGCTAAAAGATATTTATGAATTTTAAACTTAAGTGTTTTTAATTAAAATTAAAGGTTGATCAACTGAATTTTTATATGAGGCTTTAATTGTATTTAAATTAGCGTTTTATATTTCATATAATTAAAAACATGATGGAATGTTATTAAGCGGTGTTGATGGTTAGAAATTTGGATCATTAATAAAATTGATATTTGTAAATGTTAAAGAATTTATTGAGGTCATATTTGTAAACTAAAATGAATACTCTTAGTTAATATTAACTATTGTTACCGTCACAGTTTAGATATTAAATAAGGAGACATATGTCGCATAGGGCAATTTAGAAATCGAATTAATAGTATTTTTTTCAAATGTTAATTAATTTAATAAAATTATGTTTTAGGGTTGCTATTAGAATGTGTAGTAAAAAACCGTAGGTGAGATTGTTGCAAATTAATTATTTTTAATTGTTATAGTATCTAAATTTGCTATTTTATCTTAATTACTTGGATTAAATTGTAAACTCTAAAATATTAATTTGTTACAAAAAGTATTGTCTAAAATTTGTAAAGATTTGACTATAATTTGGCTTCCCTTAAATAGCGCTGATGCAATTGTTCCAGAAGACCAATTTGAAACACATTAGTTATTTTAAATGTATGAATTAGTTAGATTAATATAATTGCCTTATGTTTATGTTATTATAGAAAAGTTATCTCCTAAAGTACATCCACTTAAATTCAAACTGTCAATTTAAATCTATTATTAATAATAAAAAAATTAAAAAATAATTTTTAATTAGTTATACTAATTACGTCATATCCATTTGATAAAATAATTTGATTGTTGTTAGTGAAATCTAAATTTTAAATGTTCATTCCTGTAATCTAAAATTTAGAAGAACTAACAGTGCTATTTGCAATTACATTATAACAATTTTAATTTTATGAGTCAGTAGTAATTGAGATTGGGGTGAAAGAAATACTAGTTACATTCTAAAAAACTAATCCACAATTAGGATATTAGCTAGATGTAAATTTAAACTAGATATTTGAGATAGTTATACTCGTATATTAATTGAATACTATTTAACCCTAGTATGAAATGATACTCATTGAACTAGTTGAACTTGTTATATTTAGAGAAGTGATACTACTCTTATCGAAATTGAAGTAGTTAGTTGGTATAGTAGCTGCTGTAATATCTATTTCTAAAGATATTTGAGTTTAAAGAGGTTAAATAGCTTGATAGTATTTTGCCTATTTTAATCAAAAAGTGTGAATTTGAAGTTTTATAAAAAATATTTTATTTAAATTTTTTCAAGTTTTAAAAATTTAATGAATATAATTTTGAAATTTGAAATAGCTTATTAAAAATTTTTAAAATATTTTTTATATAATATATTTATGAATTAGATGAGTTATTTATTTTTGTTTTTAAGAAAAGAAATTAGAATAAAATTTTGTTTTATTTTTAAATAAGAATTTAATTAAAAGTGAATTTACTTATAATAAGGCAACCAAAATACTAGAGCCTGTATTATATGAATTATTGGCTCCATAATTAAGAGTATACTAATTAGATTAAGGTTACTCAGAAATAGTTACTTTAAACTAGCAGTTTTAACAATTATTTGGAGATAAACAATTTTATAATGGGTAAAATAAATTGCTATAATTATACTATATCCATAGAGTTTAGTCAGAAAGTAAATCAACATAATTTGGAGTATCTTATAATTAACCACTTGATATGGTTAAAATTATTTCAAACTTGCTAGTATTTTAATTAAATTGAAGAATATATACATTATTACTTTTATTACCTCCTAAAACTAAAATATTTAAGCTCAATGATTTAATAAATAGGGCTGCTTCTTATGTTTATGCATTTAATTAAATCGTTCCAGGATTTTTAGTATTTAAATCATAATAAAGCAAACTTTGATTTTAGCAGCTTATGATAAGAATATATCCTTAACTTTATTAAAATTCCTCAGCTATTAGAGGTTTATCGCAGTTGCCTATTTTAAAAATATATTATGAAATAGTTGAATTAATTTATAACTTACTTAACAGAATTGCATCGTCTTCTGGTGCTGAAGCAATAATGCTATTTATTTTCCAAATAATAATTTTTTATGAATTAATGGCATAGACTTTTTAGCTTTAAGTAGATACAACAAATATGCTATTTTAATCTAAAACTGTACTTGAGGTGCTAATTTGAAAAGATTAGTTTCCATCAATTTAAATTAGAAAATAGCTAGAAGAATATATTATCATGTAATAATGACTATTAAAAAAGAAAGGATCTAATTTCAAGTTATCCTAGTTATCCCAATTTTTAAAACTTGTTATTTAATAATACTTATTATTTAAATTAAAAAATAATTCAGATAAAAAATACATATTCAATATTTTACTTAAATAGTTAAATCAGTTTGATCTATAATAACAATATATGGTTTATTGTCATTGTCTTGCGCTTTGATAATTATGCTATACAATTTGTTTTTAACTGGATATAAGCTGCTGCTGTTATCAAATATAGTTAACTATTATGGTAGATTAACTTATTGGTTTTGCTGGTTAATTTGATTTTAAGTATTGTTTGATTTGATGTAAACTTTAAATAAATTGTTCTGAGAAAATAACCCATAATAGACCACATTAGAATTAGGACTAGATTCATAAATAAATTATCTATAACCTATTTTTGTGTCAAAGTCTAATTTTTAAAATAAATTTTAATTCTTTAATGAAAGAGACTCTTAAAATTACACAAAATATTTGAGATTTAAGCAGGGTTTGATTATTAAATCAAAGATATTCTGTTATATAAAGCAGAAGTGTCTTAACTAACTATGATAAAATGATAACCATCATAATATGCTTAGGTAATTTTTTATTTAGTATCTTGAAACAAAGAAACCTCAGGTTAGTTTGGTGTAAACGATAATGGTTATTGAGATATTGTAAATGCGACAGTAAATAACTAATAGTTACTAACAATATATATTTAAGTGCTATCAATACAAAATATCTAAGCAATTAATCCTGATGTATTTTGAACTTTTCATAAATAATATAAAAATTTATTAAGATCCACTCGTTTTTAAGATTTGTTTAAAATAAAAAAATAGTAAATCAAAATCAAAACTTCTAATTTACTTGAATATGTTCCTTCTTAGTTTATATCTAATTGAGCGTTTTTAATTAAAAATGAGGATATTTAATTTGTCCCAATAGTAGAATAAAAAATGATGTCTTGTGAAGGTTCTTTCGCAAAAACTTAAAACTAAGAAGTAGTTGATGCGGTAAAAGTAGCTTTTTTTAATATTAAAATTTTAGATGATTTTTTATACTTTTAAAAAATGAAGATAACTTACTTTCTTATATTTATTTCTATAAGATTGGCTTATAGCTTGTTGAATCTACTGTCCATACATATAGATATTGATTAGTTGATGTAATAATTAATGTTCCAAAAGAAAGCGCATATAATTAAGATTGATATTATATTAATTAAGGGTCTTTATTTTACAATGTCTAAACCACATTCATTTTGACTAAATCAAAAATGTAAAGAAATTAATATTTTGCAGTTAAAATTACAAGATCGCTATTTTAAATATGAGATATGTTCCAAATATTTTCATAGAACAGAATGTTTATTGGGCTAAGAGTGAATATATCTGCGACAATTATATTATTGTAGTTTGTGATCAGAAATTAATTTGTCTTATAAGCATAAATTAATTGTAATATGACGTAAGGTGCTTTTTTAAATAACAAATAATGTAGCGTTAGTTTATTTATTTTGATAATTGTGTTGTAATTAAAATCATATAAAAAAATATATCTATTTTTATTTTAGATATCTTACGCTATATAATCTAGACGATTGAACCGGAAGGGATAGTCATGTCAACAAAGTAAACAATACTTTTGTCTTAATTTTAATATTATAGAGTATTAACTACCATAATATTAGTATTTGGAATCTTCACTATGTTTTGAACATATTAACCCTAATCTAATCTGGGAACTATCATTTTTTTGAAAGAAATAAAGAAGGTGATATTTATGTGTATATTATACTATGCTATGATAAAAGAGACGGACATTGTGTATCTGGATGAGCTATCTATAGTAAAATTGATATAAATATTAACTTTTTTATATATCTCAATCCTTTGCTTAATTTTTCAGCCATTTTAAAGGAGTAGAGCTTTACCACTTTTTGCTATTTACTTACCTAAAATTTTAATTCCTTTTTCTTTTTCAATTTTTTGGTTTTTTAAATAATAATTCAATAATTTAAAACTAATATACTTTTTGTGCTCAGATTTTATTTACTTTTTTATAGAAGGATGTGTTATTTGTATTTTTTTCTGAAATTACACTTTTTACTTGCAATTTATTTAAAAAGAAGCAGCTGCAAATTATAATTAAGTACAAACAAAAAAAGACAATCAAATTAAAAATTCACTTTTACTCTATCTATCAAAAGAAAAAAAAGAAGACCATAATTGTCAATTTATTTAAGATTTAATTTTTTGTGAATGTTTAAATAATATTAATCCAACTTAATTTCTTTTTTTTGATGAATTTTTTCTAATCTAATTTTTTTTGGGATAGATTTTTCTTTTATTTGTTGTACAAAAATCATGTTTAGATGAAATAAAAATTAAAGCTAAAAAAATTTGTTTCCATCTCTTTAATAAAGTGCTATTTGTTTAAATAAAAGCTATCTTATTAATATTATTGATTGAAAATTTTTATTTATTTTTATTATCATTTAATAACATACAATTTAAGTATTAAAAATAGATTAAGTATGAATTTTATATTTGTTAATTATAAATTAATTTTGATATGAATAAAAATATTTTACAATAAATTAATTTTAAAATAAATAATCTATTTTAAAAATCATTAAAAATAATTAAAGCTATTTCTTATTAATGCTTTTTAAAAATAAAGCTAAAAGATGCTGTTCAAGCTTAACATTTGTTTGGATATTTTTTTAACTTGCATAGAATTTTTTATCTTAATTTGATTATAATTTTATAAATTATATGGAGGGTTTTTTTTTATTAAATACCAAACGCGAATATATTTATTTTAAGTAAAAAATATAAATTTTTATTTTTACAAAATAAATAAATAAAAGAAATATTTTTTAATCTTTTATTTTATCCATATATAAAAAAACTAAAAAATAAATTTAGTATACCTTATCTTTACAATCACAAGAATTTTATTTTTAAACTAAATATTTCATTTAATATAACTGTCTTATTGATTGAGAAACGTTTAATTGCTGATTGCTCTAATATTTTTTTCACTAAATCGATTTTAGGAATGAAAGCATTTATGTTCTTTATTTATAATATGAATTTTTAAATACATATTTTTCTTAAAATTAATTTACATTCTAAAGTTTGAAATTTACTAGTTTTAATAATATTCAAATCTAAATCCATATCTTATTCTAAAATATCTGAATTTTTCTCATGTTATAATTTTTCTTATTAAATACTTTAATCATCTATTTAAATTTTGAATGAATCACTTTGTTTGAATTTATCTATCTTAAAGGAAGCTTAATTTATAAAATTTTATTAATAAAAAAGTACAAATACTAAATAAAGATTATAATTTACCATCAATAGTACTTTAGAAGAATTAATTTTTTTGACTTTTATTCATTTACAAATATTTTTTCAAAATATTCTAAAATTTTGTCTTTATTATTGGATTTATAATTTTCTTATTAGTATTAGCTTTTTAATCCTTCTTGTTAAGTACATTAATTTTAGTCATTATTATTTTCATTATTTATCTAAATTAATGTTTCAAGAGCTGATAATATTTATTAATAATTTATTTCAATATATAAGCCATAAAAATAAAATTTATAACAATAATAATTGCTAAAGAAGAATAATAGAAATAAATAAATGGGTTTTGATAGATAAAAATGCTTAGTAAAACTGTAAGAGCGCAAATGTTTGTTGAGTTAGAATCTATTTAATTAACTTTTTATTCTTAATATGGTTTGATTATAATCGAAGATATTCCATATGATACGATTGTTAAAAAAACAAGTATCCCTTTTACCACTATTTGTTAGGAATAAAAATTCAAAAATAAAATAATTGAAATTTTTTCGGCCATCTTTACAAATTCCCAATAATAAGCATTTTCCTTGTACTCATTGTATAGAAAACCGTACTTTAATTTAAATTTAGGATCAGATAAGACAGGTTTATTTTTTTTCAACAAAAAAAATAAAATAAAAGGGAGAATCAATGCCCATAATAGTAAGAGAGGCAAAATCATTGAGATATATTTAAGATGTTATTCTGTTTAACATTCATATGCTACATTAGAAAGAATATATTTAGTATCGCCTATGCTTCTACATGATAATAATGCAACTATTTAAGCTACTAGATCAGGCTGATAATAAACAATTAAAAAAATAATAGCAGTTTGCAGTTTGTAAAAAGGGAATTATTCATTATTGCATTTGATTTTGTGATAAATTAATAAGCCGATAGCAAAAATAGATAGATATATAATTGGGATTATCTAAGAAAAAACCATTCTAAGGTAAATAATAGGTATATCAATATTAAATTTAATTAGCAAGCAATCAATCGAGCTCATAGTTTATTTAATAGGTTGCCCAATAGATAATTATAAATCTAATATTCCTATATTTTTAATAATTATAAAAAATATTTTTAAAAATATTAATATTTTAGATTTTACCTGCAGGTAAAGCAAAATTAAATGAAGCAATTGAGCTAACTATTTAAAAGTAGTTTGTAAACATTTTTATGTAAATACTTTATTTCATTTAATCATTTAAATTTTTTAAATCAATCATTTTTTTCTTCTAAGACCTATCCTAAGCAAATTTTTAAACTTAGTTTGAAAAAGATACAATTTTTATTGTTGAAAAAGTATCACAAACTTGATTATCATTTGTTTTCCCTTCCTTTTTCAATGTTTAAATATTATTTTAATTTTCTTTTATTTTTAAGTAATTGATATTTGCTCTTATTGTAATCAGTAATGAAATAAAAGTCCAAATAGTTAAGCCTAAAATAATCCATATATTAAATTGCATTTTTTCACACATTGCACAAGAATATTTTGCTGATTTAGAATAATTTTTCCCCCAATATTCTCCATGAATCTTATTAAATAAATGTTTAAAATATAAAATACAATTCATATGTTGACATAAAAAAGATTACATCACATTCTTCGCAAAGTGCTCCTATATGACCCTCTTGGCAGATATAATTTGCATAAGACCCCCCAACACAATTAGAAATTTAGTTTTCACAGTTAATTATCAATATGCTATCTTCTGATTTTCTCCAATACCCCTACTAAGTATGTATCTTATCACCGCCTATGCATTCTCCTCCTACTGGACATTTTTAACAAGGCTAGATATTAAAAGAATAGGTATCCTTTTAGCATATGCTGCATTAAATAAGTTTATTATATTATTCTTAATATTCACCTGATATACAATTTCTAAAATTTATTTCAAAATCGAATGTGTAATTTTATTCAAATTTATTTGTTTATTTATTTAAAACATAAATTTAATCACTAAAAAATTAAATTTTCAAAGATGATCCAGGTATTCCAATAATTTTTAATTTTGGAAAGGTAAACGATTTAGATAATTTATCATAGTTAACAAATAAATCTCCATCTATCAAGTAGCTTTCTAAGTTTTACATGTAAGGACTTATTTTTACTTTTAAACTGTATGTTTTATATTCTTCATAATTTACAGGAAATATAATTTCATCTAAATCATTAACCATCTAGAAATGTATGTTAGTCAATACATCCCCACTCCTAAAGTTCATAACTTATAAGCTATCATCATACTGTTAAGAATCAAATATATGATTGAATTATTCAGTAAAAACCAGTTTTAGTTTTGAAGGATAAGATATTTCATCTCGACCAAATATTTAAGCTTAATTGTTAACGAAAAATGAGTTTTATATTAGAAGCGAGATATTTTATTGAAAGACAGCAGCACCAATTTGAGCAAAATTATTTTTAAAGATAGTGTTATTAATATTAAAATTTATATAAAGAGGATTAATGTTTTATGTTGATACATACACTGCACCTCCTCTCCCATATATTGAAGTGTTATTAATAAAATTCGTAGAGTCAATGTTTAAGTTTGTTTACTTTTATTTATTAAAAAAAATTATTTTTAAAAAGTTTGTTTTGCATTTAGTTTTACTATTCCATCTTAAAGGCTTATATAAGAAACTCCTGCATTTTATTAAGACTAGCAATCCTAAAATGTAGCATTTTTTATAGAATTATTTCCATGCAATCTGTTTATAAAAAAAACTCCACCTTAATAACTCTAATTAATTTTTAAAATTTTATTTTAAATATCATTTTAATTAACATTAAATATAATTTTTACGCTAATCTATCTAAATGAAGAATTTTAAATATTAATATTTCCATTTATAATTTAAAGGAATCCTCCATAACATCTTATGCATTATAATTAATAAAAACTAGAGTTATTTAAAATTGATATTTTTGAATTTTAAGCTAATATAATGGAGTTTAAGTTTGATTATACTTATTAATCTATTTTAAATTGTAGATTGTTTTAAATATTATTCAGTTAAATATTATTAAATTCCAATAATCCACCTTAAAGAAACATCAAATTTTGAATATATTAGCAGTTTGATATAGATGAAGAAACAATAGTCACGTTTGAATTCAACGAATATAGTATCAAAGGAGAGGTAGATTACACATTTTTAATGCTTAAATTACTAATATTGCAGTTTTTCATAAATAGTTAAGAATTTTCAAGATATATTAAACTAGATTATTATTGATTTAGTTGTCTCTAATAAATAAGAAAAGGCATTTCTTTTGAAGAAAATGACTCATGAGTTAATTAAGGCATATCAGTTAATGTAAGTTAGGTATAAGTAACTTTTATAAAATAATTATCTTAAATACCTTATATTGTTTAGATAATACCACCTATAAATGTAACATTATTGATTCCAGGTAATTAATTTAGCTACCTATTGATAAAAAATAAAAAACTTATCTTATTTATAAATATTTTTTAAATCATTTACATCATATAAATAGAGGAAGACTGTTTACTGAAGCTATAAATGTTTTTAAATTCACATTAAATGCATGTGAAATTAATCAAATTAGTTTGTGGATCTATGTAAATTGCTCCTCCATCAATTTAGCTATATCCTTATGTAAATTAAGTGGATGAGATAAATATATTGAGGTTTTATCCAAAAGACTTAATATATAAAAAAGAGCCTGAAAATGCTGTGGCCTATTTAAATATTGATTTAGTTATAAAGATTTAGTTAAAAATAGCATTTATCACTCCTCCTTACTAAGTAAATAATTAATTATATTAGTTTTCATATAAATTGATTCCTGAAAAAGTAGATTTTAAGAATTAACATGAATCTATTATTATTACGTTGCTTTATAAATGCAAATTGTTAAAAATTGAATTACTAAAGTTATTATCAAATGTGGAGTTTAATATTGTAATCGAGCCTTAGAAATTCTCAAACCACAAACCAGTAGTAGAATAAGTTAAGGAAAATTATAAACTAGATAATGCATTATTTATAAATAAATTATTTTATATTTTTAAATTAATTTAAAAGCTCCCAATAATTTAAATTGGATTTGCAAAAGTATTTTTCTAAGTTTAATTTAATATGAGGTTGGTAAAATTAGAATTATTAATACTAATTTATGATTATTTATAGTTATAGTTACTTATTAAAATTAATGAATTGTCTTGAGCTTTTTTATGATTCACTTATAAACTTTCTAACTATATTGAGGTAGCTTCATTTATTTGTATGCATCCTTATGTCTATCCATCATAGAATGCTTATAATTATTCAATATCATTAGAGCAATTAAAGTTATTAACACTTATTTATTATAAGTACTCAAATGTCCCTAACAATATATCAATATGGTCTATAAAAGTTATGTTTTGCAATATTACATTTTATATTTTATTTGTCTAAACTAAAGAGGATCCATTTAAATCTCTTTATGACATTTAGAAAAGTGAGTTGTTCTAAAATTTACAGTCATAAAATAAAAGCTAGTGAGACGGATCAGATAAGACAGAATACATAGACTCTAATAATAGGTAGAGAGTCCTTGAAAGAAATTGGTTGTTTAGCATAGAAATATTTTAAAATGAAAAAGTTTAATTTGAGTGTTTGATAGAGGCTACTGTTTAAAAGATATTTTTATTGCAAAAAGTGTTATTTATTATCAGAACTGAGGAAACTGAATAATGACCAGCACTGAATAATGAGGTAGGATTTGTTTCTACAGGATTTTTTTAAGAACAATAATTATTTTGTAGTAAAATATTCTACAAAGTAGCATTCAAATCTGTATTCTGCTGCAAAATACTAAATTATTCTCCAAATTAACAATTTACTAAAGATAGATTTGTTATATTTATCTAATTAAACATTAAATTAATTTTTTTTTAAATTAAATAAATTTTACTTCATTTGAGTTTTGTGTCTAAAAAATGAAGTTGTTGTTGGTAAAATTTTCTGAATTAATTACATATCTTTATACTTAAATTTACGAATTATTTATTATGATACTTTGGCAAGATATCTATGGGTTTTGATAAGCTACCAACTAAATATTGTTAATTATTACAGTGCTATTTATATTTGAAAACTAAATTCCACAATTCTAATTAGCATTTAAAAATAAAATTTAAATATCATATAATTTAATATTATTATATCCATCAAATAATAGAGCATTCTAACATATTATTGTTGCTAATTAAGAATCTGAAGTACTCTTTAATGTTAACTAAATTATTTGCTTATTTCTAAATTCAAAAAGCTAAGGATTTAAAAAAAGTAGATTTTTTGGATTGATTTCTATTAAGACTTAAATATTTATAACATCTGTAATTATTGATGAGTAATATTATGCCTATAAATTATATTTTTAATAGTTATTTTTTGAAATTTAAAAAATTATTAATTACATTAATGATTGCTTGGAAATAACTTTAAGATGTTGTGTATGGATCAACAAAGTTACCTTAGCCATAAATGCCAATGTCGTTTGCATTATTTGTTATATTAAAAAAATAATTTTGTTGACAATTAGTACACGAAATAGGATTATCTAAACATGTATCTATTTAATAAAATACGAAGCTATATTTATATTATACCCATAAAGTATTATCTCTCAATAATTCTACATGATATAAGTAATCAGGAAGTTAGCTTTCAGAAAGTGTTAGGTGATAGACAAATATATTAGTCTTAATATTATATTTATATAAATATAATATACCACTAATAAAATCTGGAATAGCAATCATCTAAATGCTATTAAACGCTCTTATCGAAATAGGAATAGAAGTTAGAGTTAATAGAAATTATTAATCAGATGTCTATAAATCAAAACTGTAAATAGAATAATCATCACAAAAAATTATCAGTTTCTTATTCTGATTATATTAAAATATCTCTCCGATTTAGCTATTAAAGCATCTCTCTAAATTATTTTTAAAAGCTTTATGTTAACTGCTTAAAAAATTAAAATCAAAATTGATAATATCTTGTTTGAAAAAAAATGATGTACAGTTAATTAGTATTAAACATCATCTATTATTATAAATTTCTTTTAAAATTAAATTGTTAATTAAAAAGTATCATGTAATTTTAAAAGCCGTTTTAAGTTATTAATAAATTATATTTACATAATTAAAGAGAAAATTTGAAGTTATAAGTTGGAGAGAGTAAATCCCATGAGTAAACATTTCCTTTCGTATCGACACCAATAATTTCAGGATTATTTAAATCTTCTATTGAAGCCACTGCAAATGAAGTATTTTAAATATTATAATTTTGGTCTGGAGAGGTGAGGGCATAGTATTCTGAGGTATTTTATGCATTTATTAAATAAAATAATCCATTAACTTCAAATGTCAAATTGTTTTTGTTGGGGAATGCCACAACTATCCATGTATAATTATTATAATAAAAAGGATCAAAATTATTGCCTATATTTTCCCAATTTATCTAAAATGAAGAAGTATTCATAGGCTAAGGCTAAATAAATAAAAATTATTTATTAATTTGAATATTTATTTAATAAATAAATACATTATCATAAGTGTCTATCGGATAGATAAATGTTGTGGATAAATAATCTGTGTTTTAATTACTGTAATCTCTTAGTTTAGCTAAAAGACATATCTAGCAATTTTTAACACTGTAAAAGCTATTTTAATACTGGTACATACTAAATGAAAATTTATCTAATTGTACATAATATATATCTTGTAAACTCTACCTCATTGAATAGTACATATCTTAGTCACTAATAATGGCAACTAGGCTTAAGTCGTTTTCTTCATATATAAACCTTCTTGAATATTTATCATTCCTAAAATCTATTAATAAAGTATTTCATACAACAAAATAAAAGATATTTTTATTATTTTACATAGCAAGTTTGTTATATTACCAGTTTAAAAGTCTAATATAGTTACACTTGTTCTATAAGACATATAGATTTAGGAAGTACCTTACATATGATACCATTAAAAGTATGAGACTACATTCCAATAATCAGGATTATAGTCTAGAGGTGCTGATATTATGTTGTTTTAAAGATCAACAATCAATTCTAAATAATTAATCTAGTCTCTGTCTGCTACAAATAGGACAGTTTAATTTTATTAATTAGTTTAAACATATTAAAACATAATATTTTCGATATATGTACTTACTGTTCCTCTAAATAGATCTTTCATTTTTATAAAAAAATATTTTTTAAATTATTGAATTACATAAATTTACATGTGTGCATCATTTTTTTATATTAACCCTTCTAAAACTATAAAACTTTAATTGCTGTTAATTCATAGTTTTAACCTCCGATAAACAGAATATCTTAATCGGGATATTTTTCGAAACGATTATAGTAGCTTTGATAATTAGATTTAGCTTTTATATTTAATAAAGATAATTTAGTTTTCTAAATTAAAAAATCTAGTTTACTATAATCTATAACTCCATAGTAAGTTGCTTCCATAGTATCTAGGTTAATGCCCCATGCAATAATTCCTCCTTCGTTTGAAGAAATAATTACTTAATTAGCAAGGCAGGTGAAATTATATATTTAAGAAAAATACTGATATTTAAAATAAACATCTACATCGCTAGAATGATCTAACGTTTTTATTATTTTAAATTACAATATATCTAAAATTAATAGCTAATTTCTCCATCTAGTTATTACTGCGTATTTTGTATTTGATATTACAAAAAGATGCTAAGTAAAGGACATATCTAAAGATAATACAGACTAGAATGAATATGGATCAGCTAATATTATCTTATTTTAGTTGCCTACTAGAATCTAATTAGTTAAATCTATAAAATCCATTGATACGATTGGAAAATCAGCTTTTATTTGATAAGGATATATTTTCAATGTAGAACTAATTGCAAAATAAATTAAAAATACGTTTAACAACATTTATAATTGACTTAGAAGGTGAGCTTAAATCAGCATAGTAAACAATGCTTTAGGATTGATTGTCTAGATCTATTGTATTAATTAAAAGGATATTTGTCATTGGTATCCTCAAAAAGCTATAAACTTCTAAATCATAATCGAAAATAGGATCTATTTTATATTAAGTATATTTTTATATCATTTTAAACATACATTTTTTATTACTGTAATAAGAAAGTATTTAAGGGCATTCATTATTTGTAATGTAATTAAATTATATTGTTATTATTATTAAGTTTAAGATAATAATGGGTATTCTTTTTTTTTTATCCTTCATAAATTTAGTTAGATAAATTTTTATACTATTTATATTTGAATATGCTTATGTTTTTTAATGTTAATTTCTTTTTTTAATAACTTAATATATTATGGAATTTTTAAAATAATATAATTTTTAGTAATAAATTTCTTATAAAATTAAATTTAAAATATAATATAATTTTTTAATTTCCAATATCATAAAATTATCAAATTACATATTTTTAAAATTAAAATTTAAAAAATATAAAATATTTACATAAATTAACATTATTTTTATGATAAAAAAATAAATAAATACCTTGAATTTTTATATTAATAAATTATCATAAGTTTTCAACATTTTATTTTGAATAACCATCTAGCTCAAAAATACTCAGAAAAGGAGAGTTAGGTATTTCAGTGTTTTAAATTGTAAACTTGTTCTATTATTTTTATGATTCCTTTGATAAACGTTCTTTTTTTAATAATAACATTCAAAATAAAAAAATGATAAAACAATTTACATTCTAAAGTTTAAAATTTATTAGTTTTCACGCTATTAAAAATTAAATCTGCATCTTGCTCTAGTATATATGAATTTTTTTCTGAATCTAATTTATCTGATTTTTTTAAATTAGCATTTGAGAAAGGAGTTTGAATTTTTGGCAAACTTTTGTAGGCAAATATATCTTTATGATAAGTTACTTTTATAAAAAGAAAAATTAGAAAGTTGCAAATATTAAAAAAAATTACATAGTCTTGATTCTAATATATTTAAAAAAAACTTCTTTTTTTCATTTTAATCCATTTGTAAGTATCTTTAAAATGCCCTTTTAATTTTAGCTTTTATTTCAGGATTAAACTTTTTCTATTCAGAAGTATTTGATTATTCATACTTTTTAAGAATATGAATTTTTCTTGCAAGTAAGCTTAGCAAATTTTTAAAATGTTGTTTTAGAAGCTGATAGTAATTATTAATTATTTCTTTTAGCATGTTAAAAATAAAGATAGAATTTATCAAAACAATAATTCCTAAAGCAGTGTAATAAAAATAAGGGAATGGATTCTGATAAATAAAAATCCCAAACAAAACTGTAATAGCACAAACATTTGTTGAGTTTATATCTACTTAGTTTATTTCTTCTTCTTTGTATGGTTTGATAATCATAGAAAATATCCCATAAAGTGTTATTGCTAAAAAAACTAGTATCCCTTTTATCACTATTTATTAAGAATAAAAGTTTAGTGATAATATAATAGCAAGCTTTTCTGCCATCTTAACGAATTCCCAGTAATAGGCACGATCCTGATATTCATTATATAGAAATCCATACTTTAGTTTTATTTTAGGATCAAATAGCTAATTTTAATTCTTTTTTACAGAGATGAATAAAACTAATGGAAGAAAAAAAATCCAAATAAGTAATAGTGGTAAAATTATTATTAGGATATATTTAATATGCTAATCAGTGAAGCATTCATATGATACATTAGACAAAATGTAACTAATATCTCCTATTCTTCGACATGACAATAAAGCAATTATTTAGGCTACTAAGTCGGGCTAAACATAAATAACTAAAAAAATAGAAGCTGTTGATAGAATATAAAAAGGGAACTTTTCATTTTTGCTCTTAATTTTATGATAAATAAATAATCCTAAGCAAAAAATAAGTAAATAAATGATTGGTATTATCTAAGAAAAAATCATTCTAAAATAAATAATAGGAATTTCAGTATCAAATTTAACTAGCATGCAATCTACTGAACTCATTGTTTACTTGATCGGTTATCCTACAGATTGTGGAAACTCAAAAATTCCTATGTTTATTTATAAAATTAATGATAAGAATAATCTAGATATAGAAAAATACCTGAAGGAATAGTTAAATTAAATGTTGCAATAGAACTGACTATTTAAAAATAGTTAGTAAACATTTTAATGTAAATACTTTATTTCATCTAGTCATTTAAATTGGAGAGGTTCGTTTTCTTATTAGTTTTTTTTTATTTAGATTATTTATTTTTAAAATAACTATGTAATTAATTTGAAAAAGAGATATTTTTTTATCTAGTTTAGATTCCACTTTCATCTTTATTAAATTTTTACATTTTTTTTATTGTCATTAATTTGATATTATTTTAAATAGTTTCAATTTTTAAATAGTTGATATTTCCTCTAATCGCTATCATCATAGAAAACAATGTCCAAGAAGTTAAACCTAAAATAATCCAAGAATTATCTTTCATTTTTTCACATTCCGCACAAGAATATTTAGCTGATTTAGAAAATTATTTCTACCAAACTTCTCCCTAAATCTTTTAAATAAAAAGAAAAAAATTTTACTTGGAAATAATTTAAAATATCGAAAATAATTACATCGCATTCTTCACATAGTGCACCTATATGACCATAATAGCATATAGAATTTCCAAAAGATCCACCCACACAATTTGATTATTAATTTTCACATTCAACTATGATTATACTATTTTCTGATTTTCTCCAATATCCTTACTAAGTTACTATCTTATCTCCACCTAAACACATACCTCCTGATGGGCAATTTTAGCATGGTTAAACATTAAAAGAATAAGTATTATTCTAACAGATATCGCACTGAACCAGGTTATTATATTCAATTTACTATTCTCCTGATATACATTTTCTAAAGTTTATTACAAAGTCAAACGTATAATTCTATTCATATTAATTTGTCTTTTTATTTAAAACGAAAATTTAATTGCTATAAAATTGAATTCTAAATGAAGATCCAGGAGTGCCAACAATATTTAATGATGAAAAAGTAAATGATTAAGTAGAAGTATTATACTAAGTATTTAAATCTCCACTTATCTAATAACTATCTAATTTTTATGTTTTTGGATTTATTTATACTTAAACACCAAATGTCTATTATTCTTCTTTACTTACAGGAAATATAATTTCATCAAAAGAATTCATCATCTTAAAGCTAATATTATTTATTATATCTCCACTCCTAAAATCATTTATTTCAAAATAATCATCATATTGTTTTGCATTATATTTAGTCATAATTTAATCAAGATTAACAAGTTTTAGTTTAGTTGCATAAGAAATTGTATCTCTACCAAATATTTTAGCTTAATTATTATAAAATTAGGATGTATTTATTTGCAAAGAAACATTTTATTCATAAATAGCTCCTCCGATTTAAGCTTAATTATTTGTAAAATTTGAGTTATTGATAGTGAAATCTACATACTGAGGATTCAGATTTTAAGAAAAAACATATATGGCCCCACCTTTGCCATTTAATGAAGTGTTATTAAAGAAATCAGCTGAGCCAATATTCATTCCAAGTTGCTGTTTTAATAATGAATAAATAATGTTTAATGGTATTTTAACTATAAAAAATTTTACATTTCCATCATTAAATTATACATAAGCAACACCTCCATCAAAAATAGATTAGCAATCTTAAAATTGAGAATTAAGAATTTGATTAGTCCCATATAATTCTCTTATGAAAAATACTCCACCATAATTACCCTTATTAAATATATTAAAATTAAATATAAAAAATATTAATAAATTTTACTTTAATTTAGTAAAATAAAGAATTTTAGATGTTCATGCTGCCATTCAAAATTTAAAGCAAACCGCCATTACAATTTAAACAAGTTAAGTTAGAAAAACTCGAATTATTTTATATTTATATAAAAGTATCAGAAGTAGCTATTACAGAATTTTAATTTGAGCTTGGTGTTAATAATTAATCATTTGAAAGAATCGAAGTTGATATTTATGATTAAATATTATTAAATAATATATTATCAAGGATAAGCTTTCCTCCATCTAATTGAATCATATTTTTAGAAAATTTGCAATCAGATATTGATGTTTAAGATATAGTTATTGTTGAATTTTAAGATTAAATAATTAATGGAATAGAAGACTATTAGTTAGTTATACTTAAATTGGTAATATTACAATTGTTAATATTTAGTTATGAATATTAAGAATAAATAAGTGTAGATTATTATCTGTTCTATTTTGTTTAGTAAATAAGGAAAGGTAATGAATTTAAATTAAATACTTAGTCCGTGATTTAACCTATATCAATCATTTCAATTTAGCTAAAAGTGGCTTTGATAAAATAATTGTCTAAAATACCTTATACTGTTTAGATGATTCCACCAACAAATGTAATATTATTTGTTCCATTTTTTTAATTTTACTAACTTTTTATTAATAACTTATTTTAATAAGATTTTAAAATTTTTAAAATTTTTACATAATTTGTATCTGTGAGGATAATTCATTTAAAGAATAAATATTTGTAAATTCACAATCAATACATGAGAAATTTAACAAATTATTAATCGGATTTAAGTACATAGCTCCACCATCAATTTAGCTATATCCTTCTATAAATTTTGTAGTTCTAATCAATATATTTAGATTTTTTCCAAAAGCTTATATATAAAGAAATGAACCAATGCTTGCAGTTGATTATTAAAATAAAGAGTTATTTATTATCAAAGAGTTAACAATTCCATTAATCATTCCTCCTTATTAAGTAAATAACTACTTATAATTATTTTCATATAAGGTTATTTCAGTAAAGGTGGAATTCTTAAATTTTGATTAATCAATTATTAGACTATCAGTTTAAATGTGAATATTATTATAGATAGAGTTGCTATAATTGTTTTCAAAAGTAGTATTATATATTAAAGCTTAACCTACAAAATTCTCAAACCATAAACCTGCAGTAGAATATGTTAATGAATATTATAAGCTGATTAAAGAATTATTAATAAATGAACTATTTTGGATGTTTAAATTAATTTAATAACTACTAATTATTTAGAGTGGGTTTGCAAAAGTATTCATAGAAGTTTAGTTTAAAATTAAATTAGTAAATTGAGTATTTGATATATTAACTTAGGAGGATTTATAATTGCTATTACTTATTAAAAATAACGAATTATCTTATACTTTTTTAAAATTAGCTTAAACATTATCAAATATTACTAAAGAGGCTTCATTAGTTATCATGCATCCTTATGTTTATTAATCTTAAAGCTATTTTAAAAATACCTGGTTATTTGAACAATTAAAATTTTTTATGCTTATAAATGATGACTCATCAAAAGCTCCTAGTTATATATCAAAGTGATCTATTAAATCAACATTTTATAGTGTAATATTTTATATTTTATTGGTCTGAATTAATGAAACCCCTTTTAAATCTCTTTGTGATTAAGTAAACAAAGAGTTATTATAAAAACTGGAATTTTAAAGTATAAATTGATGAGATGGTTCTGATAAGATAGAGTAAAAGCAATTAAATAAAAGATAATTAGTCCTAGTAAGAAATTTATTACTATTTAAAGTAACATTTTAAAAAGAAAAGGTTTGATTTAAGTGTTTGATAGAGGTTATTGCTTAAAATATATTTTTATTACAAAAAGTGTTATTTTATATCAAAGCTGACGAAACTGTGAAATGACCAGCACTAAACAAAGCAGTAGGATTCTAAATAACTAAATTATCTTATTAACAAAAATTGTTTTCTAATATAATATTTTAGACAATAGCTTAAACATCAGTATTCTGTTACAAAATACTAAAGCTATCTCCGAACTAACAGTTTACTAAAGTAAAATTAGAAATACTAATCTAAATAAAAAAATATTGTTGAATAAAAGATAGGATAAGATAAATTTTACTTAATTGGTATTTAATGTAGAAAAGATGAATTCACTATTTGCAAAATTTTATAAAGAAATTGTGTAGTTTTATATCTAAACATAGGTATTTGTAATTGCTATTCTTTAACAAGATATAGAAGGGTTCTAATAAGCTAATAGCTAAATATTATTTATTTGAACTGCATTTTGAATGTTTGAAAACTCTAGCCCACATTAATTTATATTTGTATTTAAAAATATTACTTAAATATTAAATAAATTGATTGAATTATAATCTTCAAATATGAGAGAGTTTTCATATTGAATTGTTGCTAGTTTTTAATCTGAAATGCTTGATATAGTTAAAGAAATTAAGGACTTAAAATTAAAATTAGTGAGTTAAGAAATTAAATTAAATGGGTTATTAGGATCTATTTCAATAAATACTTAGATGTTATTAGCACTTTTAATAATACGTTTGTAAAATTATGCCTTTTATTAAAAAATGCAATTTAGTTTTTCTTAAAATAATTTAAAAAATTAATTTACATTAATGATCGTTTAAAAATAATTGAGCGATGATGTAAATGGTATTTTAGAGCTACCTTATCCATAGCTACCGTCGTTATATAATTAGTTTGTTACCTTGAATTAATAACTTTATGAACATTAAGTACATAAAGTAGGGTCATCTAAGCAGCCATTAATTGGATAAAATGTAAAACTATATTTATACTAAACCCATAAAGTATTATCATTTAATAGCTCTACATGAAATAAATAATCAGTCAGTTAGCCCTAATAAATTGATAAATGATAGACAAAACTATCTGTATTGCTATTATATTTATATAAGTACAAAATACTACCAATGTAATCTGGAATAGCAACCATTTAAATACTGTTAAAGGCTCTAAGTGAGATAGGGACTGAAGTTAAAGTTAGTAATAATTGTTAGTTTTATGTCTTTAAGTCAAAGCTATAAACTGAATAATCATCACAAACAATAATAAGTTTTCTGATGGTATTAAATTAAAAGATTTCTCCTATTTAACTGTTTAGACAGTTTTCTATTTATAAATATAAAATTTTTTTCTAAACTTAAAATCAATTTTAAATTAGAAACAAAGAAAATATTTATATCTTAATAAATGAATATCTAAAAAGATAAAAAATAATTTAATGTTTTATTTGATGCAAATAAGAGGTATACTATTTAAAAATTCATATTCAAAGAATTATCTATTCTTCAAATGCAATTCTTATCTCAAAAAAAGATATTTGAATTAATTTAATTTGAGAATTTTTTTTAAACATGTTTTAATTTTTATTTATCATTTTTATTATTTTTCATTAAAATTATTATTTTAAAATATTTTTATTCAATTTATATTTATTGTCTAAATATTTTTATTACATAATTGCAGGGAAAACTTGATATTTAAAGTTGGAGATAGTAAATCCCATGAATATACATTTCCTAACTAATCAACTCCTATAATTTCTGGGTTACTTAAATCATAGATAGAAGCAACAGCAAAAGATGTATTATAACTATTTTATGTTTAATTAGAGGAAGAAAGCACAACAAATTGTGTTGTGTTTTATGTATTGACTAAGTAAAACAACCCATTTACTTTAAAATTGATTACATTTTTTTAAGGAAAAGCTAAAACAATCCAGATTTGATTATTATAATAAAATGGATCTAAAACTTTCCCAATTTATTCCCAGCTAATCTTAAAGAAAGGGGTAGTCATAGGTTAGGGCTAATATTAATAATATATATTAGTTTAAATATTTTCTAATAATTTTACATAATCTTTTTCATCCATAGGATAGATCTTAGTAGTAGATATATAGTCTTAATTTTAATTAGCATAATCTCTTAGTTTTACTAAAAGACAATCATCACAGTTTTTAACTTTGTAAAAGCTATTATCATCTACATACATATTATATGATAATTTATTTGATGAAACATGATACACTTGTTGCAAACTTTATTTTTAAGAGTAATATATGTTCTGACCTTTTATTATTGTAATCAAGCTTTAGCCATTTTATTCATAAATAAATCTTCTAGAATATTTGTCATTGTTAAAAACTTTAGGAATTATTAGATACATAATAAATAATTAAATAATTAATTAATAAAACTTACATAGCTGATTTTCAAAAGTACCAGTTTAAAAATCAAAAATAGTAGCGCTATCTTTATATGACATATAAATTAAAGAAGTACCTTAAATATAAAACCATAAGTAATATGAAACAATGTTGTAATAATATGGATCATAATCATATGGTGCTGTGATTATGTTATTTTCAAGATCTATAATTAAATTTACATAATTAATGTAGTTAGTATCAGCTACAAGTAAAACAGCCTAGTTTTGTTAACCATACATAATATACTAAAACATTATCTAATTAATGTATGTGTTAATCGATCCATAAAATAGGTCTTTTTTGTTAAAAAAAAATAAGTAATTTCTAAAATTTCAAATAAATACATGTGTGCATCATTTTGATATATGAGCCTTATTTAAACTATTTAACTTTTATTGCAGTTAATTCGTAATATTAACCTCCTATAAAGATGATATCCTCCCCCGGAAATTTTTCAAAGCGATTGTAGTAACTGCTATAATTAGATTTTGCTTTTATTTATAAAATTAAAAAAGAGTACTTTAAAAATTTATTTAATTTACTATAATCAATGAGGCCATGATAAGTTCCAACCATTGTATCTAGATTTATACTCCAGGCAATAACTCCTCCTTCGTTTGAGGAAATAATAACTTAATCTGTTGAACAAGTGAAATTGTATATGTGAGAAATGTATTAATATTTAAAATAAACATCTGGATCATTCGAATGATCTAGAGTCTTTATTATTTTAAATTACAATATATCTAAAACTAATAGTTAATTTCTCCATCTAGTGATTATACCATATTTTGTATTTGGAATAACAAAAAGGTGCTAAGTAAATTATAAATCTAAAGAAATAACTGATTAAAAGGAGTATGGATCTGCTAGTAATAACTTATTTGAGTTACTTATTAATATTTGATTTGTTAAATCTACATAATCCATGACGTTTATTGTAAAATCAGCTTTTAATTATATAATTAGTAAATAAATGTAGAACTAAATAAGATTAATTTAAAAGCAATACGCCTAACAACATTTGTAATCTATTTGGAAGGAGAGCTTAAATCTGTATAGTAAACGACGTTTTATGAGAAAGTAGTTTAGTCAACAGTATTTATTAGCAGAGTATTAGTCATTGGTATCCTTAAGAAACTATAAACTCCAAAGTTGTAATCAAATATTGGATCTAGTATATAAAAAATGTTTAATATATGATAAAACAGTTATTACTATTACTATGATAAGAAAGAATTTAAGGGCATTGATTGCTTGCTGCAAAAATTAATTAGAGCTTCATCACTAAAATAAAGAGCATCTTTATATGGAATATATTTTTGTAAAAATACATTTAATACTACATTTATTTAAACCTTATGTGTTGATGATTAATGTGTTTGAAATTTTATTATTTAATCGATATGCAAAATTAGGTATATATTTTTTTAAATGAAGAATAACAATATAAATAAGTAATTCAAAATATAGATACTAAAAATTTCCTTACAAGAATAATTATAGATGAATGTTAAAAAAACATTTAAGTATTAATTAAATAAACTCACACATTAACATAATATCGAGCTAGTTCCTTTTTGAATAATACGTTATCTAGTTTGAAATATTTAGTATTAAGAATGTGTAATTTAAAATTTATATGATGAAACTCGTATTCCTTTTCTTTTTTTTATTTGCGCAATTTATTTCTTCTTCATAAGAATTTTTTGTTAATTTTCTAATTTTAGATTTAGTTATTTTCAATTAACTTTAGATTACATATTGAGAAAATTATAATTAAATACATCATCAAACAAATGTTACTTTTGCTATTCTTAAAAGACTTTATCATTTCATCAAATTTATATGATGAAACTCATATTCCTTTTCTTTTCATTTATTTCCACAATTTAATTCTTTTGATTTTACTATTTTAAATTAACTTTTAGATTACATATTGAGAAAATTATAATTAAATAAATACATCATCAACCAAGTGTTACTTTTACTACTCTTAAAAAAATTAAATTTTCATGATTAAAATTACATTTTACTTTATCCTCCAGTATCACTAATATCATAATTTGAAGAGTATAATATTTTCTTTATCTATTGATTATTTATTATTTGAATCTTAATGCAATCACTCTATATCAAATCATATATTTTAGTTTTATTAGTTTGCCATTTTTCACTTATTTTTATATCTTTATTAAGAGCAAAGTATGCCATAAACACGAATTTAGAATAGAAAATCTAAATTATTGTATTGTTTCTTCAATTTATTTTAAACATAAAAATTAATTCAAAATAATATTTTATTTTTTCTTCATAAAAGAATTTTTAGAAAAATCTATATTCTCTATAAATTATATACAAGGTGAGTACGATATTCCTGCTGATAAAATTTATAAATTATTTATGCAAATAAAAACAAATATTATAGAAAAAATTATAATTTTTTTTAATAAACAGTAGACTTATTTTTTAATCACCTGCAGTAACCATATTTCTTTAGCTTTGATTAATTAATACTGTATCATAATAATAAAGAGGTGAAGAGAAATTGGAAGATTCTTTTTATTTAATTTTTTATGAATATTTCTGAATGATTTAAAATATTAAAAAAATAAATTATATATTCTATAAACGAATGATTAAATGACACTTAAGTATAAAATAAATTCTTATATTAACATAAAATCAAGCTAATTTCTGAACTGTATACTTTCAAGTTATATTTCAAATAAGCAATTATTAAGAATGTGTAATTATAAATTTAATGGATTGAATTCTTTTTTTTCATCACTTTTCCATGATTTCTTCTTCTTTAGAATCTTTACTCTTTTCAAATTGACTTTCAATATCATTTTATGAAAATTATATTAACTTATTTTTAAGTATATTTTCCAATAACTACTTTTATTATCCTAAAATAATAATTCTTTTATAGTTTAAGTTAAAAATAATAAATGAATTACTCTATACGTCAGCGTCACTAATAATGTTATTATTTTAATAGTTGGATGTTTCTTCAAATTGTTTTCCCTATTAATTATTATTGTTTTCAGTATGCTTATCGTACTGATTATCATTGTAAATAGAATCTTCATCTTGAAATTAGATAACTTCTTAAATGTTTTATGTTAAACTATCCTTTAGTATGGAGTCTTTATTAAAAATTGTATAAATAAATAAATTTTAGTTAAATAAATATTTACTTTAGGAATAAATTTATCCTTTTTCTAAATGATCCATTGTCACTCCTTAATTAATTAGTTTTTCTTAATTATTCATATTACCACTAATCATTTATTATTTATTATCAGATTGTTATTGCTATTGCTCTGTATTACTTAACATGTTTAAATATAATTCTTCATTTGTCATTTTTTTTTCATTTTAATGTTCTTATCCAAAGTAAACTTCGTCATAAATATTATATTTAGAATCTAAATTATCTAAAGAATATATATTTATTTCTTGTTTTTATTTTAAACCTAAAGCTTAATTTAAATTAATTTTATTAATTTTTAGACTTTTTTTAAAAAACTAAATTTACCTTTTTACTACTATGCATAAAAAGTACGATTAATTGATTCTATTTTGTTATTTTTATGTATTTTTTATTACTGAGATAAGTTTTTTTTATTCTGTTGCCCTTATTTTGTTAATTATATTGAGGTGTTTGTTTTATTTTGATTTTAATTATTCGAACACACTTAATTCGAAATAGAATCAGTTGAATAAAATTAAACAAGAGATGCATTAGATTGCTGTTCTTTTAGTCTACTTGTGGCAGCATCTTTTTATTCTAAATATCAAAAAAATTCTTAGATAATTTTAATAATAATTAAATTTTACCTTGTTAAATAGCAGTTTCAGTCTTAAAATTATTTAAATTTTACATAGTATCAAATTAAATAGTAGGTATAAATATCTAATTATTTTAATTTATCTCACACTAATTGTTTATCTATTCTTCTTCATTTTAATTTGTCTTTTATTTTTAGGAATATTTTCTTTTCTTATTACTTGATAATTGTTCTAATAATTCATGTTCTTCGTTTGATTTTAGCTAGTGTCCATATTGACTTTCTAATTAAAAAATAATTTAAATAATTTAATAAATGAATAAAATAAAATAACCTAATTGAAATTCAATAGTGCTCAGTAAAATCCTTTTTTTTTCTTTTGAAGAAAGAGATAAATATTTTTTAAAAAGAGTTTAGAATTTCTTTTTTATTTCAGGATTTACTTATTTTTTATTATTCTCTTTGATAAATTTGTTTAGATAAGGAATTTTTTTAGATAGCTTTGTTAAAATTTCTTGGATATTTTATTAAATCATAGGCAAATAGCCTTTGAATATTTTACCTAAAATTTTAATAATGAACCATAAATTGATAATGACTATTAACGCTAATGATGAATATACAAAGTAATCAAAAGGGTTATTATAAATGAATATTCCTAGTAAAACTGTTAAAGCACAAACATTTGTGGAATTTACATCTATTTCATTTATATCTGATTCTTAGTAAGGATGTATGATAAGAGAAAGAATACCATAGACAGTTATTACCATGAAAACTAGCACACCTTTAGTGATTATGCTTTACGAGTAAAAATTTAAGACCAATATGATTGCTAGTTTCTCTACCATCTTAACGAATTCCCAGTAATATGAAAAGTTTTAATATTCTTTGTATAAAAATCCATACTTTAATTTGATTTAGATTGATTCTAAATTTTTCTTATTTCTCTTCAATGCTAAAAACAAAATAAGAGGTAATATAACAACCCAGACAAGCAGCAAAGGAAGTAGTAAAAAGAAGGCATAGTAATAATGTTGCTTCGTGTAGCAAACAAACGAAACATTCGATAAAATATATTAAGTATCCCCTATTTATCTACATGACAATAATGCAATAATTTATGCAACTAAATCAGGTTATACATAAATTATTAAGAACATAATTGCTGTTGTGATAATATACCAAGGAAAAGTATAATTTTTACTTTCTTTTTTTAAGCATTTTATCATCAGTTTTTTAAATAAGTGATAAAACCCCATGCAAAAAAGAAATAGGAGCATATATATTATTGGTATGAGCAGAGAAAACAATAATCTTACATAAATTATTGGCATTTTAGTATTGAGTCCTTCTAAAGCACAATCTAAAGAATTCATAGTTTATTTTAATGGCTAACCAACAGATTATGGGAACTCAAATATTCCTAATTTTATATTTAATACTTTAATAAATCTTAACTTTGATTCAACAATTACCTGATGGAATTGATAAATTAAACGTGGCTATTGACCCAACTATTTAAATATAGTTTGTCAACATTTTAATGAAGACTCCCGATTTCTCTTAATCTGAGGTAGGCTATGATTAAGATTGCTTTTAACTTTTTAAAGATAAACTACTCTTAAAAATCTTATTTTTAGCATTTTACTACTAATCCAAATAAGTCCTTCTTCTTCCTTTTAGATTTTTTTGTAAAACCAAAGCAGCGGCTTTTTCTTACAATATTTCTATATTACCTTTTATAGCTAAAACCATAGAAATTAGAGTCCAAACAGTCATTAAGCTAACAATCCATATATTTCCTGTAATTTAGTCACATCTTGTGCAGGAAAATTTAGAAGATTTAGAATAAGTGTGTGGCCAGTAGTGTCCATATACCTAAAATAATATTGTTTTATTAATTAAAAATCATCAAGTTAATGATTAATAAATACATCGCATTCTTCGCAAAGTGCCCCTATATGTCCTTCAAAACATATATTATCTCCATAACTACCTCCATTACAGTTTTAAAGCAAATTTGAGCATTTTAAAACAATATCGCTCTCATTTGATTTCCTCCAATATCCTTGCTTAGTAACTAAATTTGTACTACCATGACATTCAGCTCCTTCGGGACAGGATTTACAATTTTCTACATTAAATGAATAAAAACTTTCTGGACATATCTAGCATTCTTTTATTTATCCTAATTTATTTATTTATTCCCCTGGTCCACAATTTCTAAATTTAATTAAGATATTAAAGGTATAATTCTGAATAAACTTTCCATTGTTTGGATCAACACTATAAATTTATTTTGATGAAAACTACAAAAACGCATTAGTACCTGGCAATCCTACTAGATTGATATAGCTGAATGAAAAGCTCATTAGATTTTTATCATATTTAGCAGATGTCTAGCCAGTAGCGATGTAAGATTATGGATTTTAAGTTTTCAAATCAAACTAAACATTTATCTCGAATAATTCTTCTTCTTCTACAGTAGTGGGCAAAACAATTTCATTTTTTTAATTTAATAATTAAAACTCTATGCTTGTTAAGTTAGCTCCACTTCTAAAACTATGAATTTCTATTTACTCTTTATTCACTATACCATCATTTAATGACAAAAATTAATCAATGTTACTAATTCTAAGCTAAGTAGGATAAGAAGATTAATCACTTCCATATATTGTAGCAGAATTGCTAGATATTACATTTTATTATTAAACATCTGTTGAGATGTTTTATTAAAATATACCACCTCCTATAGCTGCTCTATTATGAATAACTTAAGAGTTTTATAATTTAATTTACTGACTAGCAGAATTAAGTGTTTCTGAATCAATAAAAATCCCACCTCCTCTTTAACCACAAGAATTACTTTCAAATTTACTTTCAGATATTTCTAATTTAAATTTCTTCAGAAAAATGTGAATTTAAGATGAAAAGTAGAAGTAAACGAATAAAAAAATATTTACATCATTTTACAAAGCAAATAAATACATTCCCCCTCCATCATTCTGGGCTTAACAGGATATAAATTATGTATTTTAGATGTAATTTGTGTTATTTATTCCATAAATAAATAGAGCACCTCCAAAGAAAGACTAATTTATTAATTTAAGTTTAAATTGTAATTCATTATTAAAATTTGAAAAAAAAATTACCTAAATTTATTTAAATTCTGTGTTTTGAATATTTATAGTGCTTTATATTGCTTAAACAGCTCCACCATTACATTAATCACAATTTATAATTGTAAAATTACTATTTTAATTTATATTTATCCTTGATTAGTATGATATTATTAAAGAAGCACTAAAGATTCCTGGATTTGTATATTAAAGCTCCTATTCAATATTTCTACTGTGTGGGGCTGCTAAATCTATATTTTTATAAGCTGCTTAGCTTTAAACTTTTTATATAATTCTTTTATTTGTTATTTTTTAATTGACATTAGCAAAAGTGACCTAACTAAGAGATACATTACTTTATACTAAATATAATGCACTGCTCACGAAATGAGAATCAAATATTTAAGTATTTTAGATATTGACACTTGAAGCAGTAGAACTTAATATTAATGGGAAAGTTGATAAATTAGATGTTATGTAAATATTTTTAAATTAGCAATCTTGGATAATAAGATTCGAATTTTAAATGCTCATTAAAGTAGCAAATTAGTAGTCATTATTGTTTTAAGCTTTAAAAAATAAATGTGGTAATGAATCAGAGGAGAAATCTTCTGAAAAAATTCCTAATTTCCCACTGAACTAAATTTTTGTATTTACTACATCAATAAAATAATTATCTATATCTCCATAAGAATTAATAATTTAGCCTCCTTAAAATGATATTAAACTTTGATTGTTGCCTTTTGCCTTTACATATTTTCTATTTTTAAATATTAAAAAAGTTTTTTAAATGAGGTTTTTGTTTGAAATAAAAATATTTATACTCAATTCCAATAGAAGATGCTTATCTTTAGAAGGTGTATAAGTTTTTAAATTAGCAATTTTAACTATTAAAATTTAGCTGCTGACCTTAAGTATCTATGAAGAACGCACTACCATCATTTAAGGCATATCCCTCACTAAAGCTAGAGCTGATTAGATTAATGCTTAATACTTAACTAAAGGATTCAAAATAAATAAAAGCTCCGTATTAAGAAGTAGATTTACTAAAGTTACTATTAGAAATATTTATTGTCTAAGCTTTTACATTTATCATACCTCCTTCTGAGTTGAACATAGATAAGGATTTATCTGCAGGAAATGTAGAGTTACTAAATTAAACAGTATCAAGGATAAAAGTATTAGCTTAAATAAAGATTAATCCATAAATAGAATTGCTATAAGAGTTATAGAACTGTGAGTTTTTAATCTATACTGAGCCTACATAATTTTAAACAAATAAAGCAGTTGAGGAATAAGTTATTGTTAATGGAACACTGTTTAAAATTATATTTTAAAATACACAGGAGTCCAAAATCATTTCAATAGAATAGTCACTAATTACATAGATTGGAATAGATTCAGTGTTTACTCCAGTTTAATTAAGAAAAATGTTAGTAAAATTTCCTTAAGTCATCTAAAATTTAGCTTGTTAAATTAATTTATTTTGTATTATTATTATACTTGAATCTTACACTTTTTTATTAACAACTTATAAATTTAAAATATCTACTTAGGAAACCTCATTCATTTCTAAGCAGCCTACAGCTAATTAATTTGGAATTTATGATAAAAATTTTTAGTCATTAAAACACTAGAAGTTGTTAATTGAAATGCTTTTACCATACTCAATGAAAGCTAGTTGTATATCAAAGTGATTCTAAAGAGTTATTTATTAAATTTATATAGTAGCTATTTTATTTGTTTGAAAATATTAGGCAGAGGTAAGATCATTTGAAGTTAGTTATAATAATGTGTTATTGTAAAAATTTATATTGTTCAGATCTAATTCATGTGAAGGAGTTATTATCATTGAGTAAAGAGCACTAAAAAGCAAATATTATGTCCTTGCCTAGAATTTATTATTTCTCATGTCAATATTTTGAAATAAAAATTTCTAAAATTCTTAATTTTGAGAACTTACTACTGCAAAAATAACTTTTTTACAAAATATGTTATTTAATATATTGGCATTTTTCACACTGAAATATCCTGCTTGGAATAATTAAGATACTGTCTATACATCTATTTATTCTTTGGAGCAAATATTTCCAGATAATTCAAGATTATCGATATATGCATTCAAATTTGAAAGTTATTGCAAAATACCAAAATTTAACCCAAGCTTGCTGCCATTAATAGACATATTTTATATAGTTATCTATTTATTTTTGGAATTATATAAAAATATTATTTTAATAAGTAATATTTACCTTAGTAGAGTTAAAAGAGCTAATTATATATTAATGATTAGTAAAATCCTCGTTACTTATTTAGTATTTTAAAATACTAATTTATGTTGAATCTGATTAAATTTTTTAACAACTTATTATGTCAGAAATTTAGAATTGCTATTTCAATTAAATATTATCAAAAGTAACACCTTATTTTATGTTTGTAACAGATATACCACAATCAGTTTGAGTACCATCTTTTCCAAAGTAAACAGTAATATCTTAAAATCCTATGTAGTTGTAATTTTAAAGTGTTAATGTATTATTATTCAACAGTCTAGCAGGATTCCCTTTTATTGTGCTTTTAAAATTCAAAGAAATTATTGAATTAAAATCAAAGTTCATAAAATTTTTATTCAAATCTAAAATTGAGTCAGGTTGTATTAAAACATCTACTCCAATGTTAGATACTCCATTTACAATTTAAGTGTAAAATTAAGCCTTTTAATAAAAAATTTAATAGTTATTAAATATAAAAATATAGATAGGTCTTTTTAAAATTTTTTTTTAAAATTAATATTAAAAACCTCCTCTAAAAAATTTATAAAAATCTATGTTTATTGAAAATTTTGAAGAAATAAATTAAAAAAATTAATATAAAATACTTTTATCATTGCTGTCAAAAAATTAGCTGAACTAGTGTAAGGATTTTCTGGTATTCCTTATCCATATAATCCATAATAGTCATACATATTAGTAGCCTTAAAATTATATTGTTGAGTACATTGAGTACATTATTGTGGATTATCTAAGCATTAACCAAGAGAATAAAATAAATTACTGTATGTATATTAAAGCCATATAGTATAATCTTTTAGCATTTCTATGTAAATCAATTAATCTTAAATTTTAGAAGACTGAAGTTGTAGTAGTTATATAAATTGATTTGATGAAGTATCAAATTTGTATATTAAAGCAATACCACTATTTGGATCACCTATTACAACTACTTTTGGGTCTGCAAACGCTTTTAAAGCTAGTGGTTGAGAACTCAATTAGACTAGCTATTAATAACTTCCTTTCTTATAATCAAATGAATATACTTAATTATCATCACAAGATATTATTAACCTTTTTTAAACATTATAGTGAAATATATCTCCTATGATAGGATTCTTGCATAAATCTATTTTTAAAAATAAATAATTCATTAAGCTAAGTTTTAGTTTTTACTAATTAAATATTTACTAAAATTTATATAAGATTTAAAAGGAAATCCTTTTTAACTTAAATCCCACGAATACACAGTTCCTTAGTTATCAACACCGATAAGTTCTAAGTTATTTTTATCTTCTAAAGAAGCAACTGCAAATGCTGTCTTTACCTAATTGTCTGTTGTAAGATTAGATTTAAGATAAATTCTCTAATTTGTTGAGCTACAGTTTATCAACTAAAATAAGTAATTTTCTGTTGAAGATTTAGCAGGAAAAGCAAGTGCAACCCATATATTGTTATCTAAAAAGAACGGATCTAAATTTTAATTTATATTGCTCCATTAAAGTTTGTAAAGAGTAGTTATGTCAATTATCTTTTTTAAATAAATATTTTTAAAATACATTTTTTAATTTTTTTAATTTTTTTACAGTGTCTCCTTATGAAAATGGAAATATTGGAAATACTCCAATATAGCTATTACCACTATCGAAACCATCGTTTGTTCCTTTGTAGAAATATGTACTATTTTATTTTTTTACTGTGTAAAAGCTACCATATTTAAATCTAACGAACTTCTAAAGATTTGGCTTAACTGAGTATTATGAAGGCTATCCGAAATTTCCTTTATCAAACAAGACTAAACTATTACTGCCAAGAAGAGCAATTGTATCATTGTATCCATCGTTTTGCCATATGAATCTCCTTGAATATAAATCACCATAAAAATCTTGATTTAATTTTAAATAATTAAAAATATTTTATTTGATTATAAAATAGTGAATAAAACTTCTATAAATATAAAAGAATTAAATAATACCTATTTAAATAATTTAAAACTAAAAAATTAATTACAAAAAGACTTTGTTTGAGAGTATGAAGTATAGTTAAAAATTGTTAAGTAGAACTTTGAGCAGATAACTATTGATTAGCTTTCTTAAAGTTAATACCAATCATAGTAGGTTGTGGCTTTGAAATAATAATATTTATTTATTACATAAGTACTTCCCTTAAATAATAATTAATATATATTAACTCCATCTCCTGCCCACAATTAATATTTATTAGCAGAGATCTTAACAAAAATTAAATTTGTTATTGCAGAATTTATATTCATTAGAACTATTTTATTAATATAAATTTTTAATAAATTGATTAGTAATTAATTTTTTAGTAGAAATAAACACTTACATGTATTATATAAAAGTTAGTACTTGCTGTTTTTGGCGTCTATAATTTTTACAGCTATTATTTAAGTTGAATTGCCACCAATAAAAATGACATCGTCTTATGGATGTTTAATGAAAGGTCTGCTAATATCATTGATATTTTTTTAAGCTAATATTATTTATTATTGATTTTTTAATATGTTTTTATTAAAAATTTACAATTAGGTATATATCCATAAAATTGTTAAGCTAAATTTTAAAGATCGATTCCCCAACAAATCAAACCACCATCATTTGAAGTGATAATAATCTTATCTCCTGTAGAAAGTTAATATAGGGCTGATTTATATTGAAAGAGCTTTGTGTTGCCTGATAGAAGCGCTAATTGTTTCGTATTATCCATACTAAGTAAGACTTTTTGCAACAAAAAATCAAATATTTGAATTTGATTATAAGTATATGTCAACAATATATAACTTGTCTAATCTAAAAGTGTAATTTAATTGAGATATGGGGTAGAGAAAGAAGCTAAGGCTTTTAATGTATAAGGATCAGCAAAAATAAGAGTGTCGTAATTAGATATCACTAACTAATCTGTTTAATCATTATACTTCATATCAATTATTACATAATCAGCTAATTATTAAATATATTTAATATTAAAATGAAATTTTATTTTTAAAAAATACGCTTGATGACGTTTATGATTTCGCCAGATTTAGAGGATAAATCGTTGTAGTAAACTATACTAGAGTCGTTGTAATCTTCATATAAAGTGTTTATTATCAAGATGTTTGTTTTAGGTATTCTAATAACATTTTTAGGTGAGTAATTATTTGATATCATTGGATCTAATTTTAGATAAATCAAAATGTAAAATGTATTAAAAAATTCAACAAACAAAATTATTTACTATGAAATGTTTGTAGCTAAGGACATTGTTGACAGTTTGCAATCCCTAATGCTAAATAGATGCTAATCAATATATTTTTTAAATTAATAAACTTCATAATAACTACAACTCTATTTTTTGACTAAATTATTTAAGACGATCTTATTATTAATTTGTTTGACTAACAATACAATTACAAACAATATCTTACAACAATTTTATTTACACTTTCAATTCTATTTTTCTACAAAACTAAACTAAAATATCTATATTTTCATGGTATTTTTTAATAAGAACTACAAATCAGTGATTTTTCATATTTACTGAATGTAATAAGTCTATATGTATCAAATGTAAACAAATATCAATAAAGCAGACTATTTCATTTTTACCGGTTAACATAGATAATTATTAAAATCATTACTACAAATTATAACCTATTGACAATATTTTATTTATTATTACTTTAGAAAGTATTTTGATTTGCTCTGAATTTTATAAACAATTAACTAGACTTAAAAATTGATATATAATTAACCCTAATAAAAAAATAGATTAAAAATATATTATTTTTATTTATGCAATAAAAATAAATTATTTTATTTTTAATTTAGCTGTTTAATAATTTAATATTGTAGCAAAAACTTTATGTGAAATAAAAAATACAGATTTTATTACATATCATCTGAAAATGTATAGATTCTATGGCTAGTTTTTTTATTCTTCTAGCTTCTATGAAGATTTTTTTTTTTTGAGTGTCTTCATCCTAAAGAATAAGATTTAATTTTCTATCATCACCTAAGACTAATGTAGTTATTAAGTTTATTACATTTTTTTCTTAAATATTTTTTTAACCTTATTTTATTAAAAATATACAATTATTTTAATAAACTGTAATTTTATAATTAAAATTTTATTAGATTAATTAAAACTTTTGTTTTTATGCTAATTAAATTTTTTAAAAAAAATTTAATTTTTTTAATTGTAGAAAACTCAAATTAATATGATTTTAAGGTAAAATTTTTAATTATTTATATATTCTAAACCTATTTCAAATTATAGTTTTGTTCTTTTACAAATAATTAGCATTTCATAATATCGTTAAATTTTACATTTTTATTCAAGTAAATATTTTTTATTAATTCTAAGAGTGATCTGTAAATTTTTTTTCAAGCAATAAAAGAGATTTTATATTGATCAATATTAATATTTACACAATACACTAATTTTAAAATAGTATATTTCAACTAGTTTTACATAAAATATAATATAATGAGAATAAATGATTTTTGATTGCATTAATTTTTAATGAATATATTTATAATATCTTTTTATCGTGACTGATTGTTGTCTTAATTTTGCTGAATTAATATAAAAAATAAGATTAATGCTTTTTATTTTTTCAACTAATATTTAATTATATATTTTTTAGATTTTATATTGACATGATAATATATATAATTTATTTGATTCAATGTAAAAAGTAGTAATTAACAAAAATTTTGAGGGAAATGTTTTAATTATATAAATGTTTTAAACTAGATTTCTTTTTATAGTTTTATTAATTACATATACAGATTATTTTATTAATATTTAGAACATATTTTATTGCTTAAATAGACATTTATGAATTATAAGGTTTATTTTTTTCAAAATAAATAAAACACAAATCAAGAAGAATTCAATTAGCTTTTTTATTCTTCTTTTGACTTTTTAGAATTTTAATTTAATTCAATATGTATTTATTCTCCATCAATTATTTCGTTTTTTAAAGATTTATTACCTTCTTCATAAAAATTAGAAATATTGGATTGTTATTCATAGAGATAGATCAAACTTGCACTACAGTCAAAATTTATATTTATAGTTTAAAAATGTTCTTTTCCATCTATATTTTTATAAAAATCAAATATTAATTGAGCTAATTATAATTTTTTTTACCTTATTAAGTATATTAATTTTCTAATTGAATCAATTCCATTTGCCTTTCTTCTTTGATTTTCGATTAATTAATATCCATTTCCTAAACATAAGGTGTTGTTGTAGAAATAATAGAAGACTCTATTTATTTATTTTGCTATTAAGTTATATTTTCTAATTATTGTTATTTTTCCTTCTAATCTTCCAAACAGATTTTAGTATTTGACTCTTCTATTATTTAAGCGGTATTTTATCCATTTTCTTCGTCTTCTTCCAAAAATAAATGTCCGTGAAATTAAACTAGAGATAAATTAAAAATTATTAAATTAAAATCTTCTTATTCTTTAAAAATTCAAAACTCACCCAATTATTGCTCCATAATCTTAAGGAAAAATTACTTCTTTTCTTTAGGTTTCATAGTTAAGATTTTGTTAAATAACATTTGAAATTTTTCTTTAACCTCAGGTTTTATTTATTTTTTTGGCTTCTCTTTTTTAACAAATCTCTTAAAATAACCTATTTTTTCAGATAAAAATACAATTATTGACTAGATTACAGAACTTATTTTTGATAGGTATCCTCCAATAATCTTTCTTAAAATTTTAGCAATAAACCATACATTAATAATTATAATCAAAACGAGTGAAGTATATACAAAGTATGAAAATTAGTTATTGTACATAAATAAGCCAAAGAGTACAGTCAAAGCACAAACATTAGTAGAATTCACATCAATTTCATTTATATCTGGTTCTTGGTAAGGACGCAAAATCATAGATAGTATACCATAAGAACAAATAATAATAAAAACAAGAATTGCCTTAGTTATTATACTCTGTGAATAAAAATTCAAAGCTAAGATAATCGCTAATTTCTCAGCCATTTTTATGAACTCCCAATAATAGACTTTATTTTGATATTCCTTATAAAGGAAACCATACTTTAACTTTACATTAATATTTTCTAATTTATCTTAGTTCTTTTTTAAAATTTTGAATAAGATAAAAGGAAGAAGTATCACCCACAGTATCAGCATAGGTATAATTAATACTAGGGCATAGAAATAATGTTAACTTGTATAACAGACAAATGAGACGTTTGATAATATGTATTTTGTATCACCAATTTATCTGCAAGAAAGTAAAGCTATAATCTAAGCAACCAAGTCTGGCTAAATGTATATTATAAGGAACATAATTGCTGTTGTCAAAATATACCAAGGAAATTATTATTATTATTCATGAACTTATTTTTTATCTTTACTGATATATTTTATCACGTAATAAAATAGCATGCAAAATAAAAATATTATCATATAAATTACTGGAATAGTAAGAGAAAATATCAACCTCAGATATATTATTGGAATTGGAGAATTTAATCCTAATAGGGCACAATCTAAAGAGTTCATAGTTTACTTTAGTGGTTAACCAACTGATTAAGGGAATTCGAATATACCTAAAATTATTTTGTAATTTAATTAAAACTTAAATAAATTATGAAGTGATTGCTAATAAAATAAATAAAAGAAAAGTTGAAAGTTGTATTAATATTTTAGATGAAAATATATTTACAACAACAATAAAAATTTAAATACTAAAAAACTAAACTGATTATAAATAATTAATTTAGAAAAAATAATGGTAATACCTGAAGGAATTGATAAGTTAAAAGTAGCAATAGATCCGACTATTTGCACATAATTTGTTAGCATTTTTATGAAAATTCCAGATTTATCTTCGTCCGTTAAATTGATTATATTTTATTTTATAGATGTTTATTTTCTTTTTATATTCTTTTGTAAGGTAAAAGCAGCAACCTTTTCTTTAATGATATCAACATTTCCTTTAATAGCAAGACACATAGAGATTAATGTCCATACAGTCATAAGAACTACTATCCAAATATTTCCTTTTATTTAATCGCATCTTGTACAGGAAAATTTTGCTGATTTTGCAAAAGATAATCCCCATTTCTAGCCATATATCTTTTGATTAAATTATTTATGTTTTAACAAAATTAAAAAAAAATTATAATAAATTACATCACATTCTTCACACAACGCTCCAATATGACCTTCGTAACAAGTAGAGTCTCCAAAATCACCTCCAACACAGTTTTCAGGTAGATTAGAACAGCTTATAATTAAATTACTTGTATCAGTTCTACGCCAGTAACCAGACTTTGTTTCTAAATTAGTACCACCGCTGCATGAAGCACCCTAAGGGCATTCTTAGCAATTTGAGGTTTCAAAAGAATAATAATTAATTGGGCAAATTTAGCATTCTGTTACTAATCCTATTTAGGTAATTTATTCACCAGGACCACAAAGTCTGAAATTGATTATTATGTTAAATGAATAATTCTGTATAAATGTTTATGTCTGCTCATTTAGAACATAAATTTATTAAGAATTGAATTATATATTAGCTGAAGATCCTGGAGTACCTACTAGTGTAATGTTATTGAATTAGAAAGTTTAAAGCTATTTATTATAGTCCACTGTTGTATCACCACTAATTGAATATGCTTACATATTTTTTGTATTAGGATCAAGATTTACATTCACTGCAAATGTTTAGTAGTCATCTGAAGTAAGAGGGAAAATTATTTCATTTTTATTATTTAAGAAGACAAATTATATGTCTGATAGATTGCTACCACTTCTAAAGTTTTTAATTATTATTTATTCTTTATCGAGTAAACCATTATTTATCTTTAAGAATGAATCTATATTACTTATTCGCATATGTGAGGCATAAGATGCTTCATCATGGCCATATATTTTTGCAGAGTTACTCGATAGTTCATTATTATTTTTTGTATCAATCGATAAATTTTGATTAAATATACCACCTCCAATATTAGCTTGATTATAAATTATTTTAGAGTTTTATAAATTAATCCTTTTATTCTCAGAATTAAGTACTTCTGAATTTAAATAAATTGCTCCTCCTCTGCCATTACATTAATTTTAACTAAAAATGCTGTTTTCAATTGTTAAATTGAATTTCTAAAATAAAATAAATATTAAAATATTTTTTACAAATTAGTTTTATTTACATTTGCTTTGAATGCATAGAGGTACAGAGCATATATAGAAATGTTCGGGGTTGAGCCCAAACCAAAATCCCCAAAATCCCCAAAATCCCCAGATTTTTGGAGAAATGGGGATTCTGGGGATTTTGGGGATTTTGGTTTGGGCTCAACCCCGAACATTTCTATATATCAGAGCTCCGCCATCATTTTAAGAACTGCAACTTAAAAACTAACTATTTGAAATTTAGTTAGTTTAATTCATACCTAACATAAATATAGCCCCACCAAATGTAGACTATTTATTAAAAATAAATGATTCAAATAAAAATGGAATTTTAAATTTTTTTTACTTAAATTTATAAGAATTTGGTGTTATTAATATTTAAAATACCCTATTTTACTTAAAGTACTCCACCATTACAATTTTAATTGCATATTATTTGAGAAAAAATAGAATTTTAATTTATAGTAATATTTGACTATTCAGCAACAATTAAAGAATTAGATGATACGCTTTGATCTAACTAAGTATTTTATTAAATTAGTCTATTTGAATTTAAAGTCTGATTAATGTTAATGAATTTCACATTGCTAATTTAAATTTAACTTGAAATTGAATAAACAGCACAAGTTGTAAAACTTAAATTTTCTATTATCATATCTCTCAAAGTAATTGAAGAGTTTTGAGAATTTATCAGTAAAGGAAATGTATAATTTGGTTAGGTTACTTAGATGTTTGATATACTACAATTTTGTATGTACAAAGCAGAATTTTATAAATTTACTAATGCAGCATATTGAAAATAGTCATTAGAGGAACCTGAAATACTTGAAATATTCTAAAATTTAAGAGTAGTGTTCAAAGCATCAATAAAGTAATTGTCTAAAATTCCAAAAATATTTTTAATATATCCTCCATAGAATCTAACATAACTTTGACTTTGACTAATTTATTTAACACTTGCATATTTTCTATTTTATTAATATTTTATTTTGATATATTTTATTATCTGGGAATGAAAAAAAGCGTTAAAAAATTATTTTTAGTTTAAAATATTATAATTTACTGAATTCCAATAGTAGATGATTAGCTAAATAAGCTAAAAATATCACTAAATTAACAATTAGTGCATTTTAATGATAATAATTAACCGTTTGTGCCAATAAAGATTGCACCACCATCGAGAAGAGCAAATCCTTCACTAAACAAAATGTTTGTAAAGTTTAGATAGAATGTATCTCCAAAAGAAATAAGATAAAGGAAGGATCCTTTTAATGCTGTAGCTTAAGAAAAATTACTATTTATAATATTTATATTTGAGGCTTTAGCATTTATCATACCTCCTTATGAAAAAAAGTAATTTTCAATATCTAAATCTTCATCAAAAAAAGTGGAGTTATTAAATTAAACAGTATCTATGGTGAGACAATTTGTTTATACATAAATTTAACCATATTGAGAGTTACTATATGAGGTTAAGAACTTTGAGTTTTTAATAAGTACAGAGCCAACATAATTTACTACCCATAAAGCTGTGGTTGAATAAGTTAAAGTATATTGAATGCTTTATTAAAATATATTTTAAAATATGCATCTATCTATTTCCATATCTATTTTATAATTGCTTATAACATATAGAGGTATGGCTACTGTATTTACTTCAGTTTAATTGAGAACTAAATCACTAAAAGTCCCATTTGCAATAAAAAAAATTGATTATTAAAGTTGTTTATTCTGAAGAGAAATTAAAGTAGAATCTTGTGAACTTTTTTTTATAACTTGAATTTGTGTCAATATAGTATAATAAACTTCATTTAACGAAAAGTAACCAATCGACTGTTAAAATGGAATATTAGCAAGGTAAGTGTCATCATTTTAGCACTAAAAGTTTGTTATATTTATAGTTATCACATTTTCAAAAGATCCAAATTCTATATCAAAATGATTATTAATTTCTGAATCTGTGATAAATATGTTTGCGACTTTGCTTGTTTGGAAAAATGAAGTTGTGTTTATGTCATTACTACTCGATTTAATTAATGAATTGTTAAAAAATATGATTTTATTTAAATTTAGCTCGTGTGAAGGTGCTGCTCTCATTGAATAAAATGCATCAAAAAATAAGTAAGTAGTCCTTGCTTAAAAAAGGTTATTTACCACACTAATATTGGAAAATGAAAACACTTGTTAATTTTATTATAAGGAAGAAATTGTGGAGAAAATAGATTTTTTACAAAAAATATTTGCATCAATAGTCATATTTTTAACATTAAATTGCTCTGCAGAGAATAAAATAGATATTGCTTCATTATTTTAGTCAGATTTTTAAGAACATAAATTTCCTTTAATCGTCATATTAGTTATAGTAACTTATATGTTTGATTATTATTATAAAATGCTGAAGTTATCACCAAGGGTAGAGTTAGATAATGAAAAGTTTTACAATTCTATCTTTTTAAATATATGGAATTTATTTTAATTTAAAAAAAATATTATATTTACTTAAGTAGAGTTAAAGGTCTTTATAATAGATTCATGATTAGTAAAATCTTCCTAGGTAATATTATATTATTGTACTAAAAGCTGAGATGAATCAACATAAATAGATTGGCAACTTAAAGAAGTAGATGTATTTTGTTAAGTAAGAAGCTATATATTTTTTAAAACAATTCCTTACTAAATGTTAGATAAAATCAAACCACAACTATTTTTATCTTGACTAAGTAAAAAATATATTATAATATCTTAAAAATCTATTTAGTTATAATTTTGCAAAGTTAAAGAATCCATATACTCTAAGCTCGCATATATTCCAGGCTAAGAGCTTTAGAAATTTAGTGAAATAATACTGTTAAAATCGAAATTCATCAAATTTGGATTAAGGTTAAGCTTATGATCAGGCTATATTAATATTTTTACACCCATGTTAGAAACTCCTTATACTGTTTGCTTATAACATTAAGCCTATTTATTTCAAATTATTGCTTACTAAAATGAATAAATAATTTAACGAAGATTTTCTAAATTTGAAATTTTATATTAAATTAATAAAATATTATTACTTTAATCATAGCTGTTAGAAAATTATTTGATGTAGTGAAAGGATTATCAGATGTACCTATTCCATACAATCCATTAGAATCAAAACTGTTTGTAGCTGTAAAATAATACTATTGTGTGCACTGAGTGCATAAGCTTGAGTCAATAAGGCAGTCTTTGATTCCATAAAATTGATTGCTTTATATATATTATATCCAAATAGTTTGCTCATTAAGCATTTCTATGTAGATGAGCTTATCTTGTACTTAGGTAGATTAAAGCTACAACAAAAAATCAAATGTCTTTGAATTGAATTTAAAAATATATACTATTCCAGAATTAAAATCACCTATTGCAATAATCTAAGAATTTGAAAAAGCTCTTAAAGCTAAAGGTTATGAACTAAGTTTGCATATAAATTGGTAATCACCTGTTGCTAAATCAAATGAATAAACATTATTATCCCTGCATGATATTATCAACTTCTTAACATTTTAATATTGAAATACCTGACCAATTATTGAATTTTAACAAACACCTTTTATGATTTAAAATATGTTAGTAAGAAGAAATATGTGTAATATGGCTAATTAATTACTAAAGCTTTTAGAATATTTGAATGGGAAGTTTTATAAAGTTAAATCCCAAGAATAAATAGTTCCTGTGTTATCTACTCCTATTAATTCTAAATTAGATGGATCTTCTAAAGAAGGAATTGCATAAGCAGTTTAGATTGAGCTCACATCACTTTATAGAGATGTAAGGTAATATATCTCTGTTTTAGATTAGCAATTAATTAATTGGAATAGATAATTTTAAGTATTAGATTTATTTGGAAAACCGAGAGCAACCAAAATTTTATTATTCAAATAAAAGGGATCTAAATTTTAATTAATATTTTCCCACTTTAAGCCGTATGCTGAAGTGATGTCAACTACCTTTTTATAATTACAAGTCAAATATGAAAAAAAAATAAAATATTTATCTAATTACTTATTCAACTTAATTTAAAGGGTAAATAGGGAAGGTAAAGATTAAGCTGTTTTGATAATTTTCACCACTTTTCATAAAGTACCAATCAAAAGTATTTTTAATTTAGTAAAAGCTGCCATAATTTTATGTGACATTTTCACTTAATTGAGGTTTTTAAGTAGCATTATTATATTATCCTAAAGATCCTTTATCATAAAGTAAAACTTAACTGTTTTACAAAAGAACAAACCTATCTATTTATCCTTACTCTTGCCTGATAAATTTTCTACTATAAACATCACCATAAAAATCTTAGATAAAAAAATAATGTTCATATTTAAATTTATAAATTAGATTAATTACAAAGATTTAAGGTATATTCGAATGTCTAGTAATTAAATATTGTGATATAGTAGATTGAAGAAATAAAGAAAAGGCTATCTTCTTCAATGGTATACCATCTATAATAATTTTAAATCTCGAATTTTTATTATACATTAAGTGAAATAGTTGAAAAATTAGACATAATATTTAATTAAACTAAGTAAATATAATCATATGTCCCAAGCCAAAGATAAGGAACATCTAATCCATTATTTTACAGATTTACAAATTATATATTTTAAAGATAAAAGGTCTCTTTACTTAATTCTTTTTAATTAGTATTTAAAAAGTAAATATTTTATATAATCAATTATATTTAAATTAGCTATGGATTGATAACTTAAAAAACTGTTTTATTTTTTAAAATAAAATTTCTTATTAATTATTTTCTGCTATTTATTATTAAAAGGGCAAAATATTACTTATTTTTGAATTATTCTAAACCATTGAAAATTATTTTTTCTTAGTTTTTTTATTTTTAGAGAAATTTGGAAAAAATATTACTGATCATGCACTTTTTGAAAAAATAATTGCACGATAACTTAAGGGCCTTACTGGTTTGAGCTATGAATATCTTTTTCCTCTTTAATTTTTGCATGATTAAAATTTTGATAATAATTTGAATTTCAAAATAAAACAGTTGATAATAGTTGTAGATCAATTGAAAAATTATTACAAACATTTAAAAGAGTTGTGTATTATCGAAGTTCGATATTTTAAATATTAACTGCTAGTACTTACATATTTTATCCTACTACAAATATGATATCTTCAGTTGGATGCTTGGTAAAAGATCTAATTCCATCACTTTTCTTTTTTACTTGTGCTTTTTAATTTAAAAATATTTAAATATTCTAATAATAGTTTAAAATTATTTACTATCTTGGATATATCCATAAAAATCATAGGTTAATTAAGTGAAATCTATTCCCCAAGCTATAACACCCATAAAATTTGTTGTAATTATAATACTTTTTCCATTTTTGAGCTTGTATATGTCTGAATAAAACTAATAAAGTGGTTAATTATCTTAAAAAGTAACTAGTTCATAAGTATTATCCATTACTAAGATTACTTTTTGATCTTTAAAGTCAAATATTTACAACGTATTATAACAATTAGTTAAAATGATATAATTTGTGTCTTTTATCAACTAAATTGATGATAGATAAGGAATAGAAAAGGAAGTTAGAGGATGTAAGGAATATGGATCAGCGAATATTAGAACATCATAATTAGATATTATTAATTAATCTGTTTATGTGTTAAATAGCATTTCTATGATAACATAATCAGCTTTTTTAATTATAGGTAATTTAATTAAAATGACTAACTTCTTTAAATTATTATATCAATTACGCTTAATGACATTGATAATTTCTCCTGAGGATGATGACATGTCGTTATAGTAGACAATACTTGAATCTTAATTATCCACGTAGTATGTGTTAATTACTAAGACATTTGTCTTTGGAATTCTTAGAAAATTCTTGACTACATAACCTTGATATATCAAAGGAACTATTTTCAATTCAAATAAAATAAACAAATTTTTTAAATCCTTAAAAATTTTTTATATATTTTACTATTATTTGTCGAAAGCTATGGGCAATCGGCGGATTTGTTTATTTCAATTAGTGTTGAAAAAATAAACAGAAATATTTTCAAATTCATATGGGATTTGCAGGACTATTTAAATATTTTAGTTATTTGTATTCTTTTTCTTAACTCGCCAGGTTTTAATGTTTGATGTTTTTTATATTTTATTTTTGAAATTTATGCTTCTCTAAGAGTATTTTAAGGAATAGTTTTTTACACCGCTATATAAAGATATTTTGGTGAATATTTTCTTATATAACAAAATATCAATAAAATATGATTAAACAATTTTATTTAAAGTTTTGAATTATCTCAATTTAATTTCATAATTAGAAAAATTTAACTTACAATTTACAAAATTAGAAATTTGATTAAATAAAATATCTTTTTTCAATTATCTAACTTTAATAATTTTCATAGTTTTTTTTGCATGAATTTAAGATTACAAATTACTTTTAAAACAAAATATATTTCAATGAAATATTATGAGAAGGTTTTTCCTAAATTATAATACATTTATTCATTATTTAGTTATTCATTTTTTTAAGTGTAATATGTTTATTTGATATGCTCTATTAAGTAGAAAATGGCTAAAAATTAAAGACAATTATATATTTTTTAGTTTACAAATTTAGTTTAAAAAAGTAAAATCCATAAGAAGAAACTTTTTATTTGATAAATAATCAATTGTTTTAGTATTTATTTAGTTTAAAATTTGTAAATATTGATAATTCAATCAATCATAATGAGTGACTGATTTATTTGTAAAAGTATGATCTATCTATACCCATACTTTAATATTTCGATTAAACCCAAATTTATAAAAAAGAAGAAGTATTATATTTTTTAGGAAGATCAAATAACATTCTTTCTTTGAAAATTTAAATTCTTTTGATACCACAAACTGAATATTTATCTATTTAATATGTAAACCAGAATAACTTTAGAATAGTTAGCGGCAGTTTTTTAACTTATTCTAAAAAAATAAACATTAGATTTCTGTTTAAAATATTCAACTTAAAATTAAAAAAATATTTTACTACTTAGAAATGAAATATTTCTTATCGATATCTATGTAATCTAAATCAAATATTTTTATTACATAATTACTTTTTTTAAAAAATAGATTTTTTTATTTACTTTTTAAACCAAATATAGATATTTTTAAATTAAATCCATAATAGTATGTTTTAAAATCATTTTTTACCTAGAAAATCATTAAAAAGCATAATTTATTTAGAAATTTATATTTCCTTGATAGATAAAATCTAATTAGTTATTTAAGATGCTTATTAAAATAGCTTTGCTAGTTTTTAGTGAGTGTATCTACCCTATTATTATTATATTATCATTCAAATTCTGCTTTGAATATATAATACTCTCTTTTGAAATTATGTATTGCTATACTGTTAAAATGTAAGCAGCAAATGTAGTTTTATATAATTACAAGAATTTAATTAATAATTAATATACATTCTTTTATATTTAAGAAATAGTTTTTTTCATCTACAAATAATCTAAATCGAATTTCATAAAAGATACTAGTTTTTTTAAATATATAAAAGAATATTTTTTAAATCTAACTCAAAATGAAATATATAAAGTAAATTTATCTGCGAAATCATAAAGATAATTCTTAACACCATTTTTAACCTAGTAAATAATATTAAACAACAACTCTATTTAAATTAACTTGATAATCTAGATAAGCCCTGCTTATTTATTTTATATGTTTATAAAAATGTATTTACTTAAATATATTTGTTACACTGTTAAAATTTCAAAAGAAAATTGAGTTTTATATAAACGCCAGAATATTATTAATTATTGATTTACATATATACAAAAAATCTTTACTTCTATGGGTTTCATCTGTATTTGATAGATAAATAATCTAAATCCACTTTCATAAAAGGATATTCATTCTCTCATTTAAAAAAATAAAAGTATTTTATTTTTACTCAAAATTAATTAATGTAAATAAAAATCATAAATTAATCTATAAAGATTATTTCCGCCTCCATTTTTAACCTAAAAAATAATATAAAATAACATTCTTTATAATTGTAAATTTAAATTATATCTATTGCTTGGATAATAAACTCTATTGAGTTTGTTAATCAAAATATATTTATTAAAATAATCTATGTTATTTACACTGTAAAAATTTCAATAGAAAATAAAGTTGGGTTTAGTCACCAGAGTATAATTAACAATTAATTTATTTTCTTTTGTTCTTTGGATTTCATTTCTTTTTGATATATTAGTAATCTAATTTGAATTATTTCTTGCTAAGATACTAACTTGCTTTAAAAATTAAAAGTATTTTTTTAATATCAGATAGAAAATTAATAGAGTGATATAAATAAAATTCATATAGATCATAAGGATAGTTTATAACATCAATCATCTTTTACCTAAAAATAAAAAAGAACAATATGAAGTTTTTCATTTAAAATCAATATTATTATATTTTTTATTTTTTGGAATATCTTTAATCTTATATTTTTTATGAAATATGTTAAAGATTTAACTAACATCTTTTCTCTGATTGAAGGAGTGGAAAATATTAGATAATTTTTTCTTTTTTAATGTGTAAATTTAATTAAGGCAAAAGGGTCTTTTTTAAATTTTTTGCAAATTTCTTTTTGTAAACATTTTTTTATTTTCATAAAGTTAAATAATTTTTTTTTTTTGTTTTTTCTTAATTTAAATTATTTATTAATAATACAAAAAATCTATAAAGTTGACTATTCTCCATCAAAGAGTTTTTTGCCAAAATTAGAGGTAAGAAATTTAAGGATGGATAAAATTCTGGTTCATTTTTTAAATAAATTGTTCCATTTATTTTATTATGAAAACAAAAAATTATCATGCAAATATTATATCCGACAATTCTAGTTTTGAATGAATAGAACAAATGATTTCTTCTAGACAAATATATTTTTTTCTAGATTTCAAATTTTTTTTAAATCAAATTTTATAAATTTTATAAATTCTGATAAAAATAAAAATTAAAAAAATAGTAATAGCACAACACTACAAAACATAAAAAAATATTTTAATAGTCTTAAGTTTGAAATATAAGGAACAGCCATATTTTAAGGACACATATTTTTGCCTACAAGCATATAAAAAAACAAATATCAACAAGAATTTTATTAGTCTTTATTTTAATTATTTGAACTATCATTCAATTCAATGTTTATTTGTTCTTCATCAATTATTTCGCTTTATTAAGGTTTATTAGATTCTTTATTATAGTTTGGACTATTAAGTTGTTTTTAGAATAAATTAACTAGCATTGCGTTTGAGTCAAAGAATTAATTTCTGGCTGAAATATTTTCTTATAATTCAAAAAATGTAAATTAATTATTAAAAGAACGAAATTAAAATTTATTTTACCTTATTAAGTTAATTAATTTTCTAATTTAATCATTTCCATAGATCTTACTTCTTTGATTTTTGGCTAATTAGCATCAGTCTCTTCATAAAAAGGAGGTGAAGAAATAATAGAAGATTCTTTTTATTTAATTTGTTATTAAATGCTACATTCTGATTACTGTTGTTTTTCATGCTAATCATTTGAACATTTTTTTTTGTTAGAATTGTGTTTCATCATAGGAATATTTTATTCTTCATCATCTTTCAAAAATAAATGCCCATATGATTAAACTATAAATAACATAAAAATTAATTATTATATTTATTTAAATATAAAAAATGTACCCAATTATTGCTCCATTATTTTTAGGAAAAATTCTTTCTTTTCTTAAGGTTTCAGTGCTAAGATTTTGTTAAATAATATTTTGTATTTTTCTCTTACTTCAGGTTTTATTTACTTTTTTGGTTTCTCTTATTTGACAAATCTCTTAAAATAATCTATTTTTGAGGATAAGGAGACAACTATTGACTAAATTGCTGACTATATTTTTGGTAGATATCCTCCAATAATTTTACTCAAAATCTTAATTATAAACCATAGATTAATAATTACAATAAAACCTAGCGAAGTATACACAAAGTATGGAAATTAGTTATCGTACATAAACAAACCTAATAGTACAGTCAAAGCACAAACATTAGTAGAATTTACATCAATTTCATTGATATCTGTTTCTTAGTAAGGATGCACAATCATAGATAAAATACCGTAAGAAGAAATAACAACAAAAACAAGAATGGCCTTCGTTATTATACTTTGTGAATAAAAATTCAAAGCTAAGATAATTGCCAATTTCTCAGCCATTTTTAGAAACTCCCAATAAAATGCATAATTTTGATATTCTTTATAAAGAAAGCCGTACTTTAACTTCACATCAATATCTTCTAAATTATCTTTGTTCTTTCTTAATAAGACAAATAAGATAACAGGAAGAACTATCACCCATAGTATAAGCATAGGTATAATTAACACTAAGGCATAAAAATAATGTTAACTTGTATAGCAAACAAATGAGGCATTTGATAATATATATTTGGTATCACCTATTTATCTACAAGAAAGTAAAGCAATTATCTAAGCAACTAAATCTGGCTAAATGTATATTATAAGGAACATAATTGCTGTTGTCAAAATATACCAAGGAAATTATTATTATTGATGAGCTTATTTTTTATTTTTACTAATTTTCTTTATCAAGTAATATAATAACATGCAAAATAAAAATATTATCATATATATTACTGGAATCGTAAGAGAAAATATCAACCTCAGATATATTATTGGAACTGGAGAATTCAATTCTTACAAAGCACAATCAAGAGAGTTCATTGTTTACTTTAATGGTTAGCCTACTGATTAAGGGAATTCAAATATACCTAGATTTAATTAAATTAATTATAAACAGATTAGCTATTAATCACTTATTTCAAATTAAAATTTATAGATTTAAGATTAGAAGTGATTTTAAGTAAATGAATGAAAAAAAAACATAATAAAAAAAGTGATAAATATTAAGTTATATAATATTTACCAGAAGGAATTGATAAGTTAAAAGTAGCGATAGACCCTACTATTTGCACATAATTTGTTAGCATTTTTATTAATATTCCAGATTTATCTTCATCTGATTAGAATTACATAGTATTTTTTTTGGAATTAAATGAAGAGATTGAAGCTTACTTTGATTATTTAGCGTCTTAAAAAGAATTAAAAGATAAACCTGGCTTTTAATTTATTGAAGTTTATTTTCTTTCTCTAATGGCTGAAAAGGATTTCCTTTTAACATGCTTTTATATAGTGAGCAGTGCAACTTTTTCTTTTAAAACATCAACATCTCCTTTTATAGCTAGACACATAGAAATTAAAGTCCATACTGTCATAAGAACTACTATCCATATATTTCCTTTTATTTAATCGCATCTTGTACATGAAAATTTTGCTGATTTTGCAAAAGATATGCCCCAATGTTAGCCATATATCTTTAATTTAAAGATGTTAATTTTTAATAAAATTATAAAAAATATTAAAATAAATTACATCGCATTCTTCGCATAATGCACCAATATGACCTTCGAAGCAGATAGAATCTCCAAAATCACCTCCGACACAATTATCAGGTAGATTAGAACAACTTAGAACTAAATTGCTTATATTAGTGCTGCGCCAGTAGCCAGGTTTTGCTACTAAATTAGTACCACCACTGCACGCAGCTCCCTAAGGGCACTCTTAGCAATTAGAGGCTTCAAAAGAATAATAATTAATCGGACATATTTAGCATTATGTTACTAATCCTATTTAGGTAATTTACTCACCAGGACCACAGAGTCTGAAATTGATAATTATACTAAATGTATAATTTTATACAAAAGTTTATGTTTGCTCATTTAGAGTGTAAATTTGCTTAGAAATGAATTATATATTAGCTGAAGATCCTGGAGTACCTACTAGTGTAATATTATTGAATTAGAAAGTTTAAAGCTATTTATTATAGTTCACTGTTGTATCACCGCTAATTGAATATGCTTACATATTTTTTGTATTAGGATCAAAATCTACATTCACTGCAAACGTTTAGTAGTCATCTTAAGTAATAGGAAAAATTATTTCATTTTTGTTATTTAAAAAGACAAATTATATGTCTGATAGGTTGCTACCACTTCTAAAGTTGTTAATTATTATTTATTCTTTATCATATAAACCACCATTAATTTTTAAGAATGAGTCTATATTACTTATTCGCATATGTGAGGCATAAGATACTTCGTCACGACCATATATTTTTGCTGAATTGCTAGACAATTCATTATTTTATTTGGTATCGATTGATAAATTTTGATTAAATATACCACCTCCAATATTAGCTTGATTATAAATTATTTTAGAGTTTGATAAAGAAATCTTTTGATTCTCAGAATTAAGTGCTTCCGAATTTACATAAATTGCTCCTCCTCTGCTAAAACATTGATTTTAGCTAAAAACACCGTTATCAATTGCCAAAGCGAATTTCTAATGTTAAATTAATATTTAAATGGTTAATACATTTTAGTTTAAATTTACATCAGTTTTGAAAGCATAAAGGTAAAAAGCTCCTCCATCATTTTAGGAAACGCAATTTTAAAATTAAGTATTTGAAATTTGATTAGTTTAATTCAAGCCATAAATAAATAAAGCACCACCAAAAGTAGACTATTTATTAAAAAAAAATACTTTATTTAAAATTGAATAAAATTTATTTGTTTACTTAAATTTATTAGAATTTAGTGCTGTCAATGCTTAAAATACCTGAGCTTACTTAAAGTACCCCACCATTGCAATTTTAGTTGCAGTTTATTTGAGAAAAAATGGAGTTTTAATTTATATTGATCATAGACTATTAAGCAACTATCAAAGAGTTAGATGATTCACTTGGCTCTAAGTACATATCTTATTAAATTAATCTCTTTGTATATTATTATTGATTAATATTGATGAAACACACTTTGCTAATAGTAATTTAACTTTAAATTGAATAAATAACACTTGTGGTAAAATTTAACTTTTCTATATTTGTATCTTTCAAAGTGATTTATGAGTTTTGAGAATTGATCAGTAAAGGAAATGTAGAATATGATGAGGTTATTTAGATGTTAGAAATATTACAATTTTGCATGAATAAAGTAGAATTTTATAAATTTGCTAATGTAGCTTATTATTAACCTGCATTTTAACTTAAGAAATATTTATGAGCTGAAGAAGTTGAGCTAAATGTTTCGGAATAGATGCTTGGAATATTCAAAAATTGAAGATTGGTATCCTTAACATCAATAAAGTAATTGTCAATAACTCCTAAAGTGTTTCTAATATATCCTCCATTAAATATAGCCTAACTTTGCTAGGTTGTTTTAGCTTTAGAATATTTTCTTTTATTAAAATGTTTAATTTTGAGATATTTGATTATTTACAATAGAAAAAAGAAAGATATTTCATAAAAAATTCTAATTTATCTGTCAAAAAAAATGTTTTGTTGTTTATAATAATATAAATATTAAATAATTTACTATAGTCCAATAGTAGATGCTTAGCTAAATATGGTATAAATATTACTAAACTAACAGTTGTTGCAACTTAGTTATAACAGTAAACCATTGGTATCAATAAATACTGCACCACCATCAAGTAGAGCATATCCTTCGCTAAACAAAACATTTGTAAAGTTTAGATAGAATATCTATCCAAATGAGATAAGATATAGGAAGGATCCTTAAGAAGCTGTAGCTTCGGTGAAATTGCTATTTATGATAGTTATATTTGAAGCTTTAGCATTGATCATACCTCCTTATGAATTAAAAAGCTATAAGGAATTGCTACTTGAAAATGTTGAGTTGTTAAAATAGACAGTATCAATGGTTAGTGAATTTGCTTATATATAAATTTAACCATATTGTGAATTACTATATGAGTTTAAGAACTATGAATTTTTAATGAGGACAGAGCCAGCATAATTAACTACCCATAAAGCTGTAGTAGAGTATGTTAAAGTATATTAAATGCTTTATAAAATAATATTTTAAAATATGCATGAATCTAATTTCATATCTATTTAATAATTGCTTATTATATAAAGAGGTATTGCTACAGTATTTACATCATTTTAATAGAGAACTAAATCACTAAAATTGCTCTTTGTAATAGAAAAATTAGATTTTTAAAGCTGGTTATTTTGAAGAGATATTAAAGTTGAATCTTATGAACTTTTTTTAATAACTTGAATTTGAGTTAATAGAGTTTATTAAACTTCATTTAACTGAAGACAACCTATTGTTTGTTAAATGGGAATATTAGCAAGATAAGCATCATCGCTTTAGCATTAAAATCCTGTTATATTTATAGTACCCACATTTTCAAAAAATCCAAACTATATATCAAAATGATTATTAATTTTCGAATCAGTAATGGATATGTTTGCTATTTTGCTTGTTTGAAAAAATGAAGTCGTATTAATATCACTATTGCTGTATTTAATTAATTAGTTATTAAAAAATGTGATTTATTGCAAATCTAGCTCATGAGAAGGTGTAGCTCTCATCGAATAAAATGCATCAAAAAATAAGTAAGTAGTCCTAGCTTAAAATAGGTTATTTACTACACTAATATTGAAAAATGAAAACACTTGCTAATCTTATTGTAACGAAGAAATAGTGGAAAAAATTGACTTTTTACAAAAAGTATTAGCCTCCATGGTCATATTTTGAACAGTAAATAGACCTGCAGAGAATAAAATTGATATTGTTTGTTCATTTAAATTAGATTTTTAAGAACATACATTTCCTGTTATCGTCAGATTAGATATAATAGCTTAAATATTTGATTATTATTGTAAAATACTGAAGTTCTCACCAAGTGTAGAGTTAGATAATGAAAAGTTTTGTAATTCTATCTATTTAATTCATAAAAATTCATTTTAGATTTTATATAAATTTGTAATTTTACTTAAGTAGAGTTAAAAGTTGTAATTATAGATTAGTGATTGGTGAAATCCTCTTAAATAATATTATATTATTTTACTAAAAGTTGAGATGAATCAACATAAATAGATTGACAACTTAAAGAAGTAGAAGTTTTTTATTCAGCAAGAAGCTATATATTATTTAAAACAATCCCCTACTAAATGTCAGAAAAAATCAAGCCACAAGTATTTGTATGTTAATTGAGTATAAAGTTGATGATAATATCTTAAAAACTCACTTAGTTATAATTTTACAAAGTTAATTTACCCATATACTCTAAGCTAGCATATGTTCCAGGCTATGTACTTTAGAAATTTAGTGAAATAATACTATTGAAATCAAAATTCATCAAATTTGGATTCAGATTAAGTACTTAGTCAGGCTATATTAAAATTTCTACGCTCATATCAGAAACTCCATTCACCATTTGCTTGTAATATTAAGCCTATTTTGATTAAAATTGTTATTTGCCAAAAATTAAATAAATAAGTTAAAGTATTTTTATAATTTTATAATTATATATCCAATCAATCAAATAAATAAAATCTTATTACTTTAATCATAGCTGTGAGAAAATTATCAGATGTAGTAAAAGGATTATCAGAAGTACCCATTCCATATACTCCATTAGAATCATAGTTATTTGTCGCTGAAAAATAATACTATTAAGTGCATTGAGTACATAAGCTTGAGTCAGAAAGACAATCTTTGATTGCATAAAAAAGATTACTTTAAATGTATTAAACCCAAATAGTTTGCTCATTAAGCATTTCTATATATATGAGCTTATCTTGGACTTTTGTAGATTAAAGCTGCAAGAAAAAGTCAAATGTCTTTGAATTAAATTTAAAAATCTAAGCTATCCCAGAGTTAAAATCTCCTATTGCGATTAGCGAAGAATTTGAAAATGCTCTTAAAGCTAAAGGCTGTGTACTAAGTTTGCATATGTATTGGTAATCACCAGTTGCTAAGTCAAATGAGTAAACATTATTATCGCTGCATGACATAATCAACTTTTTAACATTTTTATATAGGAATACTTAACCAATAATAGAATTTTAACAAATACCTTTTATGGTTTAGAATAAATTAACTAAAGGAAATGCTAAAAAAGAAATTACTAAAGCTTTTAGAGTATTTGAAGGGAAATTTTGGTTTACTTAAGTCCCAAGAATAAATAGTACCTGCGTTATCTACTCCTATTAATTCTAAATTAGATGGATCTTCTATAGAAGGTATTGCATATGCAGTTTAGATTGAGGTTACATCACTTTATAGAGATGTAAGATAATATGTCTCCGTTTTAGATTAGCAATTAATTAATTGGAATAGATAATTTTAAGTATTAGATTTATTTGGAAAAGCCAAAGCAACCCAAATTTTGCTATTCAAATAGAATGGATCTAAGTTTTAATTAATATTTGCCCATTTTAGGCCATAAGCTGAAGTGATATTTATTACCTTATAATAATTATGAAATAAATATTAAAAAAAATGTATATTTATATCTATTTAACTACTTTTTCAACTTTATTTAATGGGTAAATCGGAAAGGTAAAGATTAAGCTATTTTAATTATTTTCACCACTTTTCATAAAATACCAATCAAATGTATTTTTAATTTAGTAAAAGCTGCCATAATTTTATGTGACTTATCCACTTAAAGCAGGTTTCTAGGTGCTAGTATTATATGTACCAAAACATCCTTTATCATAAAGTAAAATTTGATTGTTATACAAAAGAATAAACCTATCGTTTTATCCTTCCTATTGCCTGATGAATTTTCTACTATAAACATCTCCATAAAAATCTAAAAAAAGAAAATTATTATAATTACCATACTAAATTTAAAAAATTAAGATAATTACAAAGATTATAAGTCCATTCAAATGTCTAGTAATTAAATATGGTGATATAGTAAAGTGAAGAAATAAAGAAAAGACTATCTTCTTCTATAGTATACCATCTATAATAACTTTAAACATCTAAATAGTAATAGTCATTAAGAGAAATAGAAGATAAGTCATCGCTAATTTGTAAATATACATAGTAAATGTATTTTTCTTCTCCCAACCATAGGCAAGGATAGTACTTTCCATCATATAATTGATTTACAAATTATATATTTTGAAGGTAATCAGTGTAATTGCCATCATATAAATCTTATTAAAAAATAAATAAATGTCAAATATTTTAATAAATTAGATCATAAAAATAAAAATTGTTTAAAGAAACTATCGATTTTATTTTTAAATAAATAAAATCCTTATAAATAACTTCTTATTAGTTATTTTCTTAACAAAAAATAAGATAATTAAGTGAGCTTTTGCAATCATAAAAATTGGTAATGGTTATTTTTTTTTTAATAAATCTGTACTATGACATTAAATAAAATAAATATGTAAGCTTATTTTTTATTTGAAAGAAATTGCAAAATAAATTTTAATTTAAAAGCAAAATTTATCAAAAAAATTAATTTATAAACTTGTTTAAATTATTACAAACATTTAAAAGTGTTTGGAAGTTTCCTTTTTCAATGTCAATAATTCTTATTGCTATAACTTACATATTTTATCCAGTTACAAAGATAATATCTTCTGTTGGGTGCTTTGTAAAAGATCTACTCCCATCTCCTTCTTGATCCACTTGTGCTTTAAAAAAACGAAATGATGTAACAATATTTTAAAACAAAATTACTATCTTAGATATATCCATAAAAATCATAGGTTAATTAATTAAGATCTATCCCCCATGCTATAACACCCATTTAATTTGTTGTAACTATAATAGTTTTTCCATTTTTAAGTTGATAAATGTCTGAGTAATACTAATAGAGCCATTAATTATCTGCAAATGTTTTGAGCTAAGAAGTATTATCCATCAGTAAGACTACCTTTTATTGTATAAAGTCAAATATTTCCAACTAATTATAACCATTAGTTAAGATAATATAAGAAGTGTCTCTGATAATCTAAATTGAAGACAGGTAAGGAATTGAAAAAGAGCTTTAAGCCTTTAAGGTATATGGGTCAGCAAATATCAACGTATCATAATTAGATATAATTATTTAGTCTGTTTATGTGTTATATTACATATCTATAATGACATAATCAGCTATTTTAATTTGAATTAACTTATTAAAATGATCAGTTACTTAAAATTTATAAATTCATTACGTTTAATGACATTAATGATTTCTCCTGAGGAAGAAGACATGTCATTGTAGTAGACTATACTTGAATCTTCGTTCTTTTTGTAGTAAGTATTAACTACTAAAACATTTGTCTTTGGAATTCTTAAATAATTCTTCACGACAAAACCCTGATTCTTTTATGGGTCTATTTTATATTAGTATTTCTATTTTAAATCCTCTTAAATTTTAAAAATAATAAATATACTATCATATGTTTACAGCTGCGGGCACTGCGCGCATATTTTTATTTCAAATAGTGTATAAAAAATCAATAAAAATATTTTGAGATTCATTTCAATGATTTTTAGAGATTAATCAATTTTTCTATCTTTTTCTTATTTTGAAAGGTTTTAATGTTTGATTTTTCTATTAAATTTAATATATTAGTAATAACAATACTTCTCTAAAAGTTTTTAATCAATTTTTTAAACACAAATCTATAGAAATATGCATTATCAACTATTTCTTCTAAAATAAAATTTGAAATACAAATTTATATCATTAAATAGTATATTTACAATTTTCAATTATATAAATTTCAGGAATAACGAAAATTAGCTTACAGTTTATAAAATTGGAAATAAGATAAAATCACTCATTTGATTCGCATCCAAAATCAATCAGATGATTTTAGAATCAAAGCAAAATCATTCATAATCATAAATGTAAGTAACCATTCACTTTTTGACATTAAAACAATATATAATTTTTTTCTTTTTATTTTAAATATTGGAAATTTAGAACACAATTAATTAACTTTAAGATAATGTCATTTTCTTTCAGAAATTTAGATGGGCTTTTACTTATTTTAATTAAAGTTAATTAGATGGAAGCAAAAACCAATTCATTTTATTTTGATTTAGCTATTATTTATATTCTTTATAAAAAATTTCGTACAATTAAATTCAACAGTGAAATAGAAAATAATTAGAAGATATTCTTAGTGTTTAAGAAAATTAATTACTTAGTTGATTATACTATTTAAAAAAAAACAATAGCATTTAATCATATCTAATATTTATATATTAATAAAATATTCAATTATTTTTAGTCCTAATCTTTTCAGATTACAAGTTTTATATTTTATTATTTCAATCAATATGTGATTGATTTGAATTTTTTATATTTACTGATTTACCCAGAATTTTTTAAATATCTAATAAATTCAAGTTGATAAATAATCAAAATTAAGATTTTTTTGGAGAAGCTAAATTACATTTTTATTAGGAAGGAATTTGAATTTTTTAGATAATACAAATCTCATTACTTATTTTCTATTTTAACTAAAATAGCTTCATTGTTTTCTATTGGTGATTCAGCTTTATTTTGATTATTGAATGCTCTCTTTCTGATTAAAATTTAGTTGTACATAAAAATCAATAATACATTTATAATTAATATACTTTCTTTTTAGTCTAAAGATATCTATTTGAGTAAATAAGTAATCTAAAAATTGAATTAGATATTTATTTACTTTTTTTTTTAAATTAAAATTTGTTTACTCCCTTACTCAATTTGGTAGTAATATTAATTTATATAGACAAAGAAATTCAATATAATCATTTTTAAGATCTTATTTTCCTTTATAAAGTGTAAAAGAATAAATAATAATTGCATTAATAAAGCAAGTTTTTTATATAATTCATATTCGAATATAAATATTTCTAAATTAATATGAAATTGAGTTATGCCTGTTTCTGCTCATCCTGCTTTCAATAAAGATTGTAACTTCTTCTTAATTAATTTTTTAATAATAACATTTTATGAAATAAATTTTAGATTTATATTTTTCTTTTGAACATACCTAGAATATAAAAAAAAATCCTACTCACTTTAAAAACATTTATTATTATAAAAATATTAGATTATTAAATCTTTTTCCTTTACTGCTACTATTTGCTTTTTTTCTAAGGAAATAGACTATTATCTTTCTATAAGATTTAAAAAAAATTTTTTCATCTAAAGTTAAGTGTATTTAATTATAATACTTAGATTATTATAAAAAAGAAATAACCAGATATTTTATCAAATATTTAAAATATTTTACTTTTTTAATAATTAAAAGATAAAGAATTTTATTAAAAATGAAGTTTTTTTAAAGTATAAAAAGTTATTTAGGAGAGATATTCTTAATAATTTTCCAATCTGAAAAATACAAATTATTCATTAAAAATCAGGCTATTTTTAAAAAGAAAAAGGTTTTTAAATTTTGCCTTAAAATATGATAAATTAATCAATTATTAGATTATTCTACATCTATTAATTTAAAAAAGCTATTATCTAAAATCTAAAAAAGTCTTGATAAAAAAATACCTTTAAATTAACTTTCTTTTTTAATATTAAAATAAACAAAAATCTATTATAATTTTTACAACTAAAGAATTTCAAAAAAATAAAAAAATTAGCATTGTGATTCTACAATTAATTCATCAATTATAACTTGGATTTGTTTATTTTTTAAAATTATAAATAAATATTAATTAATGTGTGGTTAAATTAGTTTTGAATTCTTTTCAGAATAATCATTCAACCAACTTCAAAATATTTATAAAATTAAATTTTTTAGAAAAAACATACAAATATTTAAATTAGATTTATAAAAAATTAAAATGTTCTTTAAATGCAATTGAAATAAGCAGAGTTAAATTTTTAAATAAATTATATATATATATATTTTTGATAAATTTTAAACTCAATTGGAAATAAGATATTTTTTATAAATGATAACACCTTTCAATAAAAAAATATATTACATTATTTTTTATTACATAATTTTGAAAAAATAAATTGAAGCAGCTATTAATCAATCACTATTACTTTAATTTTTCATTTCTATGTTTACTTAATTATCTTTTAAAATTTCATCTTATACCTGTACATATTATTTATTTATATTCCTCTCTTAGCTAAATTCTTGGAGTGAATCCTAGTTATCAAATTTAAATAGATCGTTATTAGATTCTTCTTTTTTATGGATAGCTGTTAGTTTTTTAAAAAAATGTTAGTATCAGTTAATTTATTTATATTTAATACCTAAATTATTTAATGTTTCTTGATTGCTATTTTATCTTTCACTAAATTAATTATCTTCTTCTTCTTCGGTTTCAGTTTCGAATTTTAATATTTCACAACATTCAGCTTCTTATTATAGCTATTTAGGATTTTCTTAATCATTTTCTTATGATTCTTATCCTTAATTTTTTTAAGTTTTATCATGCTCTTACAATATCACTTATGAGTTTTAAAAGATTTTAAAATTAAATTTTTAATATTAAATAATTTTTTACCTAAACTCTGCTACTATACTTCGCTTTTAACTTCATTTTACATTTCTATATTCACCTAATCTTCTTTTAAAGCTTCACCTAACGCTTCTATATAAAATCTACTTTTAGGTTTCTTTTATTCAGAATTGAAAGACTATTAAGAATCAAATTTAATAAGATTATCATCTGAGTCTTCTTTTTTATGAATAGCTATTAATTTAAAAAAAGAATATTTAATAAAAATTTAATTATTGATATTTAATTAATACCTAAAGTAGCTAAAGTTTCTTATTTGTTAATTTCTTATCCGTGGTTATAATCTTCCTCTGGATTTATAAATTTTAAAGTACCACAAAATTGTGTATCTGATTTTAAATATTTGGGATTTTCTTCATCTTGCTCTTATTATTACAAGGCTACTTCATCTTCATTTGCTTAGTCTTTATCAAAAAGATACCCATATTACTTTACTAAAGATATTAAAATGAATTAGATAACTTTTATATTTGAATAAATAATTTTATTTTACCTAGTCTTTGCTCATAAATTTCCATCACAAGCTTTTTCCTTTACTAGCTATTCAAAGTCGTGAATTTTTTAAATAAAGTTAAGAACTTTTATTTTATCTCAGGATCCATTTTTTTCTTAGTTTTTTCTTCTTCTTTTACAAATTTCTTGAAATATGAAATTTTCTATGAGAGTGCTTTCACAAACTATTACAAAGTTTATTTGATTTTAGGCATATAGCCTCCAACAATTTTGTTTAAAATTTTAACAATAAACCAAAGATTAATGATAACTATAAGACCCAAAGAACTATAAACGAAGTAAACATATTGATTTTAGAACATAAATAGACCAAGTAGAACTGTTAGCCCACAAACATGAGTAGAATTAACATCGATTTCATTTACATCTAATTCTTGATAGGGTTTGATTATCATAGATAGTATGCCATAAACAGTAATAACTACAAATACCAATATTGCTTTTGTGTTTATGCTTTATGAATAAAAGTTTAGTGCAAGGATAATAACTAATTTCTCTGCCATTTTAACAAATTCCCAATAAAATGCATAGTTTTCATATTCTTTATAAAGAAAACCATATTTAAGCTTGACATTTATTTCCTCTAAATTATCTCTATTTTTTCTTAAAGACATAAAAAGAATACCAGGTAAAATCAAAACCCACACAACAAGCATTGGAATTACTAAAATTAGAGCATAGAAATAGTGTTCTCTATCATAGCACACAAATGAGACATTTGACAAAATATATTTGGTATCACCAATTTATCTACAGGACAATAGAGCTATAATCTAAGCAACTAAATCTGGCTATACATAAATGATTAAAAACATTACTGCTGTAGCCAATATATACCAAGGGAATTTATTATCATTGCTATTATTTTTAGCTTTTATTTACTTAATAAGGTAGTATAAACCTATACAAAGCAAAAATAAAGTCATGTATAAAAAGGGTATTAATATAGAAAATAGAAGTCTCATATAGATTATAGGCATAGATGAGTCAATCTCTTATAAAGCACAATCTAAAGAATTCATAGTTTATTTTAGTGGTTACCCTACTGACTAAGGGAACTCAAAAATACCTAATATAAATTAAATTATTAAATAATTTTTTCATATAAAGCAAAAAAGACCAATAAAGAAAAAAAAATATATAAATAAAATATTTACCTGAAGGAATGCTGAGATTAAAAGTAGCTATAGATCCTACAATTTAAATATAATTTGTTAGCATCTTTATATAAACTCCTGATTTTTCGTCATCAGTCCTTATAATTTGCAGTTTTTATTGCTTCTCTCTAACTTCATAAATAGAATTTCTAGATGCTGCTTTTTAATGATTTAAAGTGTTAAAAGACTACATATTTATTTAATGAGGTATAGTTTATTTTCTTGATTAACTTTTAACCATTGATTTCCTTTTTAAATTTTTTTATATTGTAAGAATAGCTACTCTTTCTTTTAACATTTCTACATCTCCTTTTATTGCAAGGCTCATAGATACTAAAGTCCACACTGTCATCAAAACAACAATCCATATATTTCCTTTTATTTAATCACATCTAGTACATTAAAACTTAGCTGATTTTGCATAAGATGTTCCCCAGTGTTCTCCATAAATCTTTAATTATAAAAAAAATTTTTAAACTGAGCTAAATATCATTTTAAGTGATTTACATCACATTCTTCACACAGTGCTCCTATATGGCCTTCATAACAAATATTGTCTCCATAATCTCCCCCAACACAATTATCAAGTAGATTTGAGCAACTTAATATCAAAACACTTTGATTTGATTTGCGCCAATAACCTTAGTTAGCAATAATATTTGTTCCTCCATAGCAAGTGGCTCCTGAAGGACAATCTTAGCAATTTTCTACATTAAAAGAATAATAATTAGCTGGACATATTTAGCATTCGGTGACTTATCCAAGTTAAGCAATTTATTCTCCAGAGCCACATAGCCTGAAATTAACAAGAATGTTAAAAGTATAGTTTTGAACAAAGTTAGCTTGTTTACTATCAATACCATAAATTTATTTAGAACTAAATTGTATATAGGCAGAAGAACCAGGTTTTCCAATTAATGTAATGTTTTCAAAACTGAAAGCCTTAATCTTTGGATCAAAGTTAGCTTAAACACTGCCATCTATAGAATATTGAATTAAATTTGTGGTTTTTGGATCAAAAGCCACACTAATTTTGTATGTATCATATTCCTCTTATGTGATAGGATAAATAATTTCGTTTTTATCGTTTAAAAACAAAAATTAAATGTTTGTTAAATTGGCGCCGCTTCTAAAATTGTTAATGATAATTTAGTCTTTATCAATTTTACCATTATTTATTGATAGAAATTCATCAATATTACTTATTCTAAGCTTTGAAGGATATGAAATATTATCATTTCCAAACACAGCTCCTTTGTTGCTTGAAATAACATTATTTTTCTAATCATTAACAGAAATATTTTATTAGAAAATGCCACCTCCTATGCTTGCTAAGTTATGAATAATTTTAGAATCAGCGATAGATACACTTTGTAAAGGAGAATTCATAACTTCTGAGTCAATATAAATTGCCCCACCTCTATTTTTGCATGAGTTATTATCAAAAACGCTGCTTGTTATGGAAAGACTGAATTTCTATTTTTCATAGTTTTAAAAATATTCGAAAATGTTTTAAATACTTAAATAATTTACATCTTTTTATAAAGCTTTCAAATAGAGAGCACCTCCATCATTTTATGACTCACAGTTTATAAAATTAGTGTTGGAAATAATGTTTGAGCTGTTCATTCCTTAAATATATAAAGCCCCACCAAAGGAAGACTTTTTTAAAATACTTAAATTTAAGAAAACATAATTTAAATAAACTATTTTACATTAATATTTTGGAATAAAGTATCATCTAAAGTAATTATGCTTTATATAAGCTGTATAGCTCCACCATTACAGTTAGATTTGCATATAGTGTCAATAAAAGAACTCTTTGATTTTATATTAACAGTAGACTACTAAAAAATGATTAAGGATGCACCGTATTGATCAGGGCTTGAGTAGGTACCCTACTATAAAAATCTACTACTAGATAAAGCTTATGACACGTTTTTAAATGAAGTATGTTCAAATTGAACATTACTTTAGAGAGCATAAATTGCGCTACCACTAAACAAGCTATTTTCAAATTAAGTGTCAATAATAGTAATGTTAGATAAAGTCGAACTTATAAGAAGAGGGGAAAGAGAATTTTGGGATTAAATTTTAATGTTAGAAAATTTACATCCTTAAATTTGTAATGATGATTTTAACAAATTAACTAAGGTTGCTTGTTATTGAAGCCCTTTAAATTTAGTTAAGTAGAGTTATTATGGTAAAGAATTTGAATTAAACTGCTCTGAAATATAAGTAGGTATTTAAATAAACTATAGATTCGTATTTGAAGTGTCTATAAAGTAGTTGTCTGTAACTCCAAATATATTTTTTATTATTCCTCCAGAGAACTGTATTTTATTTAAAACATTACTTTTAGTTTTTGAGTACTTCCTAAATATAATTTATAATTATTTTGTTTCTTGTTAATGTTTTTTGAGTGTTTTAAAATTAATGTTATGAATGTTATATTAAAATAAATAATTTAAAAAAATGTATTTAAATGAAATAATTACTCTTGTCCAATTGTACAAGCATAGACTTATTGTGTATAGATATTACTAAATTAGCAGTTTTAGCAATTAAATTAGAGTTATTAACCATCGGAATCTATATAAATGGCACCACCATCTTAATCAGCATAACCCTCACTAAAAGCTGTATCTGAAATGTTTACTTAAAAGATTTAGCCAAAAGATATCATATAAATAAAAGTTCCTTTAATTGCTGTAGCTTAATTAAAATTACACTTTAAAATGTTAATAGTTTATGCTTTGACATTTACCATTCCTCCATATGAATTGAATAGAGACAAAGGCTAATTTAAAGAAAATGTGGCATTACTAAATTAAACTGTGTCTAGAGTGAGTTAATTGGATTAAATAAAAATTAAGCCATATTAGGAATTACTATAAGAGTTATAGAATTATGAATTTTTTATAAGCACATTTCCAACATAATTTTAAATCCAGAGTGCTGAAGTAGAATAAGTCAAAGTATATTGAATGCTTTTCAAGGTGATACTCTAAAATAAGCAAGTATCAATTTTTATTTCAATTTTATAATTACTTTGTACTTATATAGGTATTGCTTTAGTATTTACTCCATTCTAAAAGAGATATAATTTATCAAACACACCTTTTGTAATTATTAAATTAGCAGATTCAATTTTGCTATTTTCCATCAATATTAAGCTTGTGTCTTAAGCTATTTTGTTAATTATTTGTATTTAAGTTATATTTGCAGAAGCAAATTCATTCAACTGAAGACAACCATAGGTTTATTAATTAGGTATTTTGATTAAATATGTATCATCATTTACACAATTGAAATTAATTAATTCAAAATTGTTTAAGTATTAAAAGAATCCAAATTAAATATCAAAGTGATTGATTAACATGATGTTTTGAGCTGAAATTTTAGCTATTTTACTTGTTTGGAAATATGAAGCACTTATTTGATCTAAATCACTATGTTTTATTAAAGAATTGTTCTTGAATTAAATAGTATTTAAGTCCAATTCATGACTTGGAGTAGCCCTCATAGAATACAAAGCATCAAAAAATAAATAGGTAGATCTTGCTTGAAATAGATTATCATTAATTTATATATCTTAAAATGAAAAAGCTTAATTATTCTAGTTTATACTTGAAACAACAGAAAAAATTATTTTTTTGCAAAAAGTATTATTAAAGACTGTCATGTTCTTTACACTAAAGTATCCAGCAGAAAATAGGGCAGATATTTTTTGAGTATTTTCTACTTCACTTCCACTGACATCAGTAGAACAAACATTATTAGAAAGGGTTACATTAAATGCAGCAACTTTTAGATCTGATTGTTGTTTTAAGATACTAAAGCTGTCTCCAAGGGTACAGTCATTTAAGGAGAAGTTGTTAAAGAAAATCTAAAAGTTTTTAAATAAGAATATTATTTAATACATCAATATCATTAAAGAATGATTACGTTAGTTACGTTAAAGTACTGTAGGACTGACTAGTGGTTGGTAAAATCTTCGCCAGATATTTGATAGTTTTAAATATTTATAATACTACTATCAGAATAAATTGATTAACAACTTTTAGGTTTAGAAGTTGGAGAATAGAGGTAAAGCTGTATGTTATTAATTGAAACATTATTCTCTATATTAGAAAACTAAAGACCACAATCATTAGTTTCATTATCAAGTCCAAAATAGACAATAATATCTTAAAATCCAACTAAATTATAATTTTAAAATTCTAAAAGATTTTAATACTATACCATTGCGTAAGATCCTAGCACTGTACTTTTGAAATTCAATGAAATTATACTATTAAAATCAAAATTCATAAGATTAGAGTTAAGATTCAAGATTTTATTAGGAGTTACTAAGATATCAACAAACATGTTAGAAACCCCTACCACTATCTATTTATAATACTATGCCTAATTTAAAAATATTTATTTATTAAATTCATATTTTATGATATAATACTCAATAAAGAAATTCAAATTTGATAAGTTAAAAAAAATAATATAAATGCTGAAAATAAAAATTTTTTAATCAATAATTTATTTAATTATGGTTTTTCAAAGAAATTAATTATCAGTAATTGTAAAAATAATCAAATTACTTTAATCATTGCAGTTAAAAAATTATTTGATGTTGTAAATGGTTATCCTTGAGTTCCAACACCATAAACACCTTATGAATCATACGAATCACTAGCAAAAAAGTTATATTATTGAGTACATTAAATACATAGATTGGAATCTTATAGACAATCATTTAATGAATAGAATAAGTTACTATGAGTATATTGAACCCAAATAGTATTTTCTTTAAGCATTTCTATGTATATAATTTAATCTTATATCTTAGAAGACTACAAATTCAAGAATAAATCAAATTATTTAGAAATAATGTTAAATTTAAAGATATAGGCCACACCAGTGTTAAAATCTCCTATTGCAATAATCTTTTGTTTCGAAAAAGCTCTCAGAGCTTAAGGCTATTAACTCAGTTAAAACAAAAACCAAAATTAACCTGTTTGATAATCAAAAGAGTAAACTTTATTATTATCACAAGATATAATTAATCTCTTTATTTCATTATAGTGGAATATATCTCCGATTAAAGAATTATTGCAAAAGCCTATTAAATTGTATATTAGAAAAGATATTAATATCTTAAAATTATTTTAAAAAATGATGAACTTAAAATTATTGTATGAAATAATATAAATATTTTATTAATATCACCAAATTAATTAAAAAAGAGAATGAAACTTTTAGATACTGTTTGGATGAAATAAAAAAATATTTTACTAAAATTTTAGCTAAACTTAAATGGAAAACCGCTTTTGCTTAAATCCCAAGAATAGACTGTTCCTTGATTATCAACTCCTACCAGTTCTAAATTATTTTAATTTTCTAAGGATGCTATAGCAAATGCTGTTTATATTAGATTGTCATTTGGTTTATCAGACTTGAGTAAGTATTAAATTTTCTATTATGAAGTACAGTCTATCAACAAAAATAAATAGTTTTGCGTGCTAGATTTTTTTGGAAAAGCGAAAGCTACCAACCAAGAGTTATTGAAATAAAAAGGATCTAAATTTATGTTAATGTCCTTCCAATATAACCCATAAACTGAGGTGATATCAAGAATCTGTATTTTAAAAGAATAAATTTTAGAAATATATAGTAAGTAACCTTCAAAAAGCTGTTAATTTTTTTAGAAAACCAATACTATTAAAGTTTTTTATAAAAAATTTGAAAAGATAGGTTTTCTGAAAAATCATAAAATGTTTCTAATATTTTGAAGATCACAATATATTTAAAATTACATCTATTTATACATATATAATTAAATAAATTTATTACTAAACCATTGTCACTAATTGGATAAATAGGAAGCAGAAAGATTTAGCTATTTTAGTTGTTCTCTCCACTTTTTATAAAATATTTATCAGATGAGTTTTTTACTTTGTAAAAGCTTCCATAATTGCTAACTACGCTTCCAGATAGATTATCCTTCATTACAAAAGAATATCCAAAGTTTCCTCTATTATAAAGTTTTATTTTACTTCCAATTAAAAGAATAAACTAATCAATTAATCCTTCTTCCTATCTTATAAATCTTCTGCTAAAACTATCACTATAAAAATCTAAATATCAAAATAATATTAGTTTAGTATCTATAAAAAACAAAAATTAGTTAATTACATAGATTGTAAGTAGAATTTTAACTTTGATAATTAAATAATGTAACGTAGTCATTAGATGGAATATAAAAGACACTATTTTCTTGTACAGAATACCATCTACCTGATGTAGTAATTTCTTAATAACTTTCATCTTTAAAAATGAGTTATACAGCATCAGAGCTTTCTTACAATGATACAAAATAAGTATATTCCTATGAGCCTATCCAAAGGATTGGCTAATAAATATTATTTATATTTACTAAGGTATATCTTAAATTAGATATATTATCAGTATAAGCATAATTATACAAGCCTAATGTTTTAATTATAAAATTATATTTTTAAATATGCTTTTTTCATAGTTAGTTAATAGTGCTTGTTCATTTGTGACTTTAAAGATAAAAAAAAATTCAGATTACTTATTTTATTGATTTGCTTAAACGAATTTTTTGTTATGTCAAATTTTACAACAATTATTTCTAGATTATTTCCACCAATAAAGAATATATCTTATGTAGGATGCTTACAGTAGGATTTGTAACTATCACCTTGGTTTCCTATTGCTAAATATTTGATGAGAAAAGTAAATAAATTATTCTTTTTACAGAATAAAAATACATACATTAACTTATATATCCATTGAATGTATAATTTAAATTCTTTAAATCTATACTCCATGTAATAATTCCCATATCATTTGTTGTTAAAATGATTGTTTAGCCATTTGAGAGGGTATACAAATTTGAATAATATTATGTCAGCTTTGCATTATTAGGAAAAGTTTTTAGTTTCTTTGAGTTATCCATTTAAAGCTTTAGTTTTTATTGCATATAATCATATATTTACAGAGTGTTGTAAAAATTTGTTAAGATTATATAATTCGTCTGATCAATCAAAGAAACTCCAAACAATTATGGAAAAGAAAAGGAAGATATTGCTTTTAAAGTATAAGGATCTGCGAAGATTAAATTATCATAGTTTGTGACGATTATCTATTCGAGTTGAGGATTATACTACATATCAATGATTACAAAACTGGCTAATTATAATGAGATAATTTAATAAGTACATATTTATTAAATAAGAAGAATTACGCTTAACAACGTTGATGATTTCTCCTGAAGATGATGATAAATCATTATAGTAGACTATACTCGAGTCATAATTATTTTTGTAGATAGTGTTAATTATCAAAATATTTGTTTTAGGTATTCTTAGAAAGTTTAGAACAATGTAGTTTTAATTAGAAATAGATTCTATTTTGTTTAAAATTCAAATTCATGTTTAATGGTTTATTTAGGAATCAATTTAGTTACTATGATATGTTTGGAGTTAAGGACACTATTGACTTATTGCTAGCTTATAAAGATTAAGAGTGAGAAGAAGGGAAAATATCGTTTACTTTAATTTCATTTTTGTTATGTAAAAAAATAGTGTGTTTGCTTAAATTTTGATAGAGATATAATAATATTTATATGTTATCTAAAATAGGTACTATCAATTTTTTTGATCTTTCAATTCTTTTACTTTATAATACATCTTACTTTTCTTTCCTTAAAATTCATAAAGAATAAAACAATTGAGCCTGAAATTATTAAAATTTAGATTCAACCATTTTTTATAATGTTAAGTAAATTAAACATTTTTCTACAATTCTGAATATTATCAATTGAGTTAACCCAGTAACTTTATCATTTTGATAGATTAATGCTTAGATAAATCCATAAATACTTTTTTCTTTATATAATAATGATTGAAATTTTCTTTTAACTAAATTAAATAAATAAAATGACATAATTTTAATAAAAAAAGGGACTAAAAAACCAATAAGAAAAGTATTTTCTTTTTTTCTTATTTACAAATTATGATTAGTATTCATAATAATTATATTTTTCGATAATTATCAATTTTCTAAATTGAAGTCAAAATTCAAAAAAAAAAATATCTTACTAATCAAAATAATCACATCATGCAAAATCAAACTAAATTACAAAGATTCCTTTAGATAAGAAATTAACTTAATATTATATTGGTGTATGGAAAAAAAATAATGCATGAAATTCAATTATTCCTCTAAAATTACTTCTAATTGTTTTGATTATAATTTTGTGAATGTATTTGACATTTATAAATAGAATATAAATATAGACCTTTTGCTATTTCTTATTTATTTAAATATATATTTTTTGTAAAATGTAAGATATGTAAAATAAAATAAAAAATAAAATTAAAGTTAGTTAATAAATATTTGATGAGCTCAACTTATTTAAATTCATTTTAAACACATATAAATTATACTTTTCTTCAGGGTATCTTGAAAATAAAATGCAAATTAGTACTAAAAATATGAAAATAATCATATTTTTTAAAGAATTTTTGTGGAGTAAACATATGTCAAATTTTGATGTTCATAATCTATTTTATTTATCATTTTAAGAGAAACAAATTAGGGTAATTAATCATAATTTGATGATGAAGATAAGATAGAATATTATATTGAAAAGAATTAAATTCCATCCAAATAGATTTAATTTTTCTATCAAAAATGATACCAATTAATTTCAGAAAATATAGTAAATACCTCATTGTTAAAAATATTTTGAAGAGTAATGCGTTTTAAAATCATTACAATACCATTTTTTATGAGCTGATAATAGAAAAATTTAGCATAGAAATTAACTTGAAAAATTATATTGATTAAAAATTAATTTAAATTGATAATATTTTAACAAAAATTTAATTTATTTAATATTTTTGTTATGTTGTAGAATTTTTGTCATTAATTAACATTTATAAAATTTTCTTAAAATATTTAAGATTTTTGTTTAATTTCGATCTATATAATTTCAAATCAAAACTTTTTTCTATTTTAATGATTTAATTAATGATCATGCTTTTCAACTGATAAATTAATTAATAAATAAATCAGTCAGTAAATGTTTTAATTAAAATAAAAATTATATTTTATCTATAATATAGTATGTATATTTGAATCATAAACATTTATATCTTTACAAGATATGCCAATCAAAATTCTTTAATTTTTTATTTAGATTTAGATTTTTATGGTCAATTTTAACAATCTGGTTTGATTTATATATTTAATATATGATAAAATAAAAGCTCTAAATCAAATTATATTCTAAAATTTATTTTATAAAATATTACAATTTTTTATAGATTTTATTAGTACAAGTTAAAAAAGTTATAATTAAATTAATATTTTTTTTATTAACAATCTGGATAAATTTGTAAAGATTTTATTTTTTTAACAAAAATAAATATAAAAAATATATCAACAAGAACGTTATTAATCTTAATAATCATTTTTTTAACTTTTTGAACATTCATTTAATTCAATGTTTATTTATTCTTCATTAACTATTTCACTTTATTATAGTTTATTAGCAGCTTCATCATTATTTGAATTATTTAATTGTTTTTCGAATATATTATCTTGAATTATGTTTGAGTCAAATAATTAATTTCTGGCTTAAATATTTTATTACTCTTCTTTTTTATAATAAAAATAAAATAATTAATAAAAGAAAGACCAAATATATTTTTTTTACCTTATTAAGTTAATTAATTTTCTAATTTAATCAATTCCATCGATTTTTCTTCTTTAGTTTTTGGTAAATTAACATCCATGTCTTAATAAAAAGGTGGTGAAGATATAATGGATGATGATTTTTATTTATTTTGCTTTTAAATGATACTTTCTTATTATTAATTTTTTTCATACTAATCATCCAAACAGTTTTTTCTATCAGACTTTTGTTCCATTTATAGAATGTTTTATTCTTCATCGTCTTTCTAAAAAAAATAGCCATGTGATTAAACTATAGATTAAATATAAAATTAAATTATTCTATTTTTTTATGTATAAAAAAAGCTTACCCAATTGTTGCTCCATAATCTTTAGGAAAAAATCTTTCTTTTCTTAAGGTTTTAAAGTTAAGATTTTGTTAAATAATACTTTATATTTTTCTTTAATTTCTGGTTTTACTTATTTTTTTGGCTTATCTTCTTTAACAAATTTTTTAAAATAACCTATTTTTTTAGATAAGGCAACAACTATTGATTAAATTGTTGACTATATTTTTGGTAGATATCCCCCAATAATTTTACTCAAAATCTTAATAATAAACCATGCATTAATAATTACAACTAAACCTAATGAAGTATACACAAAGTATGGATATTAGTTATTGTACATAAACAAGCCTAAGAGTACAGTCAAAGCACATACATTAGTAGAATTCACATCAATTTCATTGATATCAAGTTCTTGGTAAGGATGAACAATCATAGTGAGAATACCATAAGAAGAAATAACAACAAAAACAAGAACTGCCTTAACTATTATATTCTGTGAATAAAAATTCAAAGCCAAGATAATCGCTAACTTCTCAGTCATCTTAATAAACTCCCAATAAAAGGCATAATTTTGATATTCTTTATAAAGAAAACCATACTTTAACTTAACATCAATATCTTCTAAATTATCTTTGTTCTTTCTTAATAAAGTAAATAAGATAGCTGGAAGTACTATCACCCACAGTATCAGCATAGGTATAATTAATACTAGGGCATAAAAATAATGTTAACTTGTATAACAAACAAATGAGACGTTTGATAATATGTATTTTGTATCACCAATTTATCTGCAAGAAAGTAAAGCTATAATCTAAGCAACTAAGTCTGGTTAAATGTATATTATAAGGAACATAATTGCTGTTGTCAAAATGTACCAAGGAAATTATTATTATTATTATTATTATGAATGAGTTTACTTTTTATCTTTACAGATTTTCTTTATTAAGTAATATAATAACATGCAAAATAAAAATATTAGCATATATAATACTGGAATAGTAAGAGAAAATATCAACCTCAGATATATTATTGGAACTGGAGAATCTAATTCTTATAAAGCACAATCAAGAGAGTTCATTGTTTACTTTAATGGTTAGCCTACTGATTAAGGGAATTCAAATATACCTTAAATAAATTAATTAAAAAATGTATTCACTATTTAGTGCTTATATAAAAAATATAATAGAAATCTAAAGAGATTAGTAGATTCTGATATGATGACATGAGAGAGAATCTTAAGAAAAGGAAAACATAGAATAAATAATAATATTCATAGATAAAATATAATCATCAAATTAATTTAAAAAATCTACCTGAAGGAATTGATAAGTTAAAAGTAGCAATAGATCCTACTATTTGTACATAATTTGTTAACATTTTTATCAATATTCCAGATTTATCTTCATCTGATTAGAATTTCATAGTAACTTTTTTGGATTAAGGTTATGAAATTGATACTTATTTTGAATATTTAGTAGCTTAAAAAGAATTAAAAGATAAACGTGACTTTTAATATATTGATGTTTATTTTCTTTCTCTAGTGACAATAACTGATTTTCTTTTTACATGCTTTTAAATAGTAAGAAGTGCAATTTTTTCTTTTAGTACATCAACATCTCCTTTGATAGCAAGACACATAGAAATTAAAGTCCATACTGTCATTAATACTACTATCCAAATATTACCTTTTATTTAATCGCATCTTGTACATGAAAATTTGCTAGATTTCGCAAAAGATGAACCCCAGTGTTAGCCATATATCTTTAAATTAAAGACATTAAAATTTAATAAAATTATAAAAAATATTAAAATAAATTACATCGCATTCTTCACATAATGCACCAATATGGCCTTCATAACATGTAGAGTCTCCAAAATCACCTCCAACACAGTTATCAGGAAGATTAGAACAGCTTAAAACTATATTACTTATATTAGTCTTACGCCAGTAACCAGATTTAGTTACTAAATTAGTACCACCACTGCATGTAGCTCCTTCAGGGCATTCTTGACAATTTGAGGGTTCAAAAGTATAATAATCAGTTGGACAAATTTAACATTCTGTTACTAATCCTATTTAGGCAATTTATTCACCAGGACCACAAAGTCTGAAATTGATAATTATACTAAATGTGTAATTTTATACAAAAGTTTATGTTTGCTCATTCAGAGTATAAATTTAATTTGAAGTGAATTAAATATTAGCTGAAGATCCTGGAGTACCTACTAATGTAATATTACTGAATTTAAAACTTTAAAGTTACTTATTATAATTCACTATTGTATCACCTCTAATTGTGTAAGCTTACATATTTTTTGTATTAGGATCAAAATTTACATTCACTGCAAATGTTTAGTAGTCATCTGAAGTGATAGGGAAAATTATTTCATTTTTATTATTTAAAAAGACAAATTATATGTCTGATAGATTGCTACCACTTCTAAAGTTGTTAATTATTATTTACCCTTTATCATATAAACCACCATTCATCTATAAGAATGAATCTATATTACTTATTCTCATATGTGAGGCATAAGATACTTCATCACGGCCATATATGATTGCAGAGTTGCTTGACAATTCATTATTTTATTTGGTATCGATTGATAAATTTTGGTTAAATATACCACCTCCAATATTAGCTTAGTTATGTATTATTTTAGAGTTTGATAAATAAATCTTTTGATTTTCAGAATTTAGTGCATCTGAATTTATGTAAATAGCTCCTCCTCTGCTATTACATTGATTTTAGCTAAAAACACTATTGTCGATTGTTAAAGTAAATTTCTAATAATTAAATAAATTGTAAATATTTAATGAAATGTGGTTTTAATTTACATCAGTTTTGAGTGAATAAAGATAAAGAGCTCCTCCGTCATTTTAAGAAATGCAATTTTAAAATTAAGTATTTGAAATTTGGTTTGTTTAATTCAAGCCATAAATAAATAAAGCTCCACCAAAAGTAGACTATTTATTAATAACAAAACATTAATTTAAAAAGGAGTAATATAAATTTTTTTTACTTATATTTATGAAAATTTGGTGTTATCTATGTTTAAAATACCTTAGTTAACCAAAAGCACTCCACCATTACAATTTTAGTTGCAATTTATTTAAGAAAAAGTTGTGTTTTAATTTATATTAATAATAGATTATTAAGCAACTATCAAAGAATTAGATGATTAGCTTGGCTCTAGGTATATATCTTATTAAATTAATCTATTTGAAGATATTTTTTGATTTATATTGATGAAATTCACTTTGCTTATTTCAATTTAACTTTAAACTAAATAAATAGTACTTGTGGCAAAATTTGACTTTTCTATTATTGAATCTTTCAAAATAATTTATGAGTTTTGAGAATTTATTAGTAAAGGGAATGTAGAAGATGATGAGGTTATTTAGATATTTGAAATATTACAATTTTGCATGACAAAAACAGAGTTTTGTAAATTTACTAATGTTGCTTATTGTTATCCTGCATTTTAACTCAAGTAATATTTATAAGCTGAAGATGTTGAGCTATAAGCTTCGGAATAAATGCTTGAAATATTTAAAAACTTCAGATTTGTATTTTTGACATCAATAAAGTAATTGTCAACAACTCCAAAAGTATTTTTGATATATCCTCCATTAAATGTAGCATAATTTTGCTGAGTTGATTTAACTTTAGTATATTTTCTTTTTTTAATATTAATTTAGAGTTATTTTATTATTTAGAAGTGAAAAAAGTGTTAAAAAGTAAATTCAAATCTTAAATAAAAATATTTGATTTGTTGTTTAAAATAATATAAATATTTAATTTATTACTAAACGCCGATTGTAGATGCCTAGCTTAGTATAGTATAAATATTGCTAAACTAACAACTATTACAGTTTAATTATAACAATTAGCCATTAGTATCAATGAACATTGCACCGCCATCAACTAGGGCATATCCTTCGCTAAATAATACGTTAGTAAAGTTTAAATAAAATGATTATCCAAAAGAAACAAGATAAAGGAAGGAGCCTTTTGAAGCTGTAGCTTCAGTAAAATTGCTATTTATTATAGTTATGTTAGAAGCTTTAGCATTGATCATACCTCCCTCTGAATTAAAAAGCTATTTAGGAGTACCTGAAAATGTAGAGTTATTAAACTAAACAGTGTCTATGGTGAGTGCATTTGTTTATACATAAATTTAACCATAGTGTGAATTACTATATGAGTTTAAGAATTATGAATTTTTAATGATGACAGAACCAACATAATTAACTACCCATAAAGCTGTAGTTGAGTAAGTTAAAGTAAAGTAATTACTATTTAAAAATATATTTTAAAATATGCATGTATCTATTACCATATCAATTTCATAATTACTTATTATATATAGAGGTATTGCTACAGTATTAACACCATTTTAACTGAGAAATAAATCACTAAAAATCCCCTTAGTAATTGAAAAAATAGATTATTAAAGTAGATTATTTTGAAGGGATATTGAAGTTGAATCTTATGAACTTTTTTTAATAACTTAAATTTGAGTTAATGTAGTTTAATAAACTTCATTTAACTAAAGACAACCAATTGTTTGCTAATTAGGAATATTAGCAAGGTAAGTATCATCATTTTAGCATTAAAATCCTGTTACATTTAATGCTACCACATTTTCAAAAGATCCAAACTCTATATCAAAGTGATTATTAATTTTTGAATCTGTAATAGATATGTTTGCTATTTTGCTTGTTTGGAAAAATGAAGTAGTATTAATGTCATTATTACTGTGTTTAATTAATTTGTTGTTAAAAAATGTGACTTAATTTAAATCTAGTTCATGGGAAGGGGTCGCTCTCATAGAATAAAATGCATCAAAAAATAAGTAAGTAGTCCTTGCTTAAAATTGATTATTTATCACACTAATATTGGAAAATGAAAACACTTGCTAATTTTATTATAAGGAAGTAACAGTGGAGAAAATTGATTTTTTACATATAATGTTAGCCTCCATAGACACATTTTTAACATTAAATAATCCTGCAGAAAATAAAACAGATACTGCTTCATCATTTTAGCCAGATTATTCCACACATACATTTCCTGTAATAGTCAGATTAGATATAATAGCTTAAATGTTTGATTTTTATTTTAAAATACTGAAGTTATCACCAAGAATAGAGTTTGATAATGAAAAGTTTTACAATTCTATCTATTTAATATATGTAAATAAATTATTAATATTTTATTTAATTTGAATTTTTACTTAAGTAGAGTTAAAGGTTGTAATGATAGATTTATGATTAGTGAAATCCTCTTTCATAATATTATATTATTTTACTTAAAGCTGAGATGAATCAACATAAATAGATTGACAGCTTAAAGAAGTAGAAGATTTTTGTTCAACAAGAAGCTATATATTATTTAAAACAATACCTTACTCTATGTTAGATAAGATCAAACCACAATTATTTGTATTTTAACTAAGTAAAAAATTGATGATAATATCTTAAAAATCCACTTTGTTATAATTTTGCAAAGTTAAAGTATCCTTATACTCTACACTTGCATAAGTTCCAGGTTATGTACTTTAGAAATTTATAGAAATAATACTATTAAAATCAAAATTCATCAAATTTGGATTAAGCTTAAGCATATTACCAGGTTAAATTAATATTTCTACACTCATATCAGAAACTCCATACACTATCTGCTTATAATATTGAGCCTATTTTGATTAAAATATTTATATGCTAAAATTTATTAAATAAATGTCTGCCATATTTTTAAAAAATGTTTAATTATGTCAAACAAATAATATTTTATTACTTTAATCATGGCTGTGAGAAAATTATATGATGTTGTGAAAGGAATATCAGAAGTACCCATTCCATACACTCCATTAGAATCATAGTCATTTGTAGCATTAAAATAATATTATTGGGTGCATTTAGTACATAAGGTAGAGTCAGAAAGACAATCTTTGAGTGCATAAAATATGTTGGTATTAATGTATTAAACCCAAATAGTTTAATCATTAAGCAATTCTATATATAAGAGCTTATCTTGCACTTTGGTTGATTAAAGCTGCAAGAAAAAATCAAATGTCTTTGAATTGAATTTAAAAATGTAAGCTATTCCAGAGTTAGCATCACCAATTGCAATTAGCGAAGAATTTGAAAATGCTCTTAAAGCTTAAGGTCTTACACTAACTTTACAAACTACTTGATAATCACCTGTTGCTAAGTCAAATGAATAAACATTATTATCAACGCATGCAACTATCAACTTCTTAACTTTTTAATATTAAAATACCTGACCTATAGTAGAATTTTAGCAAACACCTTTTATAATAGAGAATAAATTAACAAGATTTAATAAATATTAAAAATGTAATTACTAAAATTTATTGAGTATTTGAAGGGAAAGTTTGGTTTACTTAAGTCCCAAGAATAAACAGTACCTAAATTATCTACTCCAATTAATTCTAAATTAGATGGATCTTCTAAAGAAGGAACTGCAAATGCTGTTTAGATAAGGGTTACATTAGTCTAATTAGATGTCAGATAATAAATATCTTTTGTAGTAGATTAGCAATTAACTAATGCGAACAAATAATTATTAGATTTTGATTTGCCAGGGAAAGATAGTGCAACATATATTTTACCATTTAAATAGAAAGGGTCTAAATTCGAGTTAATAGTTGACCACTTTAGACTATATAATTTAGTGATATCTATTATCTTTTAATAATTATAGTTGAAATATCTCAAAAAAAAGAGTAAATATGCATTTAATTACTTATTCAGTTTAGTTTAAAGGGTAAATAGGGAAGGTAAATATTAAACTTTTTGTAGAAGAATCACCGCTTTTCATAAAGTACCAATCAAATGTATTCTTTACTTAGTAAAAGTTACCAACACTTTAGTAAACCTTTTAACTTAACTTAGGCTTTTAAGTGTTTACATCATATGTTCCAAAATTTCCTCTATCATAAAGTAAAATTTAATTATCTCTCAAAAGAATAAACCTATCTTTCTATCCTGGCTGTTGCCTGATGAATTTTTTACTATAATTATCCCCATAAAAATCTGAAAAAACAAAATTATTTGAATATATAATGTCATAAAATAAGAATATTACAAAGATTATAAGTCCATTGGAATGTCTAGTAATTAAATATTGTGATATAGTAAAGTGAAGAAATAAAGAAAACACTATTTTCTTCTATGGTATACCATCTATAATAGCTTGAAATCCCATAATAGTAATAGTTATCAAGTGAAATAGAAGAAAAGTTATCATCAATTTTTATATAAACTTAGTAGATGTATTTTATTTCCCCAAGCCAAAGACAAGGATAGTACTATCCATCATATAATTGATTTACAAATTATATATTTTGAAGGTAGTCGTTGTATTAACCATCATATAAATCTTTTTTAAAAATGATTAAGTATTTTATATTTTTATTGAATCGTTTTAGAATGAATAGTTTCTATTTAATTTTTTTTGAATAAGTAAAATTATTTCAAATAACTTTAATTAAATTATTTTCTAAAAAAATTAAGATTGCTAAATGGAATTATTTTCTTTTAATAATCATACAAATAATAATTAATTAGTATTAATTTTTTTTAGATTCTTTCATTTTCAATAAAATTGTAAAAAAATAATTCTTTAAATAAATGTTTTTATAAAAAAGAAATTACAAAATAAATTGTTAGATTAAAATCTTTTCTTACTAGTAAATTATAAAAAAATTATTACTAACATTTAAAAGAGTTTAGTATTGTCCATTTACTATATCGATAATTTTAACTGCTAATACCTACATCATTTCCCCTGTTATAAAAACAATATATTCAGTTGGATGCTTATTAAATGATCTATATCTATCTCCTTCCTTTATTACTTGTGCTTTTTATAATAAAAATTTAATAATTTTATGATAATTATTTTAAAAAGTATTACAATCCTAAATATATCCATAAAATTAAAAGGTTAATTAAGTGAAGTCTATTCCCCAAGCAATAAGACCCTTATCATTTGTTGTAATAATAATTGTTTTTCCGTTTTTGAGTTAGTAAATGTCTGAATAATACTGATAACGTGGTTTATTATCTTATAAAGCGTTGAGTTAGGAAGTATTGTCCAGTATTAAGACAACCTTTTATTGCACAAAGTCAAACAATTACAATTAATTATATTTATTAGTTAAGATAATATAATTAGTGTTTTTAATAATCTAAAGTGAAGATAGATGAGGAATTGAAAAAGAGAATAGAGAATTTAAGGAGTAAGGATCTGCAAATATCAAAGTATTGCTATTTGATATGACTATTTAATCTGTTTGTGTGTTATATTACATCTCGAATATTACATAATCAGCTATTTTAATTTAAAGTGAATTAATAGATATGAACAACTTTCTTTAATTTTTAAATTAGATAGATACGTTTAATCACATTAATAACTTCTCCCGAGGAAGAAGACATGTCGTTATAGTAGACGATACTTGAATCCTGCTATTATGAGTCGAAAGTGTTAACTACTAAGACATTTGTCTTTGGAATTCTTAGATAATTCTTTACTACAAAATTTTGATCATATAATGGTTCTATTTTGAATAATAAATAATATTATTTATTAAGTCCTTTACAATTTAAAATAATATCTACTATCATAAGTTTACAAAAGAGGGCACTTTGCACATCTTTTTATTTCAAATAATATTGAAATAATAAATAAACATATTTTCAGATTCATATTGAGGATTCTTTAAAGATTTGTTTAACTTTTTATTATTTAGAGAGATTTTGATGTTGAATTGATTATACTAATAATTTATTTGTATATTTAATATTTCTTTCTTAGTGTTTGAATCCAGATTTTTTTTAATAATTCTATTTACATATGCGTATCAACTTTTTCCTCTAAAGCAAAATCTGAAAAATTAATGTTATATAATTATGTTAGTGTATTTACAGTATTGAATTATATAAATTTCAGTAATGACATTAATTTGCTTACAATTTAAAACATTATTAATATGATAAAATCACTTGATTTATATCCTAAATCAATCCCTAATAGTGGTTTAGGTTTTAGGATAAGAAAAAACATAATTTTTATGCTCAGGTATTTTAATCATATTTACAAGTATTTTGTTTCTATTTTAGGTTATGTTAAAGTTTTGACATTTTTAAAAAAAATAAAATATATTTTTGTTAGTTGTAATTAACTTAAATAGAATTTAAATAAAAATACTACATCTAAGTTATTCTAATATTTTTTATGGAAAAAATTAATTATTTTAATGAAATAGAAAATATTTTTTAAAACATTAGAAAAATAAACAATTATGTTCTTTTATTTTATATCTTAAATAGATATTTAAATACTAATAAACAATTCAATTAATTTAGTATGAATTTTTTCAGATAACTAACAAATTTTTAATTTCACTATTTGTATTAAGCATAAACCAGTGATTGATTGATTGGTTGAGTTTTTTACTTATGGAAATCTGCCACAATTTCTAAAATTTCAAATTAATTAAAATTGATAGTTAATAGCTAAATACTTTTCTGATGAGTTTTTTAAATTTCTTTAAATAATTCAGCCACGAATTGCTTCATTTTCTATTTTCACTAAATTAATTTGACCATCTCCAAACAAAACTAATTCTAATTATAGAAGCGTTAACTTTATACTTAAAATTTTTAATTTTAATTTGTAAAAGTATTAAAATAAAACTCTATTATAAAACCAATATTTAATTAATAATAATTAATTCATTCATTATTTTCCTTTTTAATTTCCCTTTTTTTTAATAAAAAAGTTATCTAAGCCTAGTTTCTTATTTAGATACTTAATTTTTTTGAAAAATCAATGTTTTTTTTAGCTTCTTAGCTAAGATGAATTAATCTTAAGTCATATCCATAAAAAATTTAGTAACATAATTTTTAATATCAATTTTTATCATGTATTTTTTAAGAAAAGCAAATATAAACAATTGATTTAGAGGTGCTCTTTACTTCACATTTTTAATTATGAGTAAATTTCATACTAATTACATATGCTTTTATTTTTCTACAAGGTCAAGTATATTATCGAATAGTAGTTTACTCAAATTAATTTATTTATCTGTTAGCAATTTCCAGAATATTCTAGAGTAGAAACAATTTGATAGTCTATCAAATATATTTAAAATAATAAATTTATTTTATATACTTGTTTTAAAAAAAAATATTACTAAAATAAAAATTATATTTTACAAAATAAACTATTATGTGTGTCATTTTTTTTTAGTTTATACAAAATTGATCGCACACAAAATTTCAATAAAAAATACAGGATAATTTTAGCTTGAAGCATTATTAAAAATTTTCCTTCAGATTTTGAAAAAACTTATTTATTATAATCAAAATATAAGTTAGTTCTGAAAGAAATCTTAAAACTAACTTTTTTTAAGAAAGATAAACTAAATATTCTAAAATAACTAATTTTTAAATTAATTGTTTTATATTTATGTCTGCCTCATAGATAAGACAAGAAACAATTATATATAAAGTGAAAGAAATACTTTTATAATTTACAAAAGGCTAAATGTAATAAATATAATTTACTTATTAAATAAAGCTAAATAGCTTAAACAGCTTCATTTTAATGTTTTTAGAAAGCTTTAAATTCAATAAATTAAATATTTAAAATAATATATACCATGTAAAGTTATATCATGTCATTTTTTTTGAAAAAATAAATTTTGAAAAATTTTTTTGGAATTTATTCAATTTTATTTTTTAAAAAATTTTATAAAAAAAATATATTTATTATTATTAACATTATAATTTCGATACGAATAACATAATCAAAATATATAAAAATCTATTTCAATCACTATTATCTTGATTTTTCATTTCTATATTTATTTAATCATCTTTTAAAATTTCATCTTCGACTTCTTTTTATAAATTTTATGCATTACTCTCTAAACTAGATTCTTGGAGAGAATCCTAGTCATCAAATTTAAATAAATTATTATCTGAGTTTTCTTTGTTATGGATGGCTTTTGTTTATTAAAAAATGATTAATATCATTATTTTTTTTTATTTAATACCTAAATTAGTAAAAGCTTCTTGATTATTATATTATCTTCCAGTGTCTTATTCCTAATCTTCCACTTGAGTTACAAATTTTAAAGTACCTTAAAGCTTGACTTCTTATTTTGACTAATCAGGATTTCCTTCATCTAGTTCTTATAACTCTTAAGCTTCTTAACTATTACAAAGCCCAAATTATTTAGCTAAAGAATTATAAAAAATATTAAATAAAATATGATTTCTTAATCAATTTTTTACCTTTCTACTCATTTGTTTCACTAATAATATTTTGATTATTGTTTTCTATATTCACTTAATCTACTTTTGAAGGTTCATTAATTGCCTCTATATAAAATTTACTTTTAGGCTTCTCCTAGTTACTATTGAAGGACTATTCTGTATAAAATCTAATTAAATTATCATCAGAGTCTTGTTTTTATTGGATAACTATTCATTTTTAATAAAATATTTCATAAAAATTTAACTATTCCTATTTAATTAATACCTAAATTAGTTAAAGTTTCTTGATAGTCAATTTATTTTTTACAGTTATTATCTTCTTCTTTAGCTATGAATTTTAATGTGCCACAGAATTGGGTGTCTGATATTTATTGTTTGGGATTTTCTTCATCTTGGTTTTATTGTTTTTCTTCATTTTCTTAGCTTTTATCAAAAAGATGCCCATATTGTTTAACTTAAGAATAAAAAAAATTTATTAAATAAAGCTTGTATTTTGAATTATTTTATTTTACCTAATCTTTGCTCATAAATTTCCATCACAAGCTTCTTCTTTTACTCACTATCTAAATTTGCAAATTTTTTCAACAATGTTAAGTACTTTTACTTGATTTCAGGATCCATTTTTTTCTTTTGATTTTCTTCTTCTTTTACAAACTTTTTGAAGCATGATATTTTTGATGAGAGAGTTTTCAATAATTGTTTCAAGTTGTCTTTAATTTTTGGCATATAGCCACCAACAATTTTATGTAAAATTTTTACAATAAACCAAACATTAATAATAACTATAAGAGCCAAAGAAATATAGACAAAGTAAAAATATGGATTTTAGTACATAAATAGACCAAGTAGAACTGTTAATGCGCAAACATGGGTAGAATTAACATCTATTTCATTTACATCTTATTCTTAATATGGCTTAATTATCATTGAAAGCAAGCCATAAACAGTAATAACTACAAATACTAGAACTGCCTTTGTGCTTATGCTTTGAGAATAAAAGTTTAATGCAAGGATAATAGCTAATTTCTCAGCCATTTTAACAAATTCCCAATAAAACGCATAATTTTCATATTCTTTGTAAAGAAAACCATATTTAAGCTTCACATCTATTTCCTCTAAATTATCTCTGTTTTTTCTTAAAGACATAAAAAGAATTACAGGTAGAATTAAAACCCATATTAATAGCATAGGAATTACTAAGACTAAGGCATAAAAATAGTGTTCTCTATTATAACACACAAATGAGACATTTGACAAAATATATTTGGTATCGCCGATTTATCTACATGACAATAGAGCAATAATCTAAGCAACTAAATCTGGCTGTACATAGATAATTAAAAACATTATAGCTGTAGCTAATATATACCAAGGGAATTTATTATCATTGTTACTATTTTTAGCTTTTAGTTTTTTAATTATGTAATACATGCCCATACAAATTAAAAATAGACTCATGTAAATAAATGGAATTAATATCGAAAACAAAAGTCTCATATAGATTATTGGCATAGAAGAGTTCATCTCTTACAAAGCACAGTCTAAAGAATTCATAGTTTATTTTAATGGCTACCCTACTGATTAAGGGAACTCAAAAATACCTTTATAATTAATATTTTGTCAAATAAATAAAATAAGTTTGTAAAAAATAAAATAATATAAAACATAAGTAAAAGAAGATAAATGAAATATTTACCTGAAGGAATGCTGAGATTGAATGTAGCAATAGATCCAACAATTTAAACGTAATTTGTTAGCATCTTTATGTATACGCCTGATTTTTCTTCATCAGTCCTAATAACTTGCATTTTTTATTGTTTTTCTTAAATTTCGTTAAGAGAATATTTAGTTATTGTTTTTTGATGGTTTATAGTGTTAAAAGACTACATATTTATTTAGTGAAGTGAAGTTTATCTTCTTGATTGATTTTTAACTATTGATTTCCTTTTAAAATGTTTTTATATAGTAAGGATAGCTACTCTTTCTTTTAACATCTCCACATCGCCTTTTATTGCAAGACTCATAGATATCAAAGTCCAAACTGTCATTAAAACAACAATCCATATATTTCCTTTGATCTAATCACATCTAGTACATTAAAATTTAGCTGATTTTGCAAAAGAAGTTCCCCAGTGCTATCCATAAATCTTTAATTATAAAAAAGAAAAAATTTTTATACTCAATTAAAATATATTTTTAGTAATTTACATCACATTCTTCGCAGAGTGCTCCTATATGACCTTCATAACAAATATTGTCTCCATAATCCCCTCCAGCACAATTATCTGGTAAATTTGAGCAGCTTAAAATCAAACTACTAACATTTGATTTGCGCCAATAACCTTGGTTAGTGATTATATTTGCTCCTCCATTACAACTCGCTCCTGAAGGACAAGCTTAGCAATTTTCTACATTAAAGGAATAAAAATTAGCTGGACATATTTAGCATTCAGTGACTTATGCAAGTTAAGTAATCTACTCTCCAGGACCACATAGCCTGAAATTAACAAAAATGTTAAAAGTATAGTTTTGAACAAAGTTCGCTTGTTTACTATCAATACCATAAATTTATTTAGAACTAAATTATAATGATGCAGAAGAACCTGGTTTTCCTATCAATGTAATGTTTTCAAACCTAAAGGTTTTAATTTTTGGATCAAAGCTTACTTAAACATTACCATCAATCGAATACTGATTTAAATTAGCAGTTTTTGGATCAAAAGCCACACTTATTTTGTAAGTATCATACTCATCTTATGTGACAGGGTATATAACTTCGTTTTTATCATTTAAAAACAAAAATTAAATGTTTGTTAAATTGGCGCCACTTCTAAAATTGTTAATAGTAATTTAGTTTTTATCTACTTTTCCATTATTTATTGATAGGAATTCATCAATATTACTTATTCTTAGCTTTGAAGGATATGAAATATTATCATTTCCAAACACAGTTCCTTTGTTGCTTGAAATAACATTATTTATCTAATCATTAACAGATATGTTTTGTTAGAAAATACCACCTCCTATGCTTGCAAAATTATGAATAATTTTAGAATCAGCTATAGATATACTTTGCAAAGGAGAATTCATAACATCTGAGTCAATGTAAATAGCTCCGCCTCTATTTTTGCATGAATTATTATCAAAAACACTGCTTGTTATAGAAAGACTAAATTTCTATATAATAATTTTAAAAATATTTGTGAAAAGTGTAAAAAAAATAATTTGAAAATTTACATCTTTTTATAAAGCTTTCATATAGATAGCACCTCCATCATTTTATGATTTACAGTTTACAAACTTAGTATTGGAAATAATATTTGAGCTGTTCATTCCTTAAGCATATAAAGCTCCTCCAAATGAAGACTTTTTAAAATAAATAAAATTTAAAAAAATACAGAAATATAACATATTTACATTGATGTTTTGGAATGAAGTATCATCCAGTGTTATAGTGCTTTATAAAAGTTGAATAGCTCCACCATTACAGTTAGAATTACAAATTGTGTCAATAAAGGAACTCTTAGTCTTAATACTGACTGATGATTGTTAAAAAATTATTAAGGATGCTCCATAAGGGTCAGGACTAGAGTAAGAACTTTGTTATATAATTCTATTACTAGATAAAGCTTATGACACATTTTTAAATGAAATATGTTCAAATTGAACATTGCTTTAGAGAGCATATATTGCACAGCCACTAAATAAGCTATCTTCAAATTTTGTGTCCTAGATAGTAATGTTAGATAAAGTTGAGCTTATGAGAAGAGGAGAAAGTGAACTAGAGGATTAGATTTTAATGTTAGAAAACGTGCATCCTAAAATTTTTAATGACGATTTAAATAAATTAGCTATAGTTGCTTATTATTGTAGCCCTTTAAATTTAGTTAAGTAGAGTTATTATGGTAATGAATTAGAGTTAAATTGTTCAGAGATAATAGTAGGGATTTAATTGAATTATAGAATTGTATTTGAGGTATCTATAAAATAGTTGTCTGTAACACCATAAACATTTTTTATAAATCCTCCTTAGAATGATATTTTATTTAAAACGCTACTTTTAACTATTGAATACTTCCTAAATGTTAAACATATTAAAATATTTTAAATCAAAACGATATTAATGATATAAAAATTATTACTCTTATCCAATGGTAGAAGCTGACACTGACTAAGTATAGATATTACTAAATTAGCAGTTTTAGCAGTTAAATTAGAGCTATTAACCGCTAGAATCTATATAAATGGCACCACCATCTTAATCAGCATAACCTTCACTAAAAATTGAGTCTGAGATGTTAACTTAAAAGATTTAATCGAAAGATATCATATAAATAAAAGCTCCTTTAATTGCTGTTGCTTAACTAAAACTCGACTTTAAAATATTAAGAGTTTATGCCTTTACATTCAGCATAGCACCATATGAATTAAATAAAGGCAAAGCCTAATTTAATGAAAATGTGGCGTTATTAAATTAAACTGTGTCTAGAGTGAGTTAACTTGCTTAAATAAAAATTAAGCCATATTAGGAATTGCTATAAGAGTTATAAAATTATGAATTTTTTATAAGTACATTTCCTACATAATTTTAAATCCACAATGCTGAAGTAGAATAAGTCAAAGTAAATGGAATGCTTTTCAATGTGATATTCTAAAATAAGCAAGTATCGAAAGCTATTTCAATTTTATAACTACTTTATACTTGAATTGGTATTGCTTCAGTATTAACTCCATTCTAAAATAAATATAGATTTTCAAACACACCTTTTGTAATACTTAAATTAGCAGATTCAATTTTGCTATTTTCCATCAATAATAAGCTTGTATCTTAAGCTTTTTTATTAATTATTTGTATTTAAGTTATATTTGCTGAAGTAAATTCATTCAATTGAAGACAACCATAGGTTTACTGGTTAGGTATTTTGGCTAAATATGCGTCATCATTTACACAGTTAAAGCTGATTAAATCAAAATTGTTTACAAATTAAAAAAATCCAAACTAAATATCATAGTGGTTGATTAGTTTAATGTTTTGAGCTTTTATTTTTGCTATTTTATTTGTTTGGAAATATGAAGCTCTCACTTAATCTAGTTTACTAGGTTTTATTAGGGTATTATTATTGAATTAAATATTACTTAAGTCCAATTCATGACTTGGAATAGCCTTCATAGAATACAAAGCATTCAAAAATATAAAAGCAGTTCTCGCTTGGAAGAAGTTATCATTAAGATATATATCTTAAAAAGAAAAAACTTAATTAGTCTAATCGATACTGGAGACAACAGAAAAAATTATTTTTTTGCAAAAAGTATTATTGTTGACTTTTATATTCGATACATTAAAGTATCCTGCAGAAAAGAGAGCAGATATATTTTCAGTACTTTATGTTCCACTGCCACTAGTATATGGAGAACAAATATTATTTGATAGAGTAACATTTGATACAGTAACTTTTAGATCAGATTCTTATTTTAATATACTAAAGCTTTCTCCAAGAGTGCAGTCAGTTAAGGTGAAATTATTAAATAAAACCTAAACAATTTTAATAAATAAAAATATTATTTTATATTTCAATATTTTAATATAAAGCTTACACTAGTTACATTAAAGTATTACAGTATTGATTAGTGGTTAGTAAAATTTGCACCAGATATTTGATAGTTTAAAACATTTAAAGTACTACTGACAGAATAAATAGACTAACAACTTTTAGATTTAGAGGTTGGAGAATAGAGGTAAAGCTGTATGTTATTGATAAAAACATTACTCTCTATATTAGAAAACTAAAGACCACAATCATATGTTTCATCATCTAATCCAAAATAGATTATAATGTCATAAAATCCCACTTAATTGTAGTTTTTAAATGATAAAAGATTTTGATACTATAACATAGCATATGATCCTGTCACTGTACTTTTGAAATTCAATGAAATTATACTATTAAAATCGAAATTCATCAATCTTGGGTTAAGATTTAATATTTAATTTGGAGTTACTAAGATATCAACAAACATGTTAGAAACTCCACTAACTACTTATTTATAATATTATGCCTAATTTAATAACATAAACAAAATTAGTAAATTTATAATTTACGATATTGTTTAATAATTTATGTTGAGAAATGAAAAAAATATTTTATAATTTGTGAAGTCTTAAATTAAATTAAAAATACTTTAATGAATTTATAAATTTTGAATTTGGTTTTTGTTTTAAAAGTAAAAAAATAATTTTTAATAAAAATGAAAAAGGTTATTAAGATAATAACCAAATTACTTTAATCATTGCAGTCAAGAAATTATTTGATGTTGTAAATGGTTATTCTTGTGTTCCAACACCATAAACACCTTAAGAGTCATACTTATCACTAGCAATAAAATTATATTACTGAGTACATTAAGTACATAGGTTAGAATCTTATAGACAATCATTTAGCGAATAGAATAAATTGCTGAAAGTATATTGAACCCATATTGTATTGTCATTCAGCATTTCTATATATATGATTGAATCTTATATTTTAGATGACTATAATTTCAAAAATAAATCAAATTATTTAGATGTTATGTTAAATTTGAAGATATAAGCAACACCACTGTTAAAATCTCCAACAGCAACTATGTTTTGTTTTGAAAAAGCTTTAAGTGCATAAGGTTATTAACTCATTTAAGCTAAAAACCAAGAGTCTCCTGTTGTATAATCTAAAGAGTAAACTTTATTATCATCGCAAGATATTATTAGTCTCTTAATTTGATTGTAGTGGAATATATCTCCAATTAAAGAATTTTTGCAAAAACCTAGTTAATAAAAGGAATTTTTAATTAACATTAAGAAATAATATTTAATATTTCAAATTAATTAATTAATAAAGGGTAAAGTAGAATTTTTGTAAGAAACTTAATAAATATTTTACTAAAATCTTTGCTAAATTTAAACGGAAAATTATTTTTGCTTAAATCCCAAGAATAAACTGTTCCAAGATTATCAACTCCTATCAATTCTAAATTATTTTAGTTTTCTAAAGAAGCTACAATAAATGCTGTCTACTTCGCACTATCGTCTGGTTTATCTGATTTGAGTAAGTATTGGCTTTTCTATTATGAAGTACAGTCTATCACCATAAATAAATAATTTAAGGTGCTAGGTTTTTTAGGAAAAGCGAAGGCTACCAAATAGGAGTTATTAAAATAAAAAGGATCTAGATTTAAATTAATGTCCTACCAATTTAACCCATAAAGTGAGGTAATATCAAGAATCTATGATTTAAATGAATAAATTATATATCTCTAAATAAATAAATATATATTAAGTTTACTGAACCATTATTGTTAATAGGATATATAGATAGCACAAAGATTTTACTGTTAGAGCCATCTCCTCCGCTTTTTATAAAGTAATTATCGAATATATTTTTTATTTTGTAAAAGCTTCCATAATTCTATCTCACGTTCCCAGATAAATCGTTCTTCTAATTTTAAGAAGATTATCCGAAATTTCCTTTATCATATAATTTTATTTTATTGGCAGATAAAAGAATAAATTAATCTATTTATCCTTGCTGCTGTCTTATAAATTTTCTAGAATAAAGATCACCATAAAAATCTAAATATCAAAAAATGAAAGATTAGTTATAAAAATTAAAACAAAAGATTAATTAATTACATAGATTGTTAGTAGAATTTTTTGCCTGATAATCAAATTTTGTGACATAATCTCCAGATGAAATATAAAAGGCATTATTTTCTTATATTTAATACCATCTACCCTAGGTGGTGACTGTTGAATTTTCTATTTTTCCAAAAAGGATTTGTGATGCATCAGAATTTTCTTACAATTATATATTATAAATATTGTTTAAGGAGCCAACCAAAAGGATAGGCTATTAAGCATTATTTATCTTTACTATAGTATATCTTAAGTTAGATATAGGGTCACTTTTGGCAATATTTGTCAAACCTAACATTTTAAAGATAAAATTACATATTTTAATACATTACTACAATAGTTGTTTATTAGCCTTTTTTGGCTTTGAAGTTAAAAAGAAATCAAATTTTTAAATAATATTACTTCCCGGATTTATTGATGTAAATTGATTTTTCGTAATATCACTAACTTTAACTATTATCAGCTCAAGATTCTATCCACCAATAAAGAATACATCCTAAATCGGATGTTTAACGTAGCATCTGTTAACATCGCCTTACTTAGTAACTATTGCTAATATTTGAAAAAAAATTATAAAATTATACTCTTTAAAGAATAATAATAATTCCTACATTATTAGATATATCCATTATACTGATAGGTTAAATTAATTAGATCTATAGACCATGTAATAATTCCCATATCATTTGATGTTAATATTATTGTCTTGCCATTTGAAAGAGTATAAAAATCTGAAAAATATTATACCAGTTTTGCATTATTAGGAAACGTTGTTAGTTTCTTTGAATTATCCATTGTAATTAATAGTTTTTATTGCATGAAATCATATATTAATAATGTGTTATACTAATTTGTTAGCATAATATAATTTGTCTCATCAATCAAGGAGATCTATTATATATTTGGATAAGGAAAGGAAGATATAGCTTTTAAAGTATAAGGATCTGCGAAAATTAAATTATCATTGTTGATGACCATAATCTGTTCTAGCTGTGCATTATATTACATATTAATGATCACAAAATTAGCTATATTTGCAGAAAAAGATTAGTATTTATTTTATAAATAAGTAGAATTACGCTTAATAACATTGATGATTTCTCCTGAAGAGGATGATAAATCATTATAGTAGACTATACTGGAGTCGTTGTTGTTTTTATAAATAGTGTTAATTACCAATATATTTGTTTTAGGTATTCTCAAAAAGTTTAGAACAGTGTAATTTTGATTAAGCATCGGGTCTTAATTATTAGAAAATGAAACATATTAAGGTAAATATAATAAATAAACTCATTAAAATTAGATACTATGGTAAGTTTGGAGTAAGGGGCATTTTTGGCTTAGTATTATCTTAAAAATGTTTAGGGTAAATATTAAGGAAAATATTATTTACATCGATCTCATTTTTTGTATGCTTTAAGAATGCGTTTGGTTATTTTTTGATTGAAAATCAATTGCAAGAAAATCTACAAATTGATTATATTAATTATATTGATATATCAATTACTTAATTATGTGTCTTAGCCCATCTTTTCTAAAAATTGAAAAAGAGTAACTAAACCTGAATTTATTAAAATTTACATTCAACCATTATTCATAATGTTAAGTAAATTAAATATTTTTCTACAATACGATTGAAAGACTTATAGCAAGCAACTTTGTTAGCCAAGTTTATCTTTTTAATATTTTATCCTGAGATACTTTCCTTCTCTTGATAATTTTACTGTTTCTGAATTTATGTTTTTTTTGAAAAAAATAAATCTGATTAATAAAGTAAGCAAACATTCTTATTTACCATATAGAGTAAAGAGAAAAGTAAATTTAATTTTAAGAGAAATGTTATTTTATCTATTCAAAAATCTTTTTGATGCTTTTGGTATTTATATTATATTTTTTAAATGATAATTAAATTTATTAAATAGTAATCAGAATTTAAATAAACATCATAATAATTAAAATAATTATCTTACACCATATAAAATCAATGAATTTAAGAAATTTTATTTCAAACAAGAAATTTACTAAATTAATAATTGATTTATAGGAAAAATTATACCATGAAATTAAATTATTTCTTTAAAATCCATTCTCTTGTTTTGATTATTTTGTTGTGAAAAAAAAAATATTTGAACATAAATAAGGTTTTTTGCTTTTTCAAGTACTAAATTAACTTTTATTCATGTAAAAAAATATGATGTTTTGGACTTTTGTATCTACAAAATGAAGAAAATTAAAATCAGTTAATAAATATCTGATTAGATTCATTTGTGTAAATTTAATCTCTGCCCCTATATAAAATACAATTTTCTAGCTGAAACTTGAAAAAAAATTGTAGTAAAAATAGAGTAAAATATAGATATTTTTTAAATAAATTTCTCAAATAAAATATTTTGATAAAAGTAAATTAATTTTATATTTAAAACTAATAATGAAAGAAAATATTAAATTGAAAAAAAAATTCCTACTAAATTAGATATTAGAGTAAGCACACATCAGGTTTTTTGAGTACTCAAAATCATTGATCTTATTATTTACAAGTTACAAATAAGAATGAGTAATGAAAAATAAATGAGAAGCAAAGTAGAATATTATATTTAAAAAAATCAAATTCGTTTTAAATTAACTAATTTTTCTATCAAAGCTGATAAGTATTGATTGTAGAAAAAAAAACTAAATATCTCCATCGCTATTTGCAATATACAGAAGATTAAAGAATTTTAAAATCCCTGTTAAAACAAACCATATTTAAACTTTACTTTAGAAATTTATATTTGCAAAATTATATTTAACATGAAAATAAACTTAAACTTAAAAAGCTTTTTAAATAATTTAATTCATAATATGAAATTGCTATGTTTTTGAATTTTATCATTATTAAATTGATCAAATTTTTATAGAATATTTAAAATAACTGTTTCATTTTTAAATCACTCCCTCAAATATTTTTTCAATTTAAATGAAAATGTTAATAGTCATTTTAATTTTGAAAACTTCTAAATTCTTAAAAGGAAAGTTTCAGTTAATTTAAATAAAAGGTTGATAAATAAATAAATCAATCAGTAAATTTTTTAATTAATAAAATAGATATGCATATTTTTATATATTATTTATCATATTAGTTAATACCAAAAATCTTAATATCTTTGTTCATAAATTTAGATTAAATGAAATATAAGAATAAGGGTTTGGAAATAAGCATAAAAAATGATAATTAGTCATTTCATTTCTGATGATAAATATATAAAATTTAAACACTAAATTATTATCATAGAGCATAAATTATATTTTGAAAAAAGATAAAAAAATAAGTAAAGTAAAATATTTTATAGATTGAGTGTATGTGTGTTTTTTTTTTTAATCATAAAATATATATCCAATTGCAAAAATATTGTAAAATATGAAGGATTTATAATTAATTATTATATTTCAATCAATCACGAGGAAGAGCTACATCTGCATCAGCTAACAGATAAAATAAAGAAGCTATACCAACGACGTTTTCATCCATTTATTCAGGATCCATAACGCTCATAGAGTCACCTGCTGAGTGATGGAATGTGAAGTAGTAATCATTTGTTGGAGTATCTTGTCCAATATTTCTAACCATTGGAACTCCATAGTCTCCAATATATCCACTATCAACCATTTCACCTTCACCATTTAAGACTTCAGTGATGTTGTAAATAGGCTATTAAATTTTTAATAAGATTAGATTTGCTGATAAATACTTTTAAATTGATTTACCTTAAAGTAGGTTGAAACTAAATCTTAGAAATAATTGAATCCATTTTAACCTCCTGAGAAACCCCAAGCTACAGGAGTTCTAGATCCAAGGTCACTTTCGAAGGCAACAACGTGGTTGTCCATTTCGTCTTTGTGGTCTCTTGCATATTAACTAGCACCACTTAAAGCTCCACCATATTCCTCACCGCTCCATGCAATAAAACGGATAGTTCTTTTAGGGGTAAGTCCACTCTTGGCAATTAATCTAAGAGCTTCGTAACAAGTAACAAAACCACCACCATCATCGTTAGCACCAGTTTGGCTGCCTACATCCCAACTATCAGTATGACCACCTATTTTAATAAAAGTTTTAATAAAATGATTTCTCAGATATTACTAGTCTAAATACCTAAAACGAGAATCTTTTCAGGATAAACTGAACCTCTAAGCTCAGCAATCACATTGAATGAGTTAGCGTTAGGAACATTCCAACTTTCCATGTAAAGATTTAATCTAATTCTTTAACCTCTTTCATACATTCTTAAGAACATATCAGCATCTTCAACAGCGATTGCAGCAGCAGGAATTTATGTAACATTGGCAGCATAGCTCATACTACCAGTGTGAGGAGATTCAATACTAAAAGGGGTGACACTTCTAACTAAGGCTGCAACGGCTCCTAATTTAGCAGCTTCAATAGCTCCACTGCCTCTGTAAGCAACTGTTGTTTCATAGTCGACCCTAAATATAGCATTTATAGGAAAATATTAAAATATTATCTTATTGAATCTATTAGTTATTAAATTACCATGGAACAGAATAGATAACTATTTTTCCTGGTACGAGATGTGCTTTAGCTTGTAAATCATCAAAAGAAGTAACTACAACGGCATCAGCTGTGACATTTCCACCAACACTTCTACCAAGACCTATCATCTTAAGTTTTTGGGGGAAAGGACGAGGTTCAAAGAGAGTAAGAGATTCTTAACCTCTAACCCACTTAGTGAAATTTTTAACAGGTTCAAGTCTTACATCAATACCATCTTCTTGAATTTGCTTGGCTAAATCTTAAATGGCAAGTTCAAGAGATTAAGAACCCTGGTATATTAAAAATATAATTATTAATTATAAAAATACGAACTATCAATTAATAATTTTTGATATTTAAGAATACAGTATTGTATTAAATTTTTGATTTAAATGAAATTTCTTTTGTATTGTCCAATTTATTTTTTAAAAACAATAAATAAATAATATGCGAGCTAACTTTATTTTGATTTGGAAATATCAAATGCTTAATTTCAACAAAATAAAAAATGATTTTAATTAATAATTTATCTGAATTTTTATTTTAATTTATAGTATTACCCATAAACGAGATCCATAAGTATCAACCAAATAAGCCAATCTTTTATATGCTGAATGATGGAATTCACTTGTTGGATCTTCTACAGTCCCCTTTAATTTTTATAAGATTTGTTGGTTTCTATAAATATCAAATTGTTTCTGTCTAATATCTGAGTATCTTGCTAAAGACCCAGAAATAGCCAAAGCCAGAATGCAAAAAACTAAGAATTTGCTTGTCATTTAATGAGAGCAATTACTACTTCTCTTAATTTTTTACAAAATAAGATATCTATCTTCTTTTTTTTAATTCTTTGATAATTGACTAAGAGTAATTAATCTTTCAATATGAATTAAGAAAAGAAAAAAGAATATCTACAGAACAAATTAACATATAGATACAATGATAAAAAATTTAATGTTTCTGTAAGTCTTTAGAAATAAATGATTAAAAAGATGTTCAGAATTCAAATTAATCTTCATCAAATATTTCTTTTATAAACTAAAAAAGCTTCTTTTGTTTATCTCAATTTTCATAGATTCTTTAAAGTTTTTGCTTAAATTAAAGCTAACCAATCAATAAATGAATCATTCATTAAAGTTAAGAATATCTTTTGAAATTCACATTAAATCATTTATTTGCCATTTTATTTACAAAAGTAGATTATTATTTTATTAATATATTTTACACTTATTTTATAAGTAAAAAAATAATTAACTCTTTAAACCTTCTACTTCTCATACAAAAAAATCAAAAAAAGCTTTCTTTATTTATTTTGATCTTCATAGATTTAAAAGAGTGTTGCTTAAATTTAAGCTATTTACTTAGTTGCCATTTATTTATTCAAAACATATTTGAAATAGTATTATTTTATATATATTTAGTCTTATAAAGAATATCAAAAAAATGAGCTTTAATCTTTTGATATAAATAATAAGCAATCATATAACTCTCTGAATAATCAATTAAAAAAATATTATTCAATCATTTCCTAAAATCTAAGAAAGAAAGAAAGTTTGGATTAAAATAAATAATAATTAATTTATTTTATTTTTAGATGATTTAATTGAAAAAACGAATACAATTTTTAAAGTAAACGATTGTAATGTAAACGTGAAGATATCTATCTTTATAATTATAGCAATCAAATATTTTATTAATTTTTAAAGAGAAATAATGTAATTAAATTTATATTTTATAATTTGTAATTGTTCAAGACAGAGCTGAGTTTATTGAGTTATTCAAAATATTTTCTTAATTTATATTTTAATCAACTTTAATCTGGGTTATTAGGAGTATTTGTCTAGGATTAAGCACTTAATTGCTTTTAGCTTTAAAAGTACTTTATTGCTTTGAGAGTGTTAACTGAAAAGAAACCACTTGATTCTTCAGAATGTCTCGATTTCATGTCAGCCTCTTGAAGAGTTTTTTAATCTATTTTAATTTATATAATGCAAGTTAATATACTGAATTAATCATTAAAAATATGAGTTTAATTACCATAATCTTATTTGTTCTATTGTTAACTATGACTTTTATTTGAATAATTTAAATCTAGCTTTTATTATGTAATTAATTAGTTTCTCGCAGTTGTATTTGGTGCTATATTTTCGTTGTTTAAATGATCATTTTAAGATAATATTAAGCTAACTTATTAATTTTCATACTTGAATATATGTCCATGTTATGAAACTAATATTTTTAACAATAAATTTATTAGTATTTATTATTTGCAATTAAAATTTTACTTAATTCAGATTCCATAATCCTTAAGAAGAATTACTTTTTTTATTGTGGATTCATGTCCAAATATTTGCGAAATAAGCCTTATATTTTACTTTTAAGATTAGGATTTATTTGTCTATTTTCTTTAAAATTGAATTGAAGCTTTTAAAAAATCGGAAACTTCTCAGATAATTTTTGTATGTAGTGCTTAAGCTTAATTCTTATTTTTATTAAGTAGATTTTAATAATTCTATTTAGGATCTTACAAGTGAGCCATAGATTTATTATTATGATCAAACCAAATGAGAAATAAATATAATATTTAAAAGGATTTTTATAAAGAAATATGCCAATTAAAACAGTGACTGCACAGACATTTGTAGAATTGACATCTATTTCATTTATTTAGTTCTCTTTGTAAGGATGTATTCTCGTTGAAATAATACCATAAATCATTATAATTATGTAAACGAGAATACCTTTTACAACAATTTCTTGAGAATAAAAGTTAAGAACAAGTATAATAGCTATTTTTTAAAACATTTTTACAAACTCCCAATAAAAAGCTTGATTTTTGTACTCCTTATATAGAAAGCCAAATTTTAGTTGGGCATTAATTGATTCTAACTTTTATTTGTTTCTCACTAAAATAACAAATAGTGTTACTGGTAATATAATTACCCATAATAGAAGCAGAGGGAACATGAGTACTAAAGTATAATACTTGTGCTCTTCAGTGTAACATTAAAAAGAGACATTCGATAATATATAATTAGTATCTCCAATAGTTCTGCAGGACATTAAAGCTATTATTTAGGCTACAAGATCAGGCTACATGTAGATAATTAAAAATATAGCTGAGGTGGATACAACATACCATCCAAATTTCTTTTCTTTTCTGATGCAGTGCAGTAAAAGGATACCCAAAAGGAAAATTATCATGTAAAAAATAGGAAAAAGCATAGAAAAAATCAATCTTAAATAAATAATAGGTATGTCAATATCTGTTTTTCTGATAATACAATCAAATTGTACTTGAATTTGTTTCGTTGGTGATCCCACTGTTTGGGGAAACTCAAAGATTCCTATTTTTAGAATTATTTTAAATAAATTAAAAAAATATTGGTCGGTCTTTTAATTGATATATTTATTTATTAATTTATTTTACCTTATGGAATGGATAAATTGAATGTTGCGATGGAGCTGACAATTTAAATGTAATTAGTAAACAGCTTTATATACACACCAGATTTATCGTTGACTTAATTCTTCTCGTTTAAGTTTGACGATAAGGTTAGAGAAGATTAGTTTCTTTAGTATGACTTAAACCTGATCTGCCTTTGTATTGCAAGTGCAGCCACACTCTTTTTAAGTTAATCCATGTTTCCTTTAATTGCTAAAGACATAGATATCAAAGTCCAAATTATAGATAATAGCGACAACCAAATATTATACTTCATTTCGCTGCATCTTATACATTAGTATTTACCTGATTTTGCAAAATAATCACCCCATACATCTCCTTATAACTTTTTCAATAAAATTTTAAGAATTAATTGTTAAACATTAAATTAAATAATTTAAATAAATATTTTATAGATAAAATCTAACTAATATATTTTTATTTAATTGCTGTTATCATATAACTGTTTATTTTTAGATGCTTGTTATTTAAAACCATTTTCAATTTATGAAATTAATTAAAAAAAATTTGTTTCTAAATTTTTACATCACACTCTTCGCAAAGAGCCCCAATGTGCCCTTCATAGCAAGATTCATTCCCGTATGATCCACCTTTACAATTCGCTAGAAGATTATAGCATTTCAAAACGTCCTCACTATCTTATGACCTTCTCCAATAACCTTCTTTTGTAATGAGACTGCTACCGCCTTAACAGATGGCTCCTTCAAGACATTCCTAGCATCCTTTAGAAGTTGATAATGAATAGGTTCCAGGTTCACATATATTGCACTAAACAATATTGTTAAAGGTATTTTTTTCCTCTCCTTACATACATTCTCTAAAACTAATTTCTATATTATAAGAGTAATCTTGAATGTAAGTGTTAGTTGTTTAACTTAAAGTGTAAATATTATTAGATCTAAATTATATAGAAGCAAGCTGTCCAGGTTTCCCAAAAATTTTAAGATCTTTGAATTTAAAGGATTTGCTATTTTAGTCATAATATATTTATTGTTCTCCTTGTATATTTAAACTACTTTCAGTTGAATTCAATGCTTTGATTTTTACCTCAATATTCCAATTATCTATTTCATTTTATGAGACAGGAACCATTTTTTCTTATTTTTAATTCTAAAACTCGAAAACGATTTCTTCAATTGATGCTCCACTTCTAAAATTTTCAATCAGAATATTCCCTTTTTCTAGCTTAGCAGAAGAAAATTTCTATAGAAATTACTATTCATCCACTATTTTTAAATTTGTTGGGTATGAAATAATGTCCTTTCCATAGTATACAAATTTATTATCTGAGAATATATTTTATCCAAGCATTTAAGGATTCATATTTATTTAATAAATAGCTCCACCTACTAATGCTTTATTGCTTATAAATTAAGAATTGCTAATTTAAAAAATTTAATCCTATGGATTTTGTTTTTATGATTATACGAATATAGCTCCTCCTCTACCTTCTTCAGATTCGTTTGATATAAACTAAACTTACTCCATCTAGAGATTGAATAATTCCTGATTTAAAATAAAAAGCTTCAATTAAAATGCATTTGATAAAAAATTTTCTTACATCATCTTACTAGAATAGCAAAAACAAAGAACCTCCATTGTACTTAGCTTTGCAATTTTAGAATATAACTTATTTCATAGTATTTTGATCCTTTGAAATCCCTGACACAAAAAAACTACCACCAAAACTTGCCTATGAAAATAAAGTTATTATTTTTAGTCAAAAAACAAAATTTTATAAAATTTAATTTATATAAAAAACTCTATTCTATTTATTTTTAATTTAAGTTTAAGCTATTTGAATTAAAAGTTGCTCATTTAATTACATAGGTTAAATTAAAATTATTGTTGTATTATTAATATAGCAACAAGAAAGTAATTATATTGAAATAATTTCTTGTATTTATTTGTATTTAAGAAAAGTAGGAATAAAAAACAAGAGTTATTTTTACTTAAACAAAAGTAAAGAGTGAGCCTGAAATTTCAAATTTTGATTTAATCAGCTGAAATGCACCTCCATTACAGTTATTAGTGCACTTGATATCTTTAAATAAACTATTTCCTGTTACTTTAAGATTACCACTATTTAAAAGTATCATAGAACTAGATTTATTAGATGGTTTTTAATCTGCAATCAGATTTTAAATCAATCTTGAGCCCTCTTCATATTAATGTATTGATTCAAATTAGGTATTTTCCACTAGTATCTACGATGTTTCTGCTGCAAATATTAAGTAGTGGCTAAATATGCAGTTTTTTATTTATGCATTAAAAAAATTAATTTATGATGAAATTGACGATATAAGCAATGGTGTATCGCTTTTAACCATTTTTAAATTAGTAAAATTGCTAGCTGTTACATTCAACGCACCTTATTCAATATTAAATAACCCAGAAAGTTAACTGCTATCAAATGAATTAAATTTTTGAAGACCCTTAGAATTTGAAATTGGTAGTTATATTTGTTAAAATTAGATGTTTTATAATCCTATATTTGTTGTTTTTACCTTCATAAAGTAGCTATCTTACAATCCATAAATATTCGAAATTTTACCATCTTAGAATGCAACTATATTGCGCTGTTGAAGCAAAATCTCAGATTACTTTCTAAATATTTTTTGTTTTTTTTAATTTAATAAAAATAATAATTTTTTTATGAAATTTAATTTACTCGAAAGCTATTGAATTCCCATTTGCCATTAGTGTGTATAAATCTGAAAAAGAACAATTTTTAAAAAATAATACAAGAAAGGCTCCATTTGTATCTATAAAAATAGCTCCTCCATCCATTAAGCTGAATCCTTCAGAGAAAGTTGTATTTTCAAAATTGATATTGAGTGTGTTAGAAAAAGAATTTATGTAGAAAAACGATCCTTTATATGAAGATGATTGAACAAAAGAAGAATTTTTTACATTTAAATTTTATGTATTTAAATTTAACATGCCTCCTTTTTGTTAATATTCTTCAAAGTCTTTAGGCAGCGCATCGCTTTACAAAAAAAAGGAGGATTTCTTGAAATGTACATTTACTAAATTAACCTCCTTGCTTTACAAATATACATAATTATATTTAGAGTTACTGTAGGAATCATAAAAGTAGCAATCAGTTAAACTTGAAGTTCCTTTGTAGCTTTAAAGATAAAGGGCCGTAGCAGAATAGACCAAAACGAATTTATCAGAGTTTAAATTGTTTTGTGTAAAATTGCAATTATTTAGCTAAATATCAACACTAAAAAAGCTATTAATTTAAATCATGCTAGCATACTGATTGGCTTCTACTTGAATAAGAGAAGTTGTATTGAAGTTGCCATTAGCAATTTTTGCTATCAATTATTCTTACTTGAAATTTTGAATACTGATCACAGGTTAATTCTTCACAATCAAATTATTTATGTTGATGTTTTTAATAGAAATATTGCTCGCTTCGTTAATCTAAAAGCAACCTGTTAGGATAGAGTTTTGTGGTATACTTTACTTGAACTCATTTGAATTTTAGCAAAAAATTCCATCAATTAATATTTATTAAGTATTCTAATTTAGCATAAGTTTTATATTAAAGTGATTTTTAAATACAATATTCTTCATATCGATCAGCTTTATTTTGTCTGTTTCGATAAATGAAGCTATCAATATATCCTAATTGTCTTATTAAATAATTAAGTTTTCTTCAAATGTAACATCTTCAAAATATAAATTATGATCCGGATTGTACAACATCGAGTAAAGTGAATTAAAAAAGATGTAAGGCATTCTTGAGTAAAATTAATTTTCAGTTACTTTAACAGTTTTGAAAGTAAAATTTTAATTTTATTGTTTTATTGATGAAACTATCGTAAACATAATTTTATTTTTGAAGACATTCTAATAAACATCTAACTTCTCTACGTAAATCTAAGCAGCAGAAAATAAAGAAGATAAAACATTGCTATTTAACTACGTCTTTAAAACTTTATTATTTGATATTTAAACTTTAGTTAAATTTGCACTTATATCTGTAAGTTATGACAAAAAACTGAAATCTTATCCAAGAGTGCAATTGTTAATCACCAAATTTTCAATATTTATCTGTAATTAAAATAATAATAAAAATAAGTTTGCAAATATTTTATAAATAAATAACTAAAAAATTAAAATATTTTATCTAATTAATTAAGGTCATTTTGTTTGTTTTTATTAGTTAAAATTGATAATGTGGTAAATGTGATTTTTAAATATAAATGAAAAAGATCTTTGAGATTTTGTAAGATTAAAAAGTTTTCTACCTAATCAGTGTTTGAAACCTATATAACTGATCTACTATTTATAAAGTCTAAACTATCTAAATAAAAGTTTTTTATATTTAGCTGAGATGAATCTGCCTCAATTTAGTAGCAATTAGAATAATTTGAAGTGATATTTAGATTTTGCAAGTAGACTTAATATTTAACATTTTAGAATTTTATACCACAGAGTTTTCCTTCTTAAATGCTAAATTTAAGATCAATATTTTCAAGGCTAAAAGAATTGTAATTAGGTAATAGTAATTATTCAGTATATTAAATGACAGCATTTTTGTCTGCTTGATTACTTTTAAACTGAAGTGATATAATTTAAGTAAAATCAAAACTCATAAATTCTTTTTTAATTTAGAATTATGAGCTGCTATCCAAAATGTTATTTACTATTATATTTGATACTCCTTTAATTAAATCTTTATAGTATGAAATCTAAATAATTTAAAAATTAATTAATCAAATTCTAATATAAATGGATATCATACAAAAAATGAATATTCATTTTTCAGAAAAGACAATAATTTTTTAAAGAGAATAAATATAAATATACCTAAACCATTTTCTAGAAAAACATAGCAGAGGAAGAATAAGGATTAGCCTAAATACCTAATCCATAAAATCCATCATTATTTGGTTTTTCTGTTACTTGGAAGTAAAATTATTTCTAACACTATTAGCAATTTGCAGGATCACTAATACAGGTATCCAATTAAAAAAATATGTTGATGTATTAATATTAAATCCAAAGTATGTTATCTTTAAGCACATCTATCCAAATTAAAGTATTTTTAATAATACCTGACTAAAATTACAAGAAAGGTTTAAAATCTTTAATAGATTCGTCATATTTATATATAAAAAGGTCTCCTATATCTTTTTCACCAACAAAGAGTAGATTTGCTTGAACTTTCATAGTAAGAGGCGGTGAAGTTAGTTTCAAAATTTGTTGCTAGTTAGTACCTTAGTCAAAGTTATAACTATAAATATATCCACTTTCGCAATATGTAATAACTCTCCTTGTGCCGTCTTACAAGAGCATGATTTCTGCAATAGAAGGATTCTAACAATTAGCTTATTTTGTATTATTTATAAAAAATTAGACTTAGTTTTGAATTAAAATTCATTTTAAATTTTTCAACAAGGACAAATGCTTAAATAAAATAATATATTAAAACCGAATGTGATTGTTATTAAAATATTTTGAAAACTAAAATTTTTAAAGTTAAATTGTTTAAGTTTAAAAAATAAATAAATAAATTTACTCATTCGGTAAAAGTGTTTTATTTTTTTATCTGGGAAACTCCAAGTGTAGACATAACCTAAAGTATCTAACCCTATAATTTCATATTAATCCTTACTAATTTGTTAGATCACAGCACATATTCCACTATTATGATCATTATCACTTTCAGATTAAAGCGCAACAATTTGTTGAGATTAAGTGTTTAATAATACAAATAAAAATCCAGCTTCCTTCTGAGTAATTATTGCAAAAACTATGCTATTATATTAGAAAAAGGTAATGCCATTTATTTGATCCCATTTATCAACACCGAAATTGCTTTAATCTAGGTTCTAAATTTTTAAATAAATGAAGTTAATTTTAAATAATTGATTTAAATTTTGTTTCATCTTCAATAAGTATTTATTATTTATATAAAAACATCTCAATTATTTATTTTTTAATTAATTTAAGCAAGATTTATGTAGCTACTTAATTTGAATTAATTTAAAAATTTTAAAGAAAGTTGAAACCTTTAATTCTATGGAATAATTTTAATTTCTATACTAATTAATATTTCTTAAATATAAATTATAATAGTTGAGATTAAAATTTTATTTTTTTTCATATCCTCATTTTGATTACCGTATTCCCTCTCAACCTCGGCCCTCTCTGCGATTGCCCAGACCCCTTACCGACAAGAGGCTGTAACCCTACCCCTTTGCATAAAAATACTGAATTGCCGCGGTAGGAGGTTTGGAGGGGATACAGTAATTATATTATTTCAGCTTCTAAATTTATACCAATTCATCAAACGTTTATTTAACAATTAAAATAATTTAAAGTAATTGTAGAAGATTTACTAAAGGAATATTATTTTATTATTCAAAACTTAATTATACCGATTAAAATAATTAATTTAATATACTGTATTTAAAATTTTTAAAAGCTTTACTGTTTCTTTAAAATTATTAGTAAGATCAATCTATGTTATAATAGCTCCTTCTTGGTTGTCATTAGCTGTTTTTATTGCTAAGCAATGTTAGCAAAATTTGACTTGAAAAACACTGTTATAGTCTTTCAAAACTGAGTGTTATAGAGTATAGTTGCCTTTTACTTTTCCAAAGTTGCCTTTTTCTGCAATAACTAACTATTTTTCCTTTAGAAAGACAAATAGTTGTTGATTTTAGCTATCTATGTAAGAAACTGCTTTATTGAATTAATCAGATAAATACCCTTAGTAAATGAATAAATAAAGGAGTTTAATACAAAAAAACTTCATATTTATAAAAAAAAAATTTACATAAATTATAATTTGACTGTTTCTATTCATAATCATAAATAATTGCTTGTTAGTTGTTTCCTATAATAAACTTTTTTAAATCTTATAACTCATACCATCTGAGAACTTAGTCTTCTCTTTTAATATCAACTATCTGCTTTGAACCCTTTTTCGCTATTTTGAATGTTTTTTTATCTAAGTTGATATCTAATTATGCAGTATAAATGTATTGATCATCGCCAGCTATCAGAAGAAGCACACTTTTACCATTAATTTGAATATATTTCAAAGATATATTGAATAGTTGCTACAAAGAATTTGATTTTCCATTTAGACCTATACATTATGAAATATAATAATAATTAATTAATATTCCAGTAAAATTAACAGTATAAATAATCTTTTACTTAAACTTCCCAGAGAGTTCACTTTGTTCTCTTCTATATCCAATATCTCAAATATATAGATATTATAGCCATAATCACAAAAAAAAAAGATATCTGTGTTTGGCAATCTAGCTATGCTCTTATCTTCTTTCATAACATCACCATTTGCTATTTTAAATTAATTATTAAATTATGTTTTGTTTATTTATCAACTTCAAAATTGATTTACTATATGGTATGTCTGATAAAAATCTCCACTCATGTGTAGATGGATTGTATTTCCAGGCGATAAATGTTGATTTGTAAGAAGTCATAATGAAATTTTGTTTATTTTTATTGAATAATTGATAAAACTTTGATGTGTATTGCACTTCATCTTTGGATATAAAACTGCTTTAATTATCCAAAGTTGCTACCACATCAAAACTCAAAATATCTAGTATTAAAAGTTAATATTGCTTTTTAGTTATTATGACTTAATTAGTATCTTAAATCAATTCAATAGACTAAATTAGCAATAACTGTATTGACTTCTCAGGCTTTAAGCTATAAATGTCTATTAAAACTACTTTTTCTTAGTTAGACGCAAGAATTTTGTTGAATTATTCCAAATAGATCATATTAATTATTGGATAATCCGCTATTAAGAAAATGAGATTAATTTCTTTTATATTTCTAAATAGAAGAATAATTTACGCTTAATAACATTGATAATCTCTCCAGATCCAACAGATAAATCAATGTAATAAACTATACTTTAATCTTATTTAGGTTATTGAATTGTATTAATGACCAAAATGTTAGTTTTTGCGATTTTGACAAAGCTCTATATTGCATACCCATCTGCTATTCTAACATCTATCAAAAGTAAATAAAATTAAAGGATCTAATTGGCGAAAAGAATGTAATTAATCTACTTTAATATGTTTAAAGTTCAGGACATTACTATACTAAAATACTTAAACAAGTATTAAGGAAAACTAAAATGAGAAATTTATCTTTAAGTTTTTATAAAATCTACTTCATATTTATAAATAGAGTGTTTTTCATATGTAAAATTGCTTAAATTCTTAATTAATTTACAAAATAAATATAAATGCAATTTATTTGTTTGCCTTGATATTTACTTTAGCTTAATTGTTATGCACTTAGATAGCAAACTAAAGTTTATTCAAACTCGTATTGGTTATATATCTACACTGACCATTATTCAATTAAAGCAAATGTATATCTTATTATTAAATGACTACTAAATTATTATCTAAATATCGTAAATATCCAAATAAATACTAACTTAAAAACATTCATTCCCATCATGCTAATTTATTAATTATACCCATTACACTTTCTATCTGACTTTTTTCTACAACTTACTTTAAAATTAGGAGTTCATAATTTTACCATTGTGCTTTAAATCATTAAAAAATAAATTTCAAACATTAAACAAACCTATCTCAAAGTACTTTGATTCTTCCTTCAATAACATTTTCTTTAAAAATTAAATTACTTTTTAATTTTGTTTTATTTATTTATTTATTTATTACCTTCATAAATTTCATTTTGCCATATTAGAATTCTTAGATTAGATAAATAATGAATATAAATATAAAATATCATAACCTAAAAGAGTTATCTTTATTTAGTATGGAGTTTGCTTGGGAGATTGTATAAATATGTAATTTTATAATTTTAATATAAAAATTATTTTAAGATAATAAAATATAAAATAAAATTAATATCAATAATTAATAGAAAAAATCTAAATGGTCTTTGGCTAAATGTGCTCTTTAAAAATTAAGTTGATATCTTCTAAATATTTGATTTTGATTTAGGTTAAATACCTTTTAATCAAATTATCTAAAAGAGAACAATAATTAATTTAGAAATGTATTTATCAGCAATATATTAATTATTCAAAGTATTTCATCTCAAAATTGTAATTTTATAAAAATAAAAAATCTACAAAACACTCATTTTAAATATTAAAAGATGTCTTAAAGAATGACAAAAAATAAATACGCTTTTTTATTTATTTAAACTAACAATATATTTTTTTAGCTTTCCTTAAGCAAATAACTCCATCAAATTTATTTTCAATTAATCTCTTAATTTCTTTTTTTGCAGAAATTAGAAAAAATTTATTATTGGACAAACTTTTATGTTTTTTATAAAATTTTATTTAGCTATTATTTTTAATTTAAATCCAGTCATTCAATTTATTTAAAATAATAAACACATCTATTTCACCTGAATTTTATTTTTATATAAAAAATAAACAATTAGTTAAATTTTACCCATTTCTAAAATAAATAATAAATAAATGAAAGCAAGCAAGCACAAATATAAAAAACAGATTCTTTTAAAAATCAAATACTTTACTTGTGAAAAGCAAGCAATTTGTATAAAAATAAAATAAGAATTAATTTTCTTCAAATACTTTGATGATATTAATTTAATCCTGTAAAAATATTTGTTTTACATGAAATTTATTGAATTATAAATATACTTAAACATCTAGTCCATTTAATATAGCTTGTTTTTTTTACTACAATCGCTCTCAATAATAGATCTAATAATAAGTGAGTTGACATAACTTCCTATTATTTATTTGTTTTTGAAATAATTAAATCTTGAAATAAATTTATAAAAAATTAATGGCTTTTATTATATACATTTTATGAATAAAAATAAAATCTTTCCACTTAAAAAACGATGGATTTATTTTTTTCCACAGAAAATTTATATCTAATGTCTACTTTATTATTTCTTTTAAATAAAAATACTACTATTATTTTATAATTTTTGAAAATATCAACCAAATATTTGTCTGTGAATAATACTAAATTAAATTCTACTTTGACTTTTTATAAAATTGAAAAATCAACCATGCTCTCCCTCTTAAAGATGATTTTTTATTTATTTTATTGAAATTTTTCCTTTGTTTAACCTATGTGTTTATGATTTATAATCACAATTGTATCATTTCCTTTATATGTTTTTATATTATAAGTGATCAATTTTTTTCCCCCTATTCTAATTTATAAAAACAAACAAAATATTTGATGATAAAAAATTGTTAATAAAAGAAAGTCAAACATTAATTTATAATCTCAATTATCTAATTAATTTAAAAGTATCAAATAATTTACCAAAGCTAACAAACAAACATATTTGTTTCAAATGATTTAGTATATACTTACTTTTAACATAAATTTAAAATCAAATAACAGCAAAAAATATATTTAAAAATTATTTCCTGAGAATCGATCATGGAAATCACCTCGATTTAATAAAACATTTTAATTAAAAACATGAATTTTTATAAATATTCGTTTAGGAATTGTAATTTTGATGCGCCAAATATATATTTTTATTCATTTATTAAAATGAATTCAATTTTCCAACAAGTGCTTTTAAAATATATTTGTATTCGTGCAAGCTTTTTAAAACCTAACATATCATAATTATTATCAATTTTAAAATATATTTTCGTATTTTTTAAAAAAATTTTTTTATTATTTCATTTTCAGGAAGAATAAATATAATTGTTCCAACTAAATCACTCTCTCACCTATTTGATAAAAGTTAATAAGTAATATGATAGGTGCTATAAAATTTAAATTAAAAATATTAGAGTTATATCTATTTTAAAATTTATTCTATTATTTTTAAAAACATTCATATTTTTTGCTCAACAGTGAAATTAAATATAAATATTCCTGCTAAAGTACTCATTTATTTTCTAAAGGTTAATAAGAGCTAACAAAAATTTTCAAGTTTTTCTACTTATATAAATAAATTAACTTAATTTCAGGAGTTTTTAGCTTTTTTGATTGATTTATTTGTAAAATAAAGAATCAATTTAAACCTGAATTCTTAAATTGTTAGTTCAAAAATTTCAGGGTTAAATCGTAATAAATTTTCAAAAATTTAAACGGAATTGATCATATCTATTTATCAATATATTATAATATATTAGTAATAGCTGACAGTTTATACATAATATTCTTTATTATGGTTTAAAATAATATTTTGTAATACAATATAAAATACTGACTAGTGATATGGGACAGAAAACACATTGGTATATCTACTGTCTTTATTAAGCCATTCTTAGAATCATTGAATAAATAATATTAATAATACTGGTGTTTTAAAAAACAAACAATTAATTTGTAAGTAATAGGAAAATTTAAAGTAATGTTTCAATCTTTTTAATCTTTCTCTTTTATTATATCAATATAAGCCTGAAATAAATATAATATGTCAATTCATTTAGAGGTATTTATTTAAAATAACTGTAGACAACTAATTTAGTTAAAATAAATTTTATGTCGCGATTAGATAATAATTAAGGTTCCGGGATAGTTGAACATATATTTTTAATTAAAATAAACCAATCTAGTAAAAAATAAATTCAAAATTTAATTTTTTTACCAAATTAAATTCCAGTAGAATTATTTTTAGTCTGAATTTTCACATATTAATAAATGAATCAGGCTATTTATTATAGTAAAGCATACATAAATTAAATCAATTTTAAAAACTCTGGTTCCGGGATTTCTTTCATTCACAATTTTTAAATTTTAAATCTATCTATTCTTCTCTCTAGCTTAACTATTGTGAAAAAATGTCTTTAGCATTATTTTTTGATCGCTCAATATATAGAATAAATAATGAGCAGCAAATAAGTTGGTTGAATTTGTTTCATTTGAATTAATATTTGCAAAAGTTTTAGTACTTTATCTTATCAGAATAAAAATACTTTCATTTCGTTAGTTGTGCAGATTATATATAGATAACATTTTTGCATTTAATTTATTTTGAATTAATTACTAAATTTTTATTTAAAAACTTTGAAAATTTTTTCAATAATTAATATTAAATTAAAAAATAACTAAAATAAAAAAAATATTAATAAATAATGAGACTTTTATCTATTGCCTTAATCACTTTAACTATTTCCGCCATGGCTTATGGTTAATGCACTGACAAAAATGCTTCTGGTAGTGGTACAACTTCTTGTTTTTGCAATGCCAATTATTATGGTACTTCAAGCGATGCTGGTGGCTCAGGATGTTAAGCATGTGCTCCTGGATCATCTTCTTAAGCTTCAAATGCTGTTGGCACTCTTGCAAGTAGTTGTGTTTGTTATGATTAAAATGCTTCTCTTACATCTGATAATTCTGCTTGTTAATGCAATGCAAATTATTATGGTACTCCTAACAACGTTTCTGGTGGAACTTCTAATTGCGTTTAATGTGGTGCTGGTTAAACTGCACCAGCTGGATCAACAACTAATGTTTGTACTAGCTCTAATGCTACCACTTCTTCGAAATTGTTATAAATAGTGGTATTACTCTTCTTATTAACAATATTGATCTGAAAAATCTCTAAAACAAAATGATTTTTGCAAAAGCAAAGAATAAATCATTATGTAAACAAAAAGTTAGTTAGTTAGTTTATTAGTTAATTAATTTGATGGTTTTCATATTTTTATTAACGTAATCGTTTGTCTAAATTTATTATTCTCTTAATATTTTTTTCAACCATTTTTACTACAACAAATTTATTATTTTTTAAGATTGAATTAGATTAATCTAATATTTCAATTTTTAATACCTTTTTCTTTAAAAAAATTGCTTTAATTTTTTTTGTTTTTATATTTAAAATATAAATTTCTTTTTTAATCAAATATTTTATAAAATCAATCGACAAATATCTAATAAAGATATCAATACTACCGTAGTTAATTTTCTACTCTGAAATAAGCATTATATTTTAGCTGAATTAAATTTTAGTAAAATTTAAAGAGCTTCTTTCTAATATAAATTTTTCCCCCTTAATAAGTTTAACCAAGAATAAATAAGAGAAATAAATAAATGTGAGTAGAATACATTCTATCAATATTTAAAATTAAAATAAATAAAATAAGTATTTAAATTTTATAATTCATCCATTAGATACTAAAAGATTTTTCACAGGAAAACATCAAAAAAAAAAAAACACCTTATATATTTTAATCATCAAAGTAGAACAACTAAGAGACCTAAATAATATAAAGTTATATAGTACTTAATAGATAAGATAAAGCAAATTAAAGATGATTACTTTTTATGATAATTTTAACCGATAGCTTTGAGTTTAAATCTAATATTTTTACGCTTTCATGAGTATTTAGTACTAATGATTAAAGAAACAGATCACTCTAAACAATCATTCAAGGACTTCAAAAATAAAATTTCTTCTATTTAAACTCTGATTAAATTAAATATTATTAGCACTATAATATATCCCCAGATTTATCATTCTAAAAGTGCTCAACTGCTAAATCATTTGAACTAATTGTAAAATTAATTTAATGAAAATGCTTCATCTTATACTCTCATTTAAAATATTTTAGATTATTTAAATAGTTATTCTTTCACCTTATTTCTTATTAATACTCCATTTTCATACCATATTTTGCTAATCTTGTAAACATTAATCATCTCTTTTCTATAACCTAAGATGAAAGATGGAAAGTAATAGGGGAATAATAAATGGCTGTACTCCCTATAAATTCACTCACACTTCAATAACTACTGAAGTATCATCAGATCTAGGATCTCAAAATATCAGATCAATCTTCAAAGAGTCTTTTCACAAAATTAAATTACTTAAATTTTAGTATCTTTGTTCTAGCCAATCTCATTTTATGGTATCCCTATAGGTAAATTTGGAATATTGGTTTCAAAACAGAATTTTATAATAAATTAATTAAGTAACAACCTTTTAAGTCCTAATATATATTTACTCACATCTTAAAAATCATATGTAGGATTTTGCAATTAATTCTATCCTAATTTTTTAGTATAATGATAATTCTCTCCTCATATTAAGTCTAAACTCAAAACTTTATGTTTGTTTAACCTATCAAGAGTTAAGCAATTCATTTAAGTCTTATATAATAAACTAGAGTTAAGATCTTAGTTTCACCATTTTTTAATTAATTTCTGAATTAATATGAGCAAAATTTTAAAATTAAATATAATAAAATAAAAAAAATATTATTAAGATATCATGTATCTAAGTTAATAAATATATCAATATTTATCTAATTAAAGTTAAAAATACATCAATACTATCAAAAAAGTTTACATACATTTGAAGGACTAGTTAAATAAATTTTTTATCATGATATCTAATCTAAAATGAATCTTAGTTTTATAAAATACTGCTAAAAATATATTTATTTATTAATCATCTATAAAGAAATATAAATTTAAAATAAAATCTTATCTCCTTTTTTCTATGAATAAGATAAATGAACAGATTTTAAAAATTATTTATGATAACAAAAATAATGCCGATTATTAAACACCTAAAAAATAATAAAATTAGTTTTATGAATACTAACTAAGCTAATTAATTAATTTTGTTTTTCATATTTTATTATATCTCTTTATTGCATTTATTCACTTATTTATTGTTTTAAATTTAATTTAGGGGGCGAAAAAATGGCAAAAAATTTAATTATTTTTTTTGTTGATTTCATATAAATCAATTTTCAAATCATTAGGACACAAAATTTATGTTTATTGACTATCAGACAAAAATTTATTGATTTTTTAATAATTGCATAATTAAGATTCTTTTATTTTATTTAAATTAACTTCAAATAAGAATAACTAAAGATAAAAGCAAAGAAACAATAGGTAATATGTAAGTAGAAGAGGTAGAAGCAGCTTTGCAGACATTGGTGGTAGAACCAGCTGGGGCAGTTTATCCTGAAGCACATGCAGTACATCCACTAGCACCTGAAGTAGTAGGGGTACCATAGAAGTTAGCATTACATTAGCAAACAGGAGGAGTGGCTGTATTGAGTGAAGCGTTAGTATCAGGGCAAGCACAAGAAGCTATAGATGTCGTACCAGCAGAAGAATTTGTTCCAGTTGGGCAAGTAGTGCATCCACTGGCACCAGTAGTAGTAGGTGTGCCATAGAAGTTAGCCTTGCATTAGCAGGCAGTGTTTCCAGCGTTAAGAACAGCATTAGTATCAGGGCAAGTACATGAAGCAAGAGCAGTTGAACCAGCAGGAGAGGTAGCATTAGTTGGGCAAGCAGTACATCCGCCGGCACCAGAAGTAGTTGGTGTACCATAGAAGTTAGCCTTACATTAACAGGCAGTGTTTCCAGCGTTAAGAACAGCATTAGTATCAGGGCAAGTACATGAAGCAAGAGCAGTTGAACCAGCAGGAGATGTAGCATAAGTTGGGCATGCAGTACAACCAGAAGCAACACCAGAAGCATTATTAGCAGTACCGTAGAAATTAGCCTTACATTAACAGGCAGTGTTTCCACTATTGAGAACAGCATTTTTATCATTGCATATGCAACTACTTATAGTAGTTCCTGAGACAGTAGCTTAAACAGAATTAGTTCCAAGTGGGCATTCTTAACAAGATCCACCAGCAGTAACATCAGTAGAAGTACCATAATAACCGGGATTACAGAAGCAAACACCTCCAGCACCAGCGGTAGCGTTGGGATCAGTACAAGCATTAACAGTTGCAATAGAGACTAAAGAAATAAGTATCAAAGATGTTACTTTCATTTTTTTTGTAAGATGATGAGTTTATATTTGTATTTTTATTTTAATTAATTAATAATATGGTTTGAATTTTGAGCTATTTTTAAATTAGTGTAATTCATTTAAGATAACTTGAGAATCATTAATTCATTTGGTTCCTTCCTACCTCTGTTTTTATTTATTTATTTAATTTATTCTTCATATTTTATTTAAAATAGATAATAGGGTAGGGCAATTCATAATTAGTTTAATTAAAATTTAAAAGGCAAATATTTTAAAAATTTGTTTAGTTAAAACTTCTATTTCTCTATTAGTCAGATATAATACAATGCAGTTGATCTAATCCAAAAAAATGAAAGTATTTAAGAGTATAAAATTAGCTCTAGTGTAATAGATAAATTAGATATTTTTTGTTGTTGAGATATATATATATAAAACAATAATGTGACCCTATATTTTAAAAAATACAACTTTTTTTCGATGATCTTTTCTTTGGCAAACATCTATATATTGACCAAAAATTTAGTTCGGAGGAGTGCCCAGTGTATACAGATTAAAAACTGTAATTATAATTTTGTAGTATTTAAAACAAATTTGAAAATAGTAATTATTTTTAAAATATATTATTTTATCTCTATGTATATTAATTTGTAAGAATGAAATAAATAAATTAGATGTTTCTAAAATAATATCATATACAAAATTTTTAATTTTCAATTGAAAAAATGGTAAATAACATAAAATAATAATTTAAAATAAAATAAATAGCCGAATTAGTTATCTTAAATAAAAAAATTAAAATATGCTTTATTTATTTTTAGCTTTTATTCATATTTGAAAATAATATTGTTTGTTTGTATTTTATTGCTGCTTATTTTCTTAAAATTAACTTTAATTTTTTTCATTTATTTATTAAAATAAGAAAATTAATCATGGGGTAGTTATTAAATAAACTAATTTTAGAGGATAAAATATTCTTAAATTTATCTTCCTAAGAAATAAACAGAAAGCTAACAAATATATAAATTTTAGTTTATTTGAATATAAAATGCAATTACTTCCTAAAATCTATCTAAATTATATAAATAATAAACCCTTTTTAATAAAGCTTTAAAATACAGGTTTCACTACTTCATTTAAAAACCATAATGATAACATAATTGACAGGATCTTTGTTAAACTAGGAAAATTAGTTTTAATTTATTATTATTAATTAATTGCATAATAAAATTTTAGACATTACTCTTTCATTCATCATAGATTTATTACTTAAAGAAAATCAAATAAATTTATTTAATATTAAACATTCAAAATGCAAATATAAATGATAAATAAAAGACTCTTAAAATATTTAAAAACATAAGATTTCTAACTTTTTAGAAGATATTTAAGGATAGCTCGTCAATCACGATCCTACTTTTTGACTCTTTAAAATTTTTATTAGTAATTTAGCATTATAAAGTTAACATAAATTTCAGGTTATAATATCAATTTCTTAATAAAGGATAAGATTTTTAAAACAATAGCTTACACTTTCTTAACTCATTCATTTGAAATAATAAGATTTAGCTAATTTATTTAATTCAAGCTTTAAAAAAAAATTGCTCATCAAAAATTAATATTTCCTTAATTAAATGAAAAAATAAATTTCAGTTTATACAGAAATTTTATAAAAAAGAATTTACCAACTTATTTTCTTTCCTAAAAATACAAATTAAAAACTCTTAACCTTTTAATTAAAGTGACGTTTTTATACGCTTTCAGTTTAATCTAGAATACAAGCAGCCTTTGTTCCAAATAGTATTTAATTATTTTCTCCCATACTAATATCAAAGTTTTTCTTTTTAAAATATAAAAACAAATTCTCCCAAGGCAAATCCAAAAATCTATTTTTTTATTTTCAAGGAAAATCAAGAGTGCCATATTTATTGTTAATCTATTTTCATTTTTCGTAATATCTCATTACAAATTTTATATGAATTAATTACTCATGAGGAATTAAATTCATTTTTTTCAAAACTTCACTATTCGCTAAAAAAATATTAATGTATGAATCACAAGATTACTAGGGATTGCTGTCATATTAAATATAATTAATTTATAGCAGCATTTAATCAAGTGTAGAAACAATAGAATAAGATCAATTTTAGATAAGTAAGTAGGTAGGTATGTGTGTATGTGAGCATGAAGTAAAACAGTTTTTACAAATTATATAATTTTATTATATTTAATGATAAATTTTCTTCAAGATTTAAATTATATTAGATTTTAGTAAAATATTAATGTAACAAGAAATACTGGTAAATTTGAATTAAATTTAAAATATGTTAAGAGATTTTTGATTAGTTTTCTTTTATTAGGAAGTTATAATTCATTTTAAAAACTTCCGTAAGATTTTTTACTATTTTAATATCTTTTCTTTGATATTATATTCTTTTCTTTATAACAATTTTCATAAAATGGTTTAAATATATATATATATTCTAATAACTATAGAATCTACATAATTGAAATGATACTTTATTTGGAAATCAGATTCAAGTAGGTACATATATTATATATATATTTATTTATTTATTTATTTATTTATTTATTTATTTATTTATTTATTTATTTATTTATTTATTTATTTTGTAAAAATAGTAAATTATTTTGTTTTATTTATAAATTGAGAAAGTGATATCAATTTGTAAGAAATTAAATAATTATTTTATGCTATTTAAGAAATTATAAGTTTTTAATTGAATATAATTTTTGTTTTAACATATTTTTTCATTTGATAATTTAAAGATTTTGATTAATAATATTAGTCAACCTAATTTCAGCTTAATTATTAGTTATTAGATCTTTGAAATATTTTTAATTTGTTTATTTTATTTACTATTTTCAAAAAACTTACTTTAAAAATTTAAGATATGAAGTTTTAAAAATAATTTTACTTTACTTTATTAACCAATGAAAAAACTAATTTAAAAATAAAATATAGGAAAGCTGACTTATTAATTGATTTAATTTCAAATAATTATGAATAAAAATCTTATAATTAAAGAATATTAAAATTTGTTAAAATCATCTATAATAAATGAAATGACTAAGTTTCTTGGATGAATAAATGTTTTCCTACACTTAATATTATAATTAAATAATATTTTAAATTTAGTTAAAATAAATAGAAAACTAAAATTTAAATGTTTAATTTACTACATAAATGAATAATTAATTACCTCATAATATATCATATGTGTAAACAAGATAAATAAACTATTATATTTATTTTTTAAATACAATCATATCAAAAGAAGATAGGTTATTTAGTTTTTTAAATGGATTGATTATCTTATATCATAACCAAATAATATTTTAAATAAATGTTCCTTAATAAATAAAAAAACAATCATGCATAATCATATATATAAGACGAAAAGCTCTTTAAGAATATATATTGATTTTTTTCAAAGGCATAATATTCTCAAGACATTAAGTAAAAAATAATTTTTTAACAAAAATTGTAAAATAAGTATTGAGTGAGTAAACTGCAGTTTATTTATTTTAATAATTTTTTGAAAAGCAAATTATTTAATAAAATATAAATAGATGTTAATTATGTAAAATTTTTATTTTTGTCTTGTCTTACTTGAGAGAATAGGAATTATATATAACTCATGATCATTATGACAACTTTTATTCTATATTTTAGATGTAAAGTATATTAAGGGCTACCAAAATAAAATAAAATTAAAGTATTTATATTTGTTTACAAATTTTAACTCAAATGCTTTCAAAATATAAATCATACAATAGATGAGTTGGATTTATTGGTGAATATTATGATATAGATTTATAAAATGCTACCACTTAAAAGTTATTTGCTACAAGCTATGTTACAGTTTCATTAAATGAGATATTCTCATGCTCGCTTAGTTCAGGTATTTTATAGGTTTGAAAGTTAAAGAACTGCCCAGAAATTAATAAATTTCTTAATTCTTTTTTCTCAACTTGCTTTGAAATAATTTAAATTTGAGGTTAAATATTTTCAACAAGGAGCATTCTCAAATTTAAAAATATTTCTATGCTTAATTGACTATTAAATATTTTATTTGTTATGGATACTAGCAGCTCTTTTTTAAAGTGACATTTTTGAAATCTCCATTAATATTCAAATGTATTGTTTGAGTCACTCACTTAAATTATTGTTGAGTTTAAATTAGATTTATTCGCTAACTTAATGAATTTCTAAAGCTAAGTTAGATTTTGAGCAAATTTTTAATTATTATTTGAATTTAATTCAGTTAAATCAATTCTTACACTTAATTTATATTGCTCTATAAACCTGTCCTATAGTAGAATATAGAGTTTCTTATTCAATTGTAGCTAACTATCGCTTATTATTATTTATGATTAAAAATTGTTGTGCTTTGTGCTTTTGTAATACAGATTAATTGCTAGCAAATAATATTAAGGTAAACAGAAGAAAAGCGAAACATAAATAGCTATATCTAATTAAATTACTAAGGCAAAGTATCGGAATTTAATAAGAGCTAAAATCACTAAGTTAATGCATTATATGAAAAGCTTCAAAATTTAATCCCATTAAGGCAATTTAGTGTTAATGTGAAATTTTTAGTATGTCTAAAAAGGGTATAAGTTCATCTAAAATATGTAGTGACAGAATTAAATTATCAAGTCTTCTTTCCACTCTTCCCTTTTTCTCTAAGTAGAAGTAATTCCAAAATCTAATGCTCCTACTAAAAAGTTGAAAGTAAGTAGAAAAATGCATAAAAGCTTGCTATAAATTATACTCTAAACCAAAATATACACTGTACAAAGGTTTACAAAGGCAGAATGAATTCTTAGCTTTCCTTAATACACCTTTTGATATTTCATCACAATTTGAATAGTTAAAATCCACAAAATTGCGAAATTGATAAAGATCATTGCTGTATAAAATGGGTTTTACAGACTTTTCGCTTCTAAAGAAAGCAAGTAGATATTTATGCAAGCAGCAGGCAAATTGATAACTAGCAGTTAAATAAGCATTCTTATTGACTAGTTTTTCAGCGAATTACAAACACAATACCATTCACATTACAAAAAGAAGAAAACTAAATAAAATAAAATTCTCTATCTCTCAAATGATTGGTAATTAGAGATGAAAGCTGCTACTTTTGATACCATCCAAACAATAATTATAGCATAGATAGCATTTATGTTGTTATCTTTGCTTAATTATACAATTTCGTATATGTGAAGCAAAGATATTGAAATGCTTGCTATGACTCCATAGTAAAAATTTGAATTTTTTTTGCTAAAACACTCAAAACACATCTTTCTTTGTTAGGTTTAGCAAAATAAAGTTTTTTTTTTCTATTACTTTAATGAGGTAGATTTTAATTACACTAAAACAATATAAAAGTATTGATAATTAAAAGTTTTTTTAAAAAAAAACTAAAATCATCTAAAATGACCTTCCTACCTACCTACCTACCTTGTGTATTAATTCTTTTTGATTTTCTTAAAAATCACCAAAATTTTAAAAAGAACAATAAATTTTCTATATAACTATTAACTTATTTATAATCATCAATTTTAAGAAGACAATTAGCTTGTAACTAAAATAAATAGAAATGGATGAGCTTCTTTCTCAGCAAATTTAAAAAAACAAATATTATTTTATATTATCATATTATTTTTATTTTCCTTCATTTTTTATTTTCATTTTGAAAAAATATTTTTAGAAAAGTTAAATCAAGTTTTTTTTTTATCACTTTTATTTATATAAAAAATCTATTTTATTAGAATTTTAGTTGTAGGTAAGTTTTTATGTAATTAAATTTACTTAATTGTTTGAATTAATTTATTTTTAAAATTGTTTTGTAATAAAATATTATTTAATATTATTTCTATACTTTTTAAAAAATATAATAACCAAAAAATAAAAATAACAAAAATTAAGAGTTTTAAATTTGGCTCTACCATTATTTTAATTCTACTATTATTTTTAAGTATTTGTTCATTATTATCATAGATAATATCACCAAATTTAAGCTTTAAGAAAATATATTTTCAATCATTGTCACTAGTTTTCTGAATTTATACATATAAATTTACATAAATATATATTCAACAATTTTTTACCTTATCAAAAAAAAATTTATCCATTATTGATTTAGTTATCCATCCTTACTGTGTTTTTTAGGTATTTAAAAGGCACATATTATCATTTATGATTGAAAGAATTTTAAGTTTTCTAAAGGCGTGAGCAAGATTTTAAAAAGAAATATAATAAAAATACAAAATTTTTGCTAAGATATCATGTATTTAAATTAATAAATATATGGCATCATTAATCTAATAAAAGCTAAAAATACATTAAGTCATTAGATCAGAAATTTTCAAGTATGAAATTTTAAAAAGTTTTATTTTTTTTAATTCTTTTCATTTTTATTTGGAAGAATTAAAAAAATAATTAATTATTTTTTCCAATAAATACTTCAACAAAGTTTACATTAATTTGAAGGATTAGTTATATAATATTTTTATCATGATATTTAATATAAAATAAAACTTAACTTAATAAAATACTGCTAAACAGATATTCATTTATTATGAAATTAATGAAAACCGATATTTAATTAGTAAGCTAATTACTTGTGTTTTATTTTTTACTATGATTCTTTGTTGTATTTATTTACTTATTTATTGTCTTAAATTTAAAATAAAATTTGGGGAAGGGGAAAGGGGAAATGGTAAACAAATTTAAGTAACTATTTTTTTTTGTTGTATTGCGAATTTATTAATCAATTTTCAAATCATTAGAACATAAAATGTATATTTATTGACTAACAGACAAAAATTGATTGATTTATTAATAATTGCATTTTTAAAGATTCTTTTATTTTTCTTAAAATTAACCTCAAATAAGCATAACTAAAGAGAAAACCAAAGAAACAATAGGTAAAATGTAAGTAGAAGAGGTAGAAGCAGCTTTGCAGACATTGGTGGTAGAACCAGCTGGGGCAGTTTATCCTGAAGCACATGCAGTACATCCACTAGCACCTGAAGTAGTAGGGGTACCATAGAAGTTAGCATTACATTAGCAAACAGGAGGAGTGGCGGTATTGAGGGAAGCGTTAGTATCAGGGCAAGCACAAGAAGCTACAGCTGTTGTACCAGCAGCAGATGTAGTTCCAGTTGGGCAAGCAGTACATCCACTGGCACCAGAAGTAGTAGGTGTACCATAGAAGTTAGCCTTGCATTAACAGGCAGTATTTCCAGCGTTAAGAGCAGCATTAGTATCAGGGCAAGAGCATGAACCGATAGCAGTTGAACCGGCAGTAGAGGTAGCATTAGTTGGGCAAGCAGTACATCCACTGGCACCAGAAGTAGTAGGTGTACCATAGAAGTTAGCCTTGCATTAACAGGCAGTATTTCCAGCATTAAGAGCAGCATTAGTATCAGGGCAGGTACATGAAGCAAGAGCAGTTGAACCGGCAGCAGAGGTAGAATAGGTTGGGCAAGCAGTACATCCACTGGCACCAGAATTAGTAGGTGTACCATAGAAGTTAGCCTTGCATTAACAGGCAGTGTTTCCACTGTTGAGGACAGCGTTAGTATCAATACAAGTGCAACTACTGACAGTAGTTCCTGAGGCAGTAGCTTAAACAGAGGTAGTTCCAGTTGGGCATTTTTAACAAGATCCAGTAGAAGTAACATCAGTAGAAGTACCATAATAGCCGGCACTACAGAAGCAAACACCTCCAGTACCTGCGGTAGCATTGGCATCAGTACAAGCATTGACAGTTGCAATAGCAACAAAAGAAATAAGTATCAAAGATGTAACTTTCATTTTTTAATAAGATGATGAGTTTTTATTTGTATTTTTATTTTAATTAAATAATTATATGATTTTAATTTTGAACTATTTTTAAATTAGTGCAATTCATTTAAGATAACTTGATAATTAATCCTTCATTCATTCAATTGGTGCTTCCTCTCTCCTTCTCTCCTTATTTAATTTATTTATTTTTTGTCTTTAATTTAAAATAGACGATAGGGTAGGAACATTTATTATTTGCTTAATTAAAAGATAAATGACAAATATTTAAAAATGAATTTAGTTGAAACATCTATTTCTTTCTCTATTTATCAATTAAAATACAAAGTAGTTGATCCAAAGCAAAAAAAAGAAAGTGTTTAAAAGTATAAAATTACCTCTAGTGCCATGCATAACATACATACATAAATTAAATATTTTTTTGTTGTAAAATATGATTTTTGTTTTTAAGTATTACTTATTTTTTTTACTAAGAATTTTAAGAAAATAAAAACATAAATAATTAAAGTATATATATGAATGTATAATGAAAATGGAGTATTATTTGATATAATTGTGTATAGATCTTCAAAAATAATAAAGAATGTAGAATATAATTCCATCTCTACAAGTCAGTCTTTATTTCATTTTCTTTCAAGTTGAAAAAAAAAAATAGAGTATTTAGTAGGGTTATGTAGATTTTTTAATGGATCATTGCAATTAATATATTTATCTGACAAAAAAATAAAAAAATATGTCTTCTTAAGAATTTATTAGAAAGATAATGGTTATTATCTTGCTTTCTGATCAAATATTAACATATGTTGTCTTCATAGCTGTTTTAAAAATAATATTAATATCTTAATTCAAGCATATTTTATGGGTAATAACTATTACTCCAAATTATCGAGTTACTAATAAAATAATGATGGGATTTATTTATTTCAAATAACAATTTTTCAAAGGGAATCTATCTAATCAAAAATATCAATAAAAAAATTAAATTAAAGAGAAAATTTAGGAGAAAAGAGGAGATATTAATATCTTTACTTTCTATAAATTTAAATTTTTTATACTGATAAAATATTAATAAAATTTGACTTTTAGCTAATAAATTAGAAAAAAAATATATAAATAATCTAATAAATTTTTCTTTCATTTTATTTTATGAGAAATTTGCATGCTCCTTGTATAGTCAAAATATGTTTGAGTGAGAACGAAACTTATTTTTTTAAAATAAATTAACTAAAATACTTAATATTTATAGCTTTTAAAATTATTTAACATGATTTATCTATGTAAATATAATAGATATACCATATTTTTATTGGACATGCAACCCTTTAATATTATTATTTTATATTAAAGAGTTTTAATTTTTGTATGTATCTTCATGTTTTAGTTAAATATATATAAAGATTCCAAAATTTTATTTAATTAAAAGTAAAAGAAATTTATTAATTAAAAAAGGAAATATGTAAGATCAAATACTAATCAACTCATTAAATTGTATTTGATTTTTTTAAATACTAAAAATCAAGCAAATTATGCTTTAATCGTATTTAATTCCAACAAGAAAATTTGAGTAGAAAACTCTGTTTGACATTTCAAATAAATAATAAGAAATCCATCTAATCTTTTTTTTTCATGATTAATTTCATGGATTATTTTTTCATAAAGTTGTGTATTTAGGAGTATTGAGGAGAACTTTTTTAATAAATAAAAATATTATTTTCTGGTTAAATATTAATAAAATATGTCTTCTAAACGAACTATTAGTATCCTCTTTATTAAATTTAACTGTATTTTCTATGATCACATTTATTAAAAATCATTCATTACATTCAATAGTGAATGTTTACCAAATTCAGGTATAAATTATGTTAAAAATAAATTATTAATTAATTAATTCAATAACTCATTCACTCATCGTAATTTAATAAATTGATAGCAAGCAAGTAAAAAGAAAAATTTAATTTTCGTAAGTAAATAAATAAACATAGAGCATTTGTTAAGAGTATTGAGGAGAAATTTTGAATAAATAAAAATATAATTTTCTGGTTAAATATTAATAAAATTTGTCTTTAATAGAATTTATTGGTATTAAATTTATTAAATTTAAGCGTATTTTCTATAAGCTTATTTATTAAAAATTGTTCATCACATTCAAATAATAAATGCTTTATAAATTCATGTAAAAATTAAATTGAAATGAGTACTTCATCATCTCAATATAATAATTAGGTAGAAACCAAAACAAATATTTAATTTACACATGTAAATAAATATCTTAATTATTTTATTTAATATATTTTTCTATTAAGCATTATTTTAACAAAATTTTCAAACAAAAACACAATATATTTATTTTTGTATCTCAAGATATCAATAAAAAATATATCTAAATTTCATTTCAAGTTAATTAAATGGTGTATTTATTTTTCATTAAACTGAAGCACAAGAAAGAACATTTATTTGGGAGTATTCAAGAGATATTATTTAATAAATAAAAATATAAGTTTCTGTTTAAATATAAATAAAATATGTCTTCTCAAAAATTTATAAGTATCATTTTTCTAATCAGGTAACTCTATACACATATTTATTAAAAATCATTCGTTACATTCAAAATTTTAATTATCTAATTATTTATTTCAGGTAAAAATTAAATAAAATAAATAAACATAATTATTCACCTCAATTTTACTTTAAGATAACAAAAACGAATATTTAATACGCAAAAAAATACATATCACGCTAATTATATAATATCTATATCTAAAGAAATTGCTTTAGAATTATATTTTTATAAAGTAGATTTATTACTAAAAAAAACAAACAATTTTCCATTTCATTTTTCAAATTTTAAAGCTTCATTTTATTTAATTAATTGAATTTTTACAAGTTAAAAACCTACTTTAAAAAATAAATAAATAAATTAGAAAAAGTGATTGTTCCTTTTCCATAAATAGCATAGCAAAAATCAAAACAAAATAATAGAATATTTTCTATCATTTTAGAATGTTATGGATTACATTTTAATACTTAATGAACACTACATACAAAATAAATAAAAAATACAAAAATTAATCCAAATTAAATCATAAAAATTAATATTAGTTTCTATTTCATAAATTTAAAATATCTTTGATTAAAAAACAAATTTTCCTAATAGAAACTTCAATTTTTCTTCTAAAAATTTAGTTTTTAAAATTCAAAGAATGTTAACTAATATCGAAATAATAAGATATTATTTTCCTTAAAAAAGGTAAGAAAAAAATCTAACTTTAACTACAAAATATAAAACCTTTGTACTATTTATTGGCATTTATTTTAAAATTAAATCATATTTCAAAATTTTTAAAAATATTTAGTAAATTCTTAGCTTAAAGCTTTTTGAATTTTTAACTAGTATGACTAACCTATTCATTCATGCCAAGGTTATCGTAAAATTAATGAGATATTTATTCATTTTTTTATTTATTCAAAATAAAAATTTTAAATTGATCAAATATCAATGAAATTTGTTTATCAGAATTTAATCTACTTTTCTTTTTTTTAAATTTTATCTTAAAAAAAATTAAAATAATCAATTCTCTTCAAATCTCCTAAGAAAAAATTGAATAATTAATAGATGTTTTTCTATCTTAATACATACTGTATTTATTAAAAAAAGATTAATTATTTAAATAACTATTATGACTTGGAATACTGAAAATAAAAAGGAAATTTTAAATAATTATGAGAAATTTATTTTTTTAAAAAGATTCGTAATGTTTAACTATATATTTATAATTTTGCATATTTAAAATCATTTTGAAAATAATTATTATTTATAAAAATATTACTTTAGATATATTTATTTATTTTAGTTTGCTTTTTACGAATAAATCAAATGCTTCTAAAATAATGAAAGTATATAAATAACATTACATTTTTAATAAAAAATGGCATATAACATAAAAAAAATGATTTAAATAAAATAAATAGCTGAATTACCTATTTTAAATAAAAAAATTAAATAATGTTTTATTTATTTATTTTTAGCTTTTATTCATATTCGAAAGTGTATATATGTATGTATATATTTGTTTGTTGTTTTTATTATTGTTTATTTTCTTCAAATTAACTTTATTTGTTTTCATTTATTTGGGAAAATAAGAAAATTAATCATGGGGTAGTTATAATTCAACTAGTTTTAGGGGATAAAAAATTCTTAAAATTTGTCTTCTTAAGAAATAAACAGAATGCTTACAAATATATAAATTTTATTTTATCTGACGTTAATATTGAATTGCTTCCTAAAATCTCTCTTAATTATATCAACAACCAACTTTTTAATAGAGTGCTAAGATACCTATTTCACTAGTTCTTATGAAAAATATAAAGTGAGCCTATTAACAGGATCTTTGTCTAACTAGGAAATTCAGTTTTAATTTATTATTATCAATTAATTGTATAACATTTCAGACACTATTCTTTCACCCATAATATCTTGCTAGCTGATGGATCGATAAATTATGGAAAATCAAATAAATATTTATGTAATTTATTTAAAATTATACATTCAAATGAAAATAATTAAAAATGAAAAAAAAAAAAACTCTTAAAATATCAAAAAACATAAGATTTCCAACTCTTTATCAGGCTTGCAAGGATAGCTAGCCAATCAGAATCCTGCTTTTTGAAATCTTTAAAATTTTACTGATTAACCTATAATATAAAATTATCTGAAAAAAAGGATAAGATTTTTAATACTATAGCTTACACTTAAATTTTTTTAACTCATTCATTTAAAAAAAATAAGGTTTTAGCTCATTTATTTGATTCAAGCTTTAAAAATAAAGTGCGTATCAAATATTACAATTTCTAAAATTTATTCGAAAAATAAAATTCAATAATTGAATATATTTATTTGCTATTAACATTATTGTTGGAGCTTTAGGATTTAAATCAAAATCCATATTCGCATTATTAAAATTTCATCTTATTTATTATAAAATAAGCCCTATGAATTGATTTTTCCAGAAATTTAATTTTAAAAAATTAGTTTTCCAACTTATTTCTTTCCAAAATATGCAAATTAAAAACTCTTCACCTTTTTTAATTAAAGTGACTTTTTCATACACTTACAGATTAACCTATAATAGAACCAGCCTTTGTTCCAAATAATATTTAATTATTTTCTCCCTAACTAATTTCAAAGTTTTTCTTTACTAAAATCTAAATAGAAATTCTCCCAAGGCAAATCCAAAAAATCTATTTTTTGATTTTTCAAGGAAAATCAAGAGTGGAAAATTTATCATTTATCTATTTTAATTTTCCATTATCTCTCATTAAAAATTTCGTATGAATTAATTACTAATGAGCAATTACATATAAGCTTAAAAACTTCTCTAGTCGCAAACAAAAAATTAATGTATGAATCTAAAGATTACTAGGGATTGCTGTAATTTTAAACATAATTTATAGAAACAATCAATTAAATTTAGAAGCAATAGAATAAGGTAAACTGTAGATAGGTAGGTAGGTATGTATGTATGTATTCATGCATGTAGTAAAATAGCTATTTTTAAAAATTAAATAATTTGAATATATTTCATGATAATTTTTCTTCAAGATTTGAATTATAATAGATTTTAGTTAATATAAAAATATTTTACTCAACAAGAAATACTGGAAAATTTAAAATAAATAACCCTCTCCAAGAGACTTTTGATTAGTTTTCTATTTTTAGGAAATTATAAGTCCTTTTATGTACTTCTATAAGATTTTCCACTTAAATAATATCCTGTTTATGATATTATATTCTTTTTATATAGCAAGCATCATGAAATGGTTAAGATATATATATAATCCTTCTACTAAAGCTATAGAATCTACATGATTGAATGGATGTTTTATTTGGCAATTAATTCAAGAAGGGTTTAGATATATATATACCTTCTATTAAAGCTATAATTTCTACATAATGGAATGGATATTTTATTTAGCAATAAATTCAAGATGAAATATATTCTTTTCTTTATAGCAAGCATCATTAAGTGGTTTAGACTATAGAATCTACATAATTGAATGGATATTTTATTTAGCAATTAATTCAGGAGGGGTTTAGATATACCTTCTATTAAAGCTATAATATTTACATGATGGAATGGATATTTTATTTGGCAATAAATTCAAGATAAAATAAATATTTCATTTTTTTTGTAAATAAAACCAAATATTTTATTTTATTTATATATTAAGAAAGTGATATTAATTCGGTAGAAATTAAAAAATAATTTTCTGTAGTTTCTAAAATTATAAATTTGTTTTTGAATATAAGTTTTGCTTTAACATATTTTTTTATTTAATTACAGATAGAATTAGATTAATAACATAAGTCATCTAATTTCTGCTTTTGTATTCAAATTTTAATGATTAATTATGAGTTTTTTTTTTTTTTTAATTAAAAACTAAAATTTAAATGTTTAAATTATGACTTAAATGAATAATTATCATACATCAAAGGCGTATACAAAAAAAATAAATTATTATTTTTATATTATTTAAATAATGTAATGTCAAAAGAAAATTATTTGGTTTCTTAAATGCAGTACTTTATATCATAATTAAAAAATAAATTGAAAACTAAAATTTAACAATTAAATTGATTTGTTGAATTAATATTATAACTTTAAAAAATATTTTGTAAAATAACCAATTTATTCTATTTGTATTATTTAAATATTATAATATCAAAAGAAAATAAATTATTTTGTTTTTTAATAGTGTTCTTAATATTGAAATTAGATTTTAATTTAAATTTAATTAAAATAAATTAAAAACTAAAGTTTTACATCTAAATTTACTGCTTGATTTAGTATTATTTTTAACTTATCAAATCATTTGTATAAATAAGATAACTAACTGATTTATTGTGTTTATATTATTTAAATATAATAATAATATCAATACAAAATTTGGTACTTTCTTATTTGAGTACTAAATATCATAACTTAATTTATTTATTTAATATTATATATATAATATATTATACATTTTATTATGGCAAATAATTTATTACTTTTACATTACTTTCTTACAATCATCTCAAAAGAGGTCCGATTATATTTTTACAGATAGGTAAATTCATTTATTTGAGTATTTAGAATATATTTGTTTTAAATATTTATTAAAAAAAAACTTAAACAATGGTTTGCACTTGAATCAATTAATGAATTAATGGAGTAATTTCTTGCAAGTAATAGGTAATTTAAATTATCACTAAATTAAAAATCTTTACATACTTTATATATAGAAGAGGTTTTGAGCATATTGCTTATTAAATTAAAACTAAATTGATTATTATTATTATTATTATTAATAAAAGTATTTGCATAAAAATTACTCTAAACTTATATAAAGCAAATAATTAATACCTTACCTAATTTCAAAAAGCTTTAAAAATGATATGTAACTAACTAACTAATTAATTTTAAATAGAAAGAAAATAATATTTAAGAAAAATAATTCATAAATTTATTGCCTGGATTATAAATATATTTATTTATAATATGTTTAAGTATATTAATTAACTTTTATATACAATCAATATCAATGTAAATAATTTAAAATATTTATAATACTTATAAAATAAAGCTTATTTAATAAACAGTTTGAAATTTATCAATGAATTTTTTTCATAAATTTTTTTTCCAATTCAAAATTTAAATCTTAAATTGATTCTGCTTAGATATTGACAAATAAAATTAGTTTTGTTTTGAGCATAATGCCATCCAACTGAAATAACACTTCAGTTATTATGCTAACTTTTTATTTTAAATAGTAAATTTAATTTCAAATTTATAAATATATTAAAATAAACATATAAGCATTTAAAGTTATTTGTTTTTATTCTAAATTTAACATAATTAAATGCAAAAAAGGTACTAAATTTAAAAATAGCACATATTCTTCATTCAAATAAATAACTATTTAATTAAAATTTTTTGCCTTGAATTTTATAAAACATAAATAAATCAATCTAATGTTAGAAATTCAGAAATTAGCTCGAGTTAATAATTATATTTATTAAATAAAATCATTCAAAAAAGCTAATTAATTTTATAATTTAGAAAGTTAATAAAGATATCCTTTTTATTATGACATTTTGGGTTATTAAATTATTTAACACTTATTTTTTAAATGTTGGATTTAATATAAAAAATCTGCAATTGATTTATTCTTCTTAAAAAAAAAGTTTAAATATAAATTAAATTAAACTAAATTAATAATAACATTCAAATACAACAAAAATATTTTAGAAGGATTTTAAATTCACTACAAACACATAAAGAAGCATGTTATTCAATCAATATTTCATTTTTATCCTTTAAATTTAATTAATTATTCACATCTCTTCATCCAAGACAAAATTACTTTGTTAATCGTGTGTAAGTCAACATCTTTCTATGATCTTTAAATTGGTAGTTTAAACCCCTTTTCAATTTTAGGGGTTTTTATTACCAACTTGCACTTTGATGCTTACCCAAATAATCTGCATTAGATTTAAATCTTGAGAATATTATTAATTCTATTATATTAGTTTTGTGATCTATAAGCAGTCTTAAAGCCAATTTAAATCTATGATTTGGGTCTTTTTACTGATAGAGCTTTGCTTTTTATATTTTTTCTTAACAAATTTCATAAGTTCAGTCTTATAAACAGTGTTTTAAATGGTACGTATTGAATTATCAAAACATGATATCTTCATAAAAATAATTACTGATAAATATTGATTCCAAATTTCTTTAAATATTGATTCCAAATTTCTTTAAATATTGATTC